>CM064511.1:35049566-35605123 GCA_032716605.1 Paralithodes platypus
ACCCCCATTTTGGGTAGCTGCGAACAACTTTCACAATTTTTCTGGGAACAATTCTGGAATATTTGGCACTGGTATCGGAAATTAGACTGATGATAGATGAATGTAGGTGACATATTTTTATGAGATGGACCTCATAAGCTGCCAGACCAGTGTTGAGGATAAATGTCGAAGGAAAAAGCGCCCGTGTGTTACATACTTTACGTTCGCCTCTATTTTGACCGATTGTTTTTCGGACATTAAGGTATATAAATCGTATTAATAACCTTAACCTTATCGTAGTATTGTTAGGCTATAGGCCTAATCTATTTTAAATGTTTGGTTACCACTCAAGACAAATTAATTAATCTAACCTAGCCCAGTTAATATTAGTTTAAGCTAGTTTAGGTTAGTTATGATGTGTAATGTTTAACCCCTTCAGCACGATGACGTAATTTTCGTCTTATTCTGGGTACCAATAGACGATTTTTGAGTATAACTAAATAAGTTGGTCACCAAATATTTTGCAATATTTGAAAACAAATATGGATTTTATATGCTCTAAACATCATATGAAAATGTGTTTAAAGCCTCGGCCAAACCTAATAAAAATACGGTACTAAAATGGGAATTTTTCGCAAGATGGTTGTCAAGATCTTCCTATAGACGGCACCAATTCGTACACACGCCATTTTCACCTGTCTCCCGCTGTTGCTGGCATGCAAGGGCTAGTTTAGTAGCCCACGTACTGGGTACTATGAATCCGCTGTTGCTGGCATGCAAGGGCTAGTTTAGTAGCCCACGTACTGGGTACTATGAATCCGCTGTTGCTGGCATGCAAAGGCTAGTTTAGTATCCCACGTACTGGGTACTATGAATCCGCTGTTGCTGGCATGCAAAGGCTAGTTTAGTATCCCACGTACTGGGTACTATGAATCCGCTGTTGCTGGCATGCAAGGGCTAGTTTAGTATCCCACGTACTGGGTACTATGAATCCGCTGTTGCTGGCATGCAAGGTTAGTTTAGTATCCCACGTACTGGGTACTATGAATCCGCTGTTGCTGGCATGCAAAGGCTAGTTTAATATCCCACGTACTGGGTACTATGAATCCGCTGTTGCTGGCATGCAAAGGCTAGTTTAGTATCCCACGTACTGGGTACTATGAATCCGCTGTTGCTGGCATGCAAAGGCTAGTTTAGTAGCCCACGTACTGGGTACTATGAATCCGCTGTTGCTGGCATGCAAGGGCTAGTTTAGTATCCCACGTACTGGGTACTATGAATCCGCTGTTGCTGGCATGCAAGGGCTAGTTTAGTATCCCACGTACTGGGTCTAGGTTAGGTTAGGTTGGGTTGTTTGGTTAGGTTAATATACTAGGTCTCAGAAACAAGATTAGACTATTAGGCACCGGTAAGGGTTCGTGTTGTATCCGACGTAGGCCTACTAGGTACTACGGACACATTGTAGGCGTTAGGTGTGGATTAGGCTTGTATCCAATGTACTAGGTCTATGTTACTGGATATTTATGATTTAAATAAGTACTACGTTTTCGATAAATCTGGTTATATGGCTTTGCATTATATGTCGGAAATCGGCTCATGATTTAAAATCATGAGCCGATTTCCGACATTTCGTTAGTCTTTTTCGATTCCCAAATCCGATCAAAGTTTTGCCAAAAATTGGCTCGGGTTTTCCAAAATTATGCTTTTTGGGGTTTGCAATTTAGGGAAACATGAGCCAAAATTCTAAATTAGGTTACTTTAATTTGTTTACTCTTAAAACTCGCAAAATCCGGTTCAATGTTATTTTAATACCACGAATTCTGTTGATATATTTGAAGATAAATATTGAATCTATATGCTCTAAAGATCATAAGAAAATTTGTTTTAACCCTCGGCAAAACTTAATAAAAAAGTATGGTACTAAAATTTCTTTTTCGTAACAAGGTTGTCAATACGGTACTTTCAGTCATCGATAGCTCTAAAGATCATATGAAAATGTGTTAAACCCTCGTAAAAGCCTAATATAAAAGTATGGTACTAAAATTTAATTTTCGTAACAAGGTTGTCAATACGGTACTTTCCCGTTAGCAATGTACAATCAAGCTGAAGATTGCAGAGTAAACACCATAGACTTCATCGATTTTTTTTTACCTTTGTATAATCGACAGCCAATTTTTTTGTTTTTATTAAGGGATTAGTACTCAACCAGCGGGGGTGTGGGGGCGGCAGCCCCCACCCATAATAAGAGGTTAGGTTGTTGTTGTTGTTGTTGTTGTTCCCCAAGCTGCCTGGCCGAACAGCCCCAAGGCCCCGAGCAAGGCCAAGGCCATAACCGAGCGCCCCCCACAGAACCCTCCCCGCCGACCACAATAAAGCCTGGGTGACCGAAGCCACTCCATGGCGGGGAGCTGAGGAGGGTGCGGAAATGCCCGGGAAACCATAGCCTCACCCAGGGCCCTGTGTCCCTCAGCAATTATGAAGAGAAAGTTGAGGGGCAAGGGAAAAATGTGACGCTTTGGCTTCCAATCTTGGTAGATTGGGAGGTCAATCCACGTTAGAGACGCCGTCACTTGAGATCTAGAAAATATATAAGTAAAAGGAACAGTCAGAGTAAGCTATGGGTATGGCAGAGATTGCTCAGTTCTCACTCTGATAGACCATCCCATCACCACATGACTAGAGCCCAATCCTCTCAGCATCAGCTAGGAAAGGCCCTAGAAAGCCGCCTATGGCGGGGGGATAGCTCCCCTATTTCAACCCTTTTCGGGGTTGGGCACCCGCCCTAGGTTAGGTTAGGTTAGGTAAGGTTGTTAGGTTAGGCTAATGTCTTTTCAAATCACTATCGGGGAGCGAGCGTGTCTCAACATCGATCGATAGGCCTAATGGGGAAAATAGGTTTTCCCGAGATTTCTAATTAATTACAAACACTATATATTGATGCAAATGACCAATTTTGTTTATAAAAAACACTAGGAAAATTCGTGGTATTAAAATAAAAAAAATCCCAAAATCCGAGCCAAGTTTTCCAAAATTCGGGTTTTATGGCTTTGCAATTTCGGGAAACCTGAGCCAAATTTCTAAATGAGGTTACTGTCATTTTTTGTCTACAAACTCGCAAAATCCGAGCCAGCTTTGGCCAAAACTTGGCTCGGGTTTTCGAAATATTGGGTTTTAGGCCTTTGAAATACCTTAAAACTCGAGCCAAGTTTTGCTAAAATACGTTTTTATCGCCGTTTTACGCATTCAACCCCTCATTTTCCCTGTACTTCATAGCCCTCCCCACTATCGGGCAGCGTGTCTTAAGATCGTTGTATAATGGGGAAAACGGTTTCGCCGAGGGTTGTAATTATTTCCAAACACCATATATTGATGAAAACTAACAGGGAATAATACAAAAATCCATGGGAAAATTAGTGACCATCTTATTTAGTTTTTCCGATTTTTGTTAGCTTATAATCTACTTACAGCACTAAAAAATGATTGGGTAGGCTATTCTGCAGAACAACAACTCGATTACGGGATTCCTGTCTCATGGATTTTTTTTTTTTCGCTCTTACTTTACTCAGGGGACCTTAGTGGTGTGTGTTTGTGAGACTAGGCTAGTGTGTATCTGTGTAATTCTATGTATATATGTGTGCGTGTGTGTAACCGATGTGTGTGTACTGTTTGTTTGTTTGTTTTTGGCGCACTCTCCCATCCAGGAGTTCGTTCTATGAACGATGGCTGTTTCCTTATTGTTATTAGTATTTAAACATTTTCATATTACATATATATTTCTTTTCTCAAATTAACGATAGTCTCCCTCCTTTTTAGAACTGTTCTTATAGTCTCTGCTACCCTTTTTAAGTAATTTTGTTCAAATATTTCCCCCAAGTTGTCCCTGCCTCTCAGATCTTTGTATAGGTCTTCGTATGATTCGCAGTTGAACAGGTGCATTTGAGTTTCATTTTGACAAATATCGCACAATAGGTTAGGTTCATATTTGTTTTTGAAGTTTTCTTTTACTTCTACTGTCAACTATAAAAGATCGTTCCGAAACATCTGGGGGTCGAATAAGAAGCATTTTAAAGAAGTGCCATTTACAGTCAATAAATGTTTCGTTTTTTCGATCCCCAGGTGTTTCGGATTCACTCAGTGGCTGTACTAACCTGCTACCACTGAGTGGTACTGTACATACCCGGTACTGACTGCCATACGTGCGGAGCCATCCAGATCATCCCGGTTGATAGTGCGTAGGCAACGTGTGTGTGTGTGTACTTACTCTAGTTGTATTGCGGGAGTGAGCATGCTCGTTATTTCCCGCCTCCTATATGTGTAGGTGTTATATGTATCGTTGGAATGGCTGTGGATGTGTGTGTAGTCTGTATTTTTAGCCAATTGGCGACATCGGTGTGTCTGTGTGTGTGTGTATGTGTGTGTGCGCGCGCTTCACATTGACGTTGTGGACCCGCAGAGGGCTACTCTCGGTAGCTTGATGTGCTGGAGATTGCAAGTTGGAGAGAGGCATCGCGAGCATAATTGACGACTTGCGAGTTTTGGGCTATAAGGAAGTTGGAGCCGTAGACATCGATATTAAACACAAATAGGCCTACAGTGATGACATAGGTTTCTGATGGATAAATAGTGTGTCGAATTTGGTTTTGTGTAATTATAGATGTACTAAAACCGTATTATAGCTGGTTATTCTGCTAAATATCAATGTCTACAGCTCCAACTTCCTTATAGCATGAAACTCGCAAGTGGCCAGTGCGTGGCTGGACTCACCTGCTGACGCCAGCCAAGGGGTTACTCCCGGGAGAGCCTCCAGACATCTGCTGACTGGTCCATATTAACCCTTTGAGTACCAGCGACGTGTGTTATCTTTTATGCTAGCTTTATTTAGACGATATTATGCAGCTTAGGAAGGATCTGCGGTAGTTGAAAGGGTCGGTTGAGATAGTTTGAAGCCTTATTATGGATAGAGGTCCTTCCTAAGCTGAATATAATCGTCTAATGGTTGCAACAATATAAAGAAATAGAAGTCATCGGTACTGTACGGGTTAATAGAAGTCACCGGTACTGTACGGGTTAAGTATTTCATCGCATGATTTACAGACTTCCTTCAGTTCCGTGGTCTTCCCCTGGGTCTCCTCCACTCAGGGTTGTCTTCTGTAGAGACCACCTGGTGAGCGGGATCATCCTCGGGGAGGCGAACCACATGTCCATATAGCATCATCATGCTAAATATTCATCAGAAACCTACATTATTATTATATTTCTGTTATATATCGATGTTCACAGCTCCAACTTCCTTATAGCCTCAAATTTGCAAGTGGTCAATTGTACCCTAGATGTTGTACAGGTCCCAGTGAAAATCAGCACAGTCCCGATCGATAGTTGTGTTAGTGGGTTTACAAGAAGCGTGTACCCCCTGGCTTCCCTGTGCTATCATCTATAATGGACGCGACCTTTGAATGCCTTAATAAAAAGTCCGCATTAACATTTCCCGCGACATTTGAGGGAGCGGTGCCGTGCGTCGCGGACCCTGTCTAAATATCCTTTCCATCACAGAGATAACATAGTAACTAGATATCCTTTATGTTATAGCTAATCTTATAGTTATATTTACGTTTTAATAGTTTTAATTATAGCCTATAATAGGGAGGAGGGGCGTCGACTGACTGGGGACAGAGGTGCATGGGGGCGGTTCGTGCGTGGCCACCCCTTCGGGGATCACGGCGTCAGGCAATAGATAGATTGATAGATATGACTAATTGGTGTAATAAAGATGATATTATTGATGGGATACAAAACATGAAAAAGGCGGTTGTAATAGAAATGGTATAAATGAAAATAATAATAATAATGATTATAAGTAGGCCAAAACACTAAGCTCTCACCTCTGTAACTAAAAGAGAGACTAACATAATCGAGTTAGCTCTTTGAGGATCATAACGCAATTTGACAGTTTACTCTGGCTATCATTAGACGATTTTCTTTAAATTAGGAACGGTATGTGGACTTCAATGAGTTAATCAAGACAGGCTTTACTCTTGATTCCCACAGATCCTTCCTTAGCTTTATAAAATCGGGTAATGATAGCCAGAATAGACTATCATAATGCGTCATTATCCTCAAACGGTTAATTTTCAAATATCTCGATAACCCCCTCAAATGTCGGATTACCTAGGGTCATTTGTTCAGTGACCTGCTTAGTGATCACGGCCACTGGAATAGTATTGTCTGCTATTTTGATCACGGCCACTGAAAGAGTTTTGTCTGCTATTTTGATCACGGCCACTGGAATAGTTTTGTCTGCTATTTTGATCATGGCCACTGAAATAGTTTTGTCTGCTATTTTGATCATGGCCACTGGAATAGTTTTGTCTGCTATTTTGATCATGGCCACTGGAATAGTTTTGTCTGCTATTTTGATCATGGCCACTGGAATAGTTTTGTCTGCTATTTTGATCATGGCCACTGGAATAGTATTGTCTGCTATTTTGATCATGGCCACTGGAAGAGTTTTGTCTGCTGTATTGATCATGGCCACTGAAAGAGTTTTGTCTGCTATTTTGATCATGGCCACTGAAAGAGTTTTGGCTGCTATTTTGATCATGGCCAGAGGAATTCTGCTTACCTAGACGTTGCCTGGCCTCATTCAATTGGTCGATGGTCGCATTCTGATACCACGCCATGGCATCTTGCATTCGTGTGTTTACGTTTTTATTACGCCATCTACGCAGCTAATTGTTAGTCAAGCCTAATGGGGGTTACTCTTTTGGAACCATGGCGTCGTAAAGGGGCTTTATATCTTTAGTGGTTTGGTAAAGGCCGACCCTTTTTTTCTTTTTATTTTCACGGTTTATCACGTTTCTCTCGTAGAGTGATTCATCGGGTGCCTTTGTCTCGCAACCCTCAACATTTTGTTCCGCCTCAATGCAAGGTGCTGCCTCAACGTTAGAGGCTTCCTCAACGCAAGAACCTTCCTCAACGTAAGGTGCTGCCTCAACGCAAGGTGCTTCCTCAACGCAAGAACCTTCCTCAACGCAAGGTGCTTCCTCAACGCAAGATGCTGCCTCAACGCAAGAACCTGCCTCAACGTAAGGTGCTGCCTCAACGCAGGGTTCTGTCTCAACGTAAGGTGCTTCCTCAACGCAAGGTGCTGCCTCAACGCAAGAACCTTCCTCAACGCAAGGTGCTTCCTCAACGCAAGATGCTGCCTCAACGTAAGGTGCTTCCTCAACGCAACAACCTGCCTCAACGTAAGGTGCTGCCTCAACGCAGGGTGCTGTCTCAACGTAAGGTGCTGCCTCAACGTAAGGTGCCCTCTCAATGCAAGGTGTTGCCTCAACGCAAGGTGCTGCCTCAACGCAGGGTGCTGCCTCAACACAGGGTGCTGCCTCAATGCAAGGTGCTTCCTCAACGTAAGGTGCTGCCTCAACGCAGGGTGCTGTCTCAACGTAAAGTGCTGCCTCAACGTAAGGTGCCCTCTCAATGCAAGGTGCTGCCTCAACGCAGGGTGCTGCCTCAACACAGGGTGCTTCCTCAACGCAAGGTGCTGCCTCAATGCAAGGTGCTGCCTCAACGTAAGGTGCTGCCTCAACGCAAGGTGCTGCCTCAACGCAAGGTGCTGCCTCAACGCAAGGTGCTGCCTCAACGCAGGATGCTGCCTCAACGCAAGGTGCTGCCTCAATGCAAGGTGCTGCCTCAACGCAAGGTGCTGTCTCAATGTAAGAGTCCGCTTGATCGTCAGTTTCCTTTTGGTCGAATGGGGCCCTCTTAACCCTCTCACGTTTTTGACGCAATTTTGATCCTATTAGGGATACTTTAAAGCTTTTGTTACCATCAGGGGTATTTAGTTACTTCAACCTCTGCAGTTGTCTGTTTAGCTGTGGGCAGAAAACTAATTTTGGAGAGGTAATTATAAGAGTGAGAGAACTCTATTTAGTAAGAGGGTTAACTTAAGGGGCCTTAACACTGAGGACTGCCCCAAAACTGAGGGCTTCCCTAACACTGAGGGCTTCCCCAAAACTGGGGGCTGCCTCAACACTGGGGGCTGCCTCAACACTGGAGGCTTCCCAAAAACTGGGGGCTTCCCCAAAACTGGGGGCTGCCTCAACACTTGGGTCAACCACAACAGTTGGGTCAACCACAACACTTGGGACAACCTCAACAGTTGTGGCTACCTCAACACTTGGGTCAACCTCAACACTTGCGGCCACTTCAACACTGGGGGCCACTTTAACACTTGGGTCAACCTCAACACTTGCGGCCACTTCAACACTGGGGGTCACCTCAACACTGGGGGCCACTTTAACACTTGGGCCCACTTCAACATAAGTGGCATCACCACTGGTAGGGAGTTCACTATCGGAAGGAAGCTCTTAATCCCCTGGGAGCGAATCAACACCTACAACCACAGGGAGCTCATCAACAGAAGGCGGTCCGTTAACAGAAGGGGCCTCTGTCTTCATCTCCAAAGGATCCGTGGCGACAAAGTCCACGATGCCATTTTGCCCATCACCCTCTTTACAAAATACTATTTCCTCTCGCCCCTGTGTCTTTCGACCTCTCCTTAAAACAAACAGTATAGACTTTATTGTGTCAGGGATGGAGAGACAGTGGGGCTTCTTGAAATTGTAAACTACCGTGTTCTTCTCTGTACTGTTATGCCACGCTAGAGGGTTTAGTTAGATAGTATAAAGTGTATAATATTTTGTACATGGGCTCCAAGGCCAAGGCATGCACGGAATCCATCTTAGCCAGAGGGGTTTCTTGACCTGAATCTGTAGTTGTGTAGGAAAATCCCCTTTACTCACCTTCAATGTTATGCCATTCACAGTCAGATTCATTGTGGTAAGTAATGTTATCCTTCTTGCAGCTTATAATATTTTAATGTACACTGTCGAACGTGCTATCAGATCAACAATTATCTGCAATCGTATGTGACTAGTGATTGCACAATATACAGTACGATTCTTAGATAACTTTTTAGCGGTCGGAGGCTTGAAGACAATGACTTTTATTATAGTTTAGTTGGAATTAGACAAAACGTATGATGATCAATTAAATGATGCTATACTCTGTTCCTAATAAGTAGGTCAGAAATCGTGAACCCAAACCTCTATAACTCTGTAAATGAAGACCCCTCAAATATTTTCGATCACGGATTTTTGTGTAGAAGTTTAGAGATAGAGAGATCGTCTTTAATTATAGTGTAGGTGATATTATTAAACAAAATCTACATAACATCGTGACCGTGTTATTAAATTAGGATATTACTTTTGAGTATGTAAAGTATGTATATGTATTTACGTATGCGTGTATGTATGTATGTATGTACTGTATATACGTAGGCCTATGTATTGAAAATAGTAATATCAACAATGATTATTATGATGAAAATGTTAGTAATTGATAGTAAATGATAGGATGATGCTATTAAGGGGAGGTATTTAGTTTGTTCCCTAGACCTCCATCAAGCTTAAAATTACACCCTCTAGACCCTCTTTCAAGCTAAATTTGTACATTTTTCGGTAGAAAAATGTCCCGGCCGAATTCCTCTTTCCTCTTAAATTACAGGCTCGCTATCGCTCGCCAGGAAAAAATCGACCCCTAAATAACACGAAAGGTCTTAAAAGTGACATAAATGGGGTGAAAGTTCCAAACTAATGGGGCGAACGTCTTAAAATCTCAAAAGCAATGGGGCTAAACATGAGGGAGAAAGGGGTAAAGAGAAAAATCCCTCGTGGATATCTCCCCTTAATGAATTAGTGATGATAGATTACACTTAGTGATGATGATATTTGTGGCTATATTTGGTGTTACTGATGGTAATGATGATCAAATAAATATGATGGTAATGGTGACTGCGAAGTGGTGAATGATTGTAGTGATGATATGGTGGTGATACCGTAATATATGAATGGAAATGGTGATAATGATGAAGTATTCAGTAACAGTGATGATTGTGAATAAATGGGAAACGATTGCAGTAGTGATGATTGTATTGATGATGAGAATAATGGGATGATAGTGATGATGATTCGGTAATGGTGATGGTGGTGGTGATGATAGTGATAATGGTGGTGGTGATGATAGTGTTGATGGTGGTGATGATAGTGTTGATGGTGGTGATGATAGTGATAATGGTGGTGATGATAGCGGTGATGGTGGTCGAGATAGTGGTGATGATAGTAATGATGGTGTTGATGATAGTGATGATGTTGGTGGTGATAGTGATGATGGTGGTGATGATGTTGGTGGTAATAGTGGTGATGGTGGTCGAGATAGTGGTGATGGTGGTCGAGATAGATAATGGAGAAACATGTGAGAGATAAGTTATAGTACTAGGCTACATGTAATGGGGGTGATAGTATAATTGGTGGAGGTGATATGGGCCGAACGTCTTACTTAAATTACTAAAACTAATGGGGCTTAGCATGAGGGAGAAGGGGGTCCAGAAAACGACTCTGAACCTCACGATTCTATACAGGACTGGCCATTTGTATCGGCACTAGCTCAGAGAAGAGTGTTGAGAGGGGAGAAGGGGTGTTTCATCTGACGACTCTTAGATATTGTAGATCAATTTTCGGGAGCAACTTATCTATATCTCCGGCTCCTCCTTTATTATAATTATAGTTTAGGTTCTTGGTTCACTGTTGTTCAGACGACTTACTTGTATCTGAGCTTTATAATTATATATATTTTCTCTCAATTTGCCCATTCTCGGTCAAGACTAATTTCAAACTACCGTACGGTACCTTACGAAATTCATTATACAGCACAGTATTTCCTACGGTAAATAGACGCCGGGAGGAATATTGTTCAGATTTTAAGACGTTTGCACCATTAGTTTGACGATTTAAAGACCTTTAATGCCATTTACAGTAGGTGTCTATTTTTTCCTGGCGAGCGATAGCGAGCCTGTAACTTAGGAGTGATTGGTCGTCGGCCGGGACATTATTCTATTGAAAAACGGAAAAGTTTACCTCGAAGGAGGGTCTTGGGGAAATTTATTTTAAGCTTGATGGAGGTCTTGAGAGGAAACTCAAGAAAATCATAAATAAATTAACAAATAGATACAAACCTCCCCTTAACCCCTTCTGTACCGGCGACATTTCTTTGTTGTATTCTAGCTAAATGTAGACGTTGTTGTGCAGTTTTATGAAGGATCTGTGGTAGTAGAAATGGTTAAGTGAGATAGTTGGATGCCTGTTAGTTGCTGCAGGCCCCTTTTTAACTGAATAATATAGTCTAATAGTAGCCAGAATAAAGTTAAAGGGACGTCATCGATAATGAAGGGGTTAATTGGCCATGACAGGCAGGATTAACTATCGAGAGAGAGAGAGAGAGATGAGTTGGCAACAAGCTCTGGGAGACAGCAATCTATCAAGGTAATAAATTGTCTGTGCATGGGAATGAGAGAGAGAGAGATAGATATGATGATGGATAAATAGATAATATTATATAGATAGGTAGACAGATAGTTATATAGATAGATAGATGGAGTCTTTCATCACGTTCTGGTTACCATTAAACGATTTTCTGGCTTATAATCTACCTCAAGGACTCAAAGGGGTAAATACGATCTCGAAAAACCCTCTGAAAAACACAGGTCTTATAATTATAAGATAAATACAATTATTGTCTAATTTTGCCACACTCAAAGGTAAGAAGGCGTCATCGCGCTGAAGGGGTTAAGGGGGAGGTCTTTGGTTTTTTCTGGACCCCCTTCTCCCTCATGCTAAGCCCCATTAGTTTTAGTAATTTAAGTAAGACGTTCGGCCCATATCACCTCCACCAATTATACTATCACCACCATTACATGTAGCCTAGTACTATAACTTATCTCTCACATGTTTCTCCATTATCTATCTCGACCACCATCACCACTATCTCGACCACCATCACCACTATTACCACCAACATCATCACCACCATCATCACTATCACCACCAACATCATCACTATCATCAACACCATCATTACTATCATCACCACCATCACCACTATCTCGACCACCATCACCACTATCTCGACCACTATCACCACCATCATCACTATCACCACCAACATCATCACTATCATCAACACCATCATTACTATCATCACCACCATCACCACTATCTCGACCACCATCACCGCTATCATCACCACCATTATCACTATCATCACCACCATCAACACTATCATCACCACTATCAACACTATCATCACCACCACCATTATCACTATCATCACCACCACCATCACCATTACCGAATCATCATCACTATCATCCCATTATTCTCATCATCAATACAATCATCACTACTGCAATCGTTTCCCATTTATTCACAATCATCACTGTTACTGAATACTTCATCATTATCACCATTTCCATTCATATATTACGGTATCACCACCATATCATCACTACAATCATTCACCACTTCGCAGTCACCATTACCATCATATTTATTTGATCATCATTACCATCAGTAACACCAAATATAGCCACAAATATCATCATCACTAAGTGTAATCTATCATCACTAATTCATTAAGGGGAGATATCCACTTGAGGGATTTTTCTCTTTACCCCTTTCTCCCTCATGTTTAGCCCCATTGCTTTTGAGATTTTAAGACGTTCGCCCCATTAGTTTGGAACTTTCACCCCATTTATGTCACTTTTAAGACCTTTCGTGTTATTTAGGGGTCGATTTTTTCCTGGCGAGCGATAGCGACCCTGTAATTTAAGAGGAAAGAGGAATTCGGCCGGGACATTTTTCTACCGAAAAATGTACAAATTTAGCTTGAAAGAGGGTCTAGAGGGTGTAATTTTAAGCTTGATGGAGGTCTAGGGAACAAACTAAATACCTCCCCTTAATAGCATCATCCTATCATTTACTATCAATTACTAACATTTTCATCATAATAATCATTGTTGATATTACTATTTTCAATACATAGGCCTACGAATATACAGTACATACATACATACACGCATACGTAAATACATATACATACTTTACATACTCAAAAGTAATATCCTAATTTAATAACACGGTCACGATGTTATGTAGATTTTGTTTAATAATATCACCTACACTATAATTAAAGACGATCTCTCTATCTCTAAACTTCTACACAAAAATCCGTGATCGAAAATATTTGAGGGGTCTTCATTTACAGAGTTACAGAGGTTTGGGTTCACGATTTCTGACCTACTTATTAGGAACAGAGTATAGCATCATTTAATTGATCATCATACGTTTTGTCTAATTCCAACTAAACTATAATAAAAGTCATTGTCTTCAAGCCTCCGACCGCTAAAAAGTTATCTAAGAATCGTACTGTATATTGTGCAATCACTAGTCACATACGATTGCAGATAATTGTTGATCTGATAGCACGTTCGACAGTGTACATTAAAATATTATAAGCTGCAAGAAGGATAACATTACTTACCACAATGAATCTGACTGTGAATGGAATAACATTGAAGGTGAGTAAAGGGGATTTTCCTACACAACTACAGATTCAGGTCAAGAAACCCCTCTGGCTAAGATGGATTCCATGCATGCCTTGGCCTTGGAGCCCATGTACAAAATATTATACACTTTATACTATCTAACTAAACCCTCTAGCGTGGCATAACAGTACAGAGAAGAACACGGTAGTTTACAATTTCAAGAAGCCCCACTGTCTCTCCATCCCTGACACAATAAAGTCTATACTGTTTGTTTTAAGGAGAGGTCGAAAGACACGGGGGCGAGAGGAAATAGTATTTTGTAAAGAGGGTGATGGGCAAAATGGCATCGTGGACTTTGTCGCCACGGATCCTTTGGATATGAAGACAGAGGCCCCTTCTGTTAACGGACCGCCTTCTGTTGATGAGCTCCCTGTGGTTGTAGGTGTTGATTCGCTCCCAGGGGATTAAGAGCTTCCTTCCGATAGTGAACTCCCTACCAGTGGTGATGCCACTTATGTTGAAGTGGGCCCAAGTGTTAAAGTGGCCCCCAGTGTTGAGGTGACCCCCAGTGTTGAAGTGGCCGCAAGTGTTGAGGTTGACCCAAGTGTTAAAGTGGCCCCCAGTGTTGAAGTGGCCGCAAGTGTTGAGGTTGACCCAAGTGTTGAGGTAGCCACAACTGTTGAGGTTGTCCCAAGTGTTGTGGTTGACCCAACTGTTGTGGTTGACCCAAGTGTTGAGGCAGCCCCCAGTTTTGGGGAAGCCCCCAGTTTTTGGGAAGCCTCCAGTGTTGAGGCAGCCCCCAGTGTTGAGGCAGCCCCCAGTTTTGGGGAATCCCTCAGTGTTAGGGAAGCCCTCAGTTTTGGGGCAGTCCTCAGTGTTAAGGCCCCTTAAGTTAACCCTCTTACTAAATAGAGTTCTCTCACTCTTATAATTACCTCTCCAAAATTAGTTTTCTGCCCACAGCTAAACAGACAACTGCAGAGGTTGAAGTAACTAAATACCCCTGATGGTAACAAAAGCTTTAAAGTATCCCTAATAGGATCAAAATTGCGTCAAAAACGTGAGAGGGTTAAGAGGGCCCCATTCGACCAAAAGGAAACTGACGATCAAGCGGACTCTTACATTGAGACAGCACCTTGCGTTGAGGCAGCACCTTGCATTGAGGCAGCACCTTGCGTTGAGGCAGCATCCTGCGTTGAGGCAGCACCTTGCGTTGAGGCAGCACCTTGCGTTGAGGCAGCACCTTGCATTGAGGCAGCACCTTGCGTTGAGGCAGCATCCTGCGTTGAGGCAGCACCTTGCATTGAGGCAGCACCTTGCGTTGAGGCAGCACCTTGCGTTGAGGCAGCACCTTACGTTGAGGCAGCACCTTGCATTGAGGCAGCACCTTGTGTTGAGGCAGCACCCTGTGTTGAGGCAGCACCCTGCGTTGAGGCAGCACCTTGCATTGAGAGGGCACCTTACGTTGAGGCAGCACTTTACGTTGAGACAGCACCCTGCGTTGAGGCAGCACCTTACGTTGAGGCAGCACCTTGCATTGAGGCAGCACCCTGTGTTGAGACAGCACCCTGCGTTGAGGCAGCACCTTGCGTTGAGGCAACACCTTGCATTGAGAGGGCACCTTACGTTGAGGCAGCACCTTACGTTGAGACAGCACCCTGCGTTGAGGCAGCACCTTACGTTGAGGCAGCACCTTACGTTGAGGCAGGTTCTTGCGTTGAGGAAGCACCTTACGTTGAGGCAGCATCTTGCGTTGAGGAAGCACCTTGCGTTGAGGAAGGTTCTTGCGTTGAGGCAGCACCTTGCGTTGAGGAAGCACCTTACGTTGAGACAGAACCCTGCGTTGAGGCAGCACCTTACGTTGAGGCAGCACCTTACGTTGAGGCAGGTTCTTGCGTTGAGGAAGCACCTTACGTTGAGGCAGCATCTTGCGTTGAGGAAGCACCTTGCGTTGAGGAAGGTTCTTGCGTTGAGGCAGCACCTTGCATTGAGGCAGCACCTTACGTTGAGGCAGGTTCTTGCGTTGAGGAAGCCTCTAACGTTGAGGCAGCACCTTGCATTGAGGCGGAACAAAATGTTGAGGGTTGCGAGACAAAGGCACCCGATGAATCACTCTACGAGAGAAACGTGATAAACCGTGAAAATAAAAAGAAAAAAAGGGTCGGCCTTTACCAAACCACTAAAGATATAAAGCCCCTTTACGACGCCATGGTTCCAAAAGAGTAACCCCCATTAGGCTTGACTAACAATTAGCTGCGTAGATGGCGTAATAAAAACTTAAACACACGAATGCAAGATGCCATGGCGTGGTATCAGAATGCGACCATCGACCAATTGAATGAGGCCAGGCAACGTCTAGGTAAGCAGAATTCCTCTGGCCATGATCAAAATAGCAGCCAAAACTCTTTCAGTGGCCATGATCAAAATAGCAGACAAAACTCTTTCAGTGGCCATGATCAATACAGCAGACAAAACTCTTCCAGTGGCCATGATCAAAATAGCAGACAATACTATTCCAGTGGCCATGATCAAAATAGCAGACAAAACTATTCCAGTGGCCATGATCAAAATAGCAGACAAAACTATTCCAGTGGCCGTGATCAAAATAGCAGACAAAACTCTTTCAGTGGCCATGATCAAAATAGCAGACAAAACTATTCCAGTGGCCATGATCAAAATAGCAGACAAAACTCTTTCAGTGGCCATGATCAAAATAGCAGACAAAACTATTCCAGTGGCCATGATCAAAATAGCAGACAAAACTCTTTCAGTGGCCGTGATCAAAATAGCAGACAATACTATTCCAGTGGCCGTGATCACTAAGCAGGTCACTGAACAAATGACCCTAGGTAATCCGACATTTGAGGGGGTTATCGAGATATTTGAAAATTAACCGTTTGAGGATAATGACGCATTATTTTTATTTTTTTTTTTTTTTCTATGTGATTGAGGGAGGCAAAAGGCATAACTGCCTATAGCGAGTGCCTCCCCCATAGTTGAAAGAGTGACAGGGCCAAAATCAAGGGACGTTCGAGTCAAAATGCCTGGACACACGGAGTTTGAAGCAATTTAAGTCATAGGAAGAGGGAAAGACTGATTCTGGGAGAGAGTTCCAGAGCTCAGATGTTGAGTAGAAGAAAGTTTGAGAGAAACGTTTCACTCTTGGGTTGGAGAGTTGCACAGAGTAGGGGTGGGATTGAGTTGCAAGACGGGTACCACGTGTCCTACGTAAAGGAGGTGGTATGCACTGGGATAGCTCTGAGGAACACTGATTATTATAGTAGCGATAGAATAGCGAGAGAGATGCAACATTGCGGCGGAGAGAGAGAGATTGCAGAGAGTTGGTGAGTGGACGGGAGTTAATGATACGAAAGGCCTTCCTTTCAACTTTGTCTAGGAGAGCGGTGTGAGAGGAACCTCCCCACACATGTGAACAATACTCAATACAAGGGCGCACTAACACCGAGACGTTATAGACTGCAGCACCGTTGATTCATTTAAATTCCGCCTAGACAAATATCTCGCATCAAACCCGCGACTGACTGCGTTTGTAAATGAATAACTTTATCCTCCCCTCAGTTACTAACCCATCTGTCCCCTACTAACTTCCTAGTCCTGCCACGTTAGTGGCAGGGCAGTAGTTCCCTTTCCAATGTTCCCTTACCCACTCTAAACCACTGTTTGGACACTTGATCCTCAGTGTTTTGGAGGACAAGCAACCTAGAAGGGTCACTAGATCTGTTGTTGCTTGATTTCCTTTGTACTCCTTTGTACTCCTTTGTACTTTGTACTATGCCCCTGTACAGAGCAAGAAGCTGTGCAGGGGAAAAGAACCCCCTAAGGCGGTTGAGCACACCCAGCTTCTGGGAGGCTGCCTTAGCAAGACTGGTAATATGGTCCTTCCAAATGAGAGCAGAAGAAAAAGAGACACCAAGAATATTGAGAGAAGATGAAGGGTTGATTTTTGTATTGTTGAAGAATAAGGGATAGTCCGCTGGGAGATCCTGATGGGTAGATAGATGGAGAAATTGGGTTTTGGAAGCATTAAAGTTAACAAGGTTTTCTCTGCCCCAATTGGAAATAGTATTTAGATCAGAATTTAAGAGTTCTATGGCTTCATTACGTTTGTCGTTGAGGGATTGCTGGCTGGGGCGTTCTGAAAAACTAATGGAGTAGTGTAAGGTTGAGTCGTCTGCGTATGAATGGATGGGAATTAAGGTACAGTTAAGGAGATCATTTATAAAAATTAGAAAGAGAATAAGAGATAGGACAGAGCCCTGAGGAACACCGGAGTTTATAGGGTGAGGAAGTGAACAATGGCCATCCACAACCGCAGCTATGGAACGGCCGGAAAGGAAATTAGAGACAAAGGCACAGATGGAGGGATAGAAACCGAAGGAGGGTAGTTTAGAAATTAAAGATTTATGCCAGACTCTATCGAAGGCTTTCGATATGTCTAGTGCAATAGAAAAAGTCTCACCGAAGTCCCGAAAGGAGGATGACCAAGAGTTAGTAAGATATGAAAGAAGATCACCAGTAGAGCGACCCTTAAGGAAGCCATACTGGCGATCTGAGAGCAGATTATGAGAAGAGAAATGCTTAAGAAATTTGGAAGCAAGAATAGTTTCAAAAACTTTAGAAAGACAAGAGATAAGAGCAATTGGACGATAGTTGGAGGGTTGAGAGCGGTCACCCTTCTTTGGGACAGGTTGAATGTGAGCAAACTTCCAGCATGAAGGGAAGACGTTAGAGGATAGACAGAGACGAAAGAGTTTGCCTAGGCAGGGAGTCAGCACGGAAGCACAGTTTTTGAGAACAACAGGAGGAACACCGTCCGGACCGTACGCCTTATTAGTGTTAAGCCCAGAGAGGGTAGAAAGTACATCTTTAGAAGAGATTAGGATATTAGGCATAAGTAAGAGAGAGGAGGGCGGAGAGGGAGGAATAGCACCGGAATCATCCAAGGTGGAGTTTCTAGCAAAAGTTTGAGCGAAGAGTTTAGCTTTGTCAGAGGAAGAAGTGATGGTTGTGCCATCAGAGTGGGAAAGGGGAGGGAAAGACGAGGAAGAGAAATTGTTGGAGAGGTTTTTGGCTAGATGCCAGAAAGCTTGGGAAGAGCTAGAGTTGGATAGTTCAGTGCATTTATTATTGATGAAAGAGTGTTTGGCAAGTCGAAGAACAGATTTGGCTTGATTCCGGGCAGAAACATATGAAGAATGAGAGTCTTGAGTTTTAAGGCGTCGGTACCGTTTGAATGCTTCCTCCTTATTGCGGACAGCAGTAGAACAGGCGTGAGTAAACCAAGATTTTTTAGCATTAGTCTGAGAGAAAGAGAATGGAATGTATGCTTCCATGCCCGAAAGGATTACCTCGGTAATGCGTTCAGCACTCTCCGAGGGTCCTCGGCCATGGAAGCAGAAATCATTCCATGGGAAATCAAAGAAGTACTGCCGAAGAGCCTCCCAGTCGGCAGCGCCAAAGTGCCACAAGCGCCGCCGGCTAGGAGGATCGGGTGGCTGTACTGGAGAGATAGGACAGGTGATAGAGATAAGTTTATGGTCGGAGGAGCCCAAAGGAGAGAAAAGATCGACAGTATAAGAAGAAGGGTTAGAAGTTAGAAACAGGTCAAGAATGTTGGGCCGATCTCCGATGCGATCCGGGATACGGGTGGGTTGCTGAACTAACTGCTCTAGGTCATTTAGGATAGAAAAGACGTAGGCTTGTTCACCAGGTGGATCAGTAGTGTGAGATTATGATAGTCTATTCTGGCTATCATTACCCGATTTTATAAAGCTAAGGAAGGATCTGTGGGAATCAAGAGTAAAGCCTGTCTTGATTAACTCATTGAAGTCCACATACCGTTCCTAATTTAAAGAAAATCGTCTAATGATAGCCAGAGTAAACTGTCAAATTGCGTTATGATCCTCAAAGAGCTAACTCGATTATGTTAGTCTCTCTTTTAGTTACAGAGGTGAGAGCTTAGTGTTTTGGCCTACTTATAATCATTATTATTATTATTTTCATTTATACCATTTCTATTACAACCGCCTTTTTCATGTTGTGTATCCCATCAATAATATCATCTTTATTACACCAATTAGTCATATCTATCAATCTATCTATTGCCTGACGCCGTGATCCCCGAAGGGGTGGCCACGCACGAACCGCCCCCATGCACCTCTGTCCTCAGTCAGTCGACGCCCCTCCTCCCTATTATAGGCTATAATTAAAACTATTAAAACGTAAATATAACTATAAGATTAGCTATAACATAAAGGATATCTAGTTACTATGTTATCTCTGTGATGGAAAGGATATTTAGACAGGGTCGCGCACGGCACCGCTCCCTCAAATGTCGCGGGAAATGTTAATGCGGACTTTTTATTAAGGCATTCAAAGGTCGCGTCCATTATAGATGATAGCACAGGGAAGCCAGGGGGTACACGCTTCCTGTAAACCCACTAACACAACTATCGATCGGGACTGTGCTGATTTTCACTGGGACCTGTACAACATCTAGGGTACAATTGACCACTTGCAAATTTGAGGCTATAAGGAAGTTGGAGCTGTGAACATCGATATATAACAGAAATATAATAATAATGTAGGTTTCTGATGAATATTTAGCATGATGATGCTATATGGACATGTGGTTCGCCTCCCCGAGGATGATCCCGCTCACCAGGTGGTCTCTACAGAAGACAACCCTGAGTGGAGGAGACCCAGGGGAAGACCACGGAACTGAAGGAAGTCTGTAAATCATGCGATGAAATACTTAACCCGTACAGTACCGGTGACTTCTATTAACCCGTACAGTACCGATGACTTCTATTTCTTTATATTGTTGCAACCATTAGACGATTATATTCAGCTTAGGAAGGACCTCTATCCATAATAAGGCTTCAAACTATCTCAACCGACCCTTTCAACTACCGCAGATCCTTCCTAAGCTGCATAATATCGTCTAAATAAAGCTAGCATAAAAGATAACACACGTCGCTGGTACTCAAAGGGTTAATATGGACCAGTCAGCAGATGCCTGGAGGCTCTCCCGGGAGTAACCCCTTGGCTGGCGTCAGCAGGTGAGTCCAGCCACGCACTGGCCACTTGCGAGTTTCATGCTATAAGGAAGTTGGAGCTGTAGACATTGATATTTAGCAGAATAACCAGCTATAATACGGTTTTAGTACATCTATAATTACACAAAACCAAATTCGACACACTATTTATCCATCAGAAACCTATGTCATCACTGTAGGCCTATTTGTGTTTAATATCGATGTCTATGGCTCCAACTTCCTTATAGCCTGAAACTCGCAAGTGGTCAATTGATATATATATATATAAATGTATTACGTCCGCATTTTAGCTGGAATTTCTGTTTCATATCGATGCCTACAGCTCCAACTTCCTTATACCATGACACTCGCCAGTGGTCAATTAGCCCCTTGAGGATTATGACGCGTGTTGACGGTTTATTCTGGCTATCACTAGACCATTTTATTAAGGGGGATCACCTGTTTTTTTCTCTATCTGAGTTGTATCCACTTGGCCCCATTCACCCTACTGTTTTAAGACGTTTATCCCCATTTAGGTGTCGATTTATACCTGGCGAGCGATAGCGAGCCACTATATTTTTCTACATAAAACAAAAATTACAAATTTATCTCGAAGGAGGGTCTTATAATCCAATTTATCTCGAAGGAGGGTCTTATAATCCAATTTATCTCGAAGGAGGGTCTTATAATCCAATTTATCTCGAAGGAGGGTCTTATAATCCAATTTATCTCGAAGGAGGGTCTTATAATCCAATTTATCTCGAAGGAGGGTCTTATAATCCAATTTATAATCCAATAATTACAACCCTCGGCGACACCGTTTTCCCCATTATACAACGATCTTAAGACACGCTGCCCGATAGTGGGGAGGGCTATGAAGTACAGGGAAAATGAGGGGTTGAATGCGTAAAACGGCGATAAAAACGTATTTTAGCAAAACTTGGCTCGGGTTTTAAGGTATTTCAAAGGCCTAAAACCCAATATTTCGAAAACCCGAGCCAAGTTTTGGCCAAAGCTGGCTCGGATTTTGCGAGTTTGTAGACAAAAAATGACAGTAACCTCATTTAGAAATTTGGCTCAGGTTTCCCGAAATTGCAAAGCCATAAAACCCGAATTTTGGAAAACTTGGCTCGGATTTTGGGATTTTTTTTATTTTAATACCACGAATTTTCCGAGTGTTTTTTATAAACAAAATTGGTCATTTGCATCAATATATAGTGTTTGTAATTAATTAGAAATCTCGGGAAAACCTATTTTCCCCATTAGGCCTATCGATCGATGTTGAGACACGCTCGCTCCCCGATAGTGATTTGAAAAGACATTAGCCTAACCTAACAACCTTACCTAACCTAACCTCTTATTATGGGTGGGGGCTGCCGCCCCCACACCCCCGCTGGTTGAGTACTAATCCCTTAATAAAACTAAAATGCCCCAGAACAAGAAGCCCACCACAGAAGCCACGAGCGAACACCACACAGAAACACCCGGAAGAAAGGTCCACAGAACGAAAGGACCAGCTGACCGAGCCCGCCATTCCAGGCAGGCCCAAGCCCGCAGGGCTAAACAGCTCCAGGACACACCCATTTACCTTTTCTAAAACCGACCATTTTCCACACCTCACGTACACTAACCCCTCGTGTCCTACACTTATTAACTACAAAGATGATGAACAGGAATATACATTCATATTAAAAACACCCATGCCTGTCCCGACGTTGAGCCAATGCCAACACATCAGACAGCCATAATTATATCTATGTATGTTCTTGCATCCGAGAAGTAGATGTTATATATCTTAGAAGTTAAAGCACCCACGCTGTCCCTAGATCTCTTATATCATTTTCCATGACGAGTATAGATATATGTAACCCGTGCTCAGTCGCCCCTTGCATTGCTCCTCTAGTAACTAAGTATTAATATTAACATTCCCTAACATCTTGTCTTGCCAGACTAAGCTTCTGAAGACCCATCGCCCCATAAATCTATGTATGCAATCCTTAGGTTAAGTATTTTTATCCGCCATTGTGTTCACCTTTTTCCATTTACTTTCCACAATTGTCATACGTCTTCCCCTTGCCTCCTTCGTATCCACAGTCCACACTACGCCAATTTACTTCGTGTCTTACACCTCTTACCCCAACCAGAGATTATATAAGATAACCTGGTTATCAGTATCTGTCATAAGTACCCCGAAACAATAACTAAGTACCCCTACGAATTGCCACTGTGGTTGGTATTTTATATTTAATAGAAAACGCAGTTCCCAGGGCCAACTAATAGTATCCATAACCCTCTGACTGATCACATAACTCTATCTTTTCCAGACTCATATACCACCCCATAGTTGCATTCCCCGGTAGCATTTGGCTAACGTATTCTACTGCCTTTTCAAACTTCCATATCAATTGTAGCCTAATGCCACCCCCACGCCCAGGGACCTTAGGGGCAAAATTTCCCTGTAGCCCTTGAACTCTCCCCCCCCCTCTCATTAAGACACCCGCGCTTCTCGACTCTTGTCCGACCTAGCCTCTCTCTCATACCTCTTGAAGATCCTTGAATTGTCCGTTACTAACGCTCTCCAACCTTTTATATATATACTCCTATCCAGCCTACCTTCACTTAGTAGGCCAGAACAACATTAGAACTTTACTAGCCCCTTGCATGCCATCTATTCTCTTACAACACATTCACAACCCTGCACCCAATGGTCGTCGGTGCGAGGCTAGCCGCCCCGCCAGTAACTAACTTCTATTGTCATACTTCCAGATAAATGTGGCAGAGTTAGCAACCCAGTCTCCACCATATCCAGCAAACCCTACAATTAACAACCAGCCGAGTAAAACCAGCTAGCTAAGGCACCTTCGGTTTTGGTATTAAAGACACTCACATCTGTCTCCATACACAGAGGGTTATTACAAACACTGGTGATATGGCAAGCCCCTAGCCACAGCCGCCGGACGACTATATCAGAGAGGGCGCCCAGCTCCCCCTTTTTGCCCACCCGAGGAGGGAGACCCCCACCCCCGCGGAGGTATACCTGGCCCCTGTTTTGACTCTCGAGTCATTGCCAGGTAGCACAGGAATTCTTCCTATCAATGAACTAACCATGAATGACTAACACCTTTACTAACCTCTATTACCTCACAATAAACCATTTACCTTTCTTGCATGCTCTGATCACTAAATTAGCACCTCAGCTATACCATAGAATGAAGATTGAACAATCTAGAGAGACGCTCCTATCACAGCTGTCCCCATCCTCCTCGCAAAGTAGATCCAGTCTCTCTCCCCTAAATACGTCCAGTATAGCCAAAATAGTACCTCTTACTAAGGCTCAGTTATATGAAAATATAAAGGCTTCCTATCGCCCTGTGCCACAACAGTAAATACCATCTTACCTAGTCCCCATATCTATTGAGAGCTCAATTAAGTCCATAAGACTCGAGATCCCTACTGTCTGCAGGGTCCAGAACCGAGCCTATAAATCTAACTCCCGCCCCCAGTCAAATCAGTTGAAAGCTAGACACCAACCAGTGGTCACTACCCTGCAGTTTACCTCTAGCTCTGCCCTTGTGTGGCAGAGAAGACTGATAGAAGCATCTGTCCATGTACAAGTCCTAACGTGCACCTTATAACCTTCACACAAATTCGTGGGTATATAAGTGTGTAGCCAGCAACGATCATCAAGAGATCCGACTTGAGAATTTCCTACATTTTGGACCATCTGGACGGCCGAGGAACCAGTCGTTAGCCCCCAACATCACCGGAAGCAAGATAACCAGGACCAGATCTACCCATACTATTCAAGATTCATGTTACTAGTACTAAGTGTTATAGTACTAGCTTGATACGCACCTATTAACTTTCTATAAAGTGGCTAAGACCTTACCCAGTGTAATTCATATTTAATCATTCCATTTGGGACGTACTAAGCGATCAGTGTTTTTTTATTAACAGGCGACCTTGACTCTCGTAATTAATATATTCAGATATCTCGTATTCAGATATTAAAACTCTAGTGATATCTAAGGTTCGCCCACTGATTCGTGTTCTACATATTTCTGCCTTAAGAATATCAAACTTAGTTCAGTACCCCCATGAGGTTGCTAGAGATTTCCGTGTTCTATAATATACGCGTCTAATCCTAACTGTGAGTTGCTACGTGGGCACGCGACCAGCCAGCAAGAGGTAAAATCAGTGACAGTGAATTATACGAATATATTGAGGTCTTCCAGTAAAATATAAACTTGCTAATTAAACCCGTGATCAGAAGAATATACCTGAACGTTGGAAGTGGGAGACTAAGCTCCATCCAAATCCGCAAATGCTAGCAGTTCCCTTCTATCATTTGTTTTGTGCAAATATAACTATCTTTCTATGCTCTTTATTTCTTTATTTCAATAAACGTGAACTTGTGTCGTGTTACCGTGTGTTTATTTTGTGTTCTCTATTCCTCATACCTTGTATTGTGCATGCAGCCTTCTATACCCAGTCATTCAGAACTCACATTACCCAAGTTAAACCTGTAGAAAAACAGGGCATAACAAAAACAAAAAAATTGGCTGTCGATTATACGAAGGTAAAAAAAAAGTTGATCAAGTCTATGGTGTTTACTCTGCAATCTTCAGCTTGATTGTACATTGCTAACGGGAAAGTACCGTATTGACAACCTTGTTACGAAAATTAAATTTTAGTACCATACTTTTATATTAGGCTTTTACGAGGGTTTAACACATTTTCATATGATCTTTAGAGCTATCGATGACTGAAAGTACCGTATTGACAACCTTGTTATGAAAAAGAAATTTTAGTACCATACTTTTTTATTAAGTTTTGCCGAGGATTAAAACAAATTTTCTTATGATCTTTAGAGCATATAGATTCAATATTTATCTTCAAATATATCAACAGAATTCGTGGTATTAAAATAACATTGAACCGGATTTTGCGAGTTTTAAGAGTAAACAAATTAAAGTAACCTAATTTAGAATTTTGGCTCATGTTTCCCTAAATTGCAAACCCCAAAAAGCATAATTTTGAAAAAACCCGAGCCAATTTTTGGCAAAACTTTGATCGGATTTGGGAATCGAAAAAGACTAACGAAATGTCGGAAATCGGCTCATGATTTCCCTAATTGCAAAGCCATATAACCAGATTTATCGAAAACGTAGCACTTATTTAAATCATAAATATCCAGTAACATAGACCTAGTACATTGGATACAAGCCTAATCCACACCTAACGCCTACAATGTGTCCGTAGTACCTAGTAGGCCTATGTGGGATACAAGACGAACCCTTACCGGTGCCTAATAGTCTAATCTTGTTTCTGAGACTTAGTATATTAACCTAACCAAACAACCCAACCTAACCTAACCTAGACCCAGTACGTGGGATACTAAACTAGCCCTTGCATGCCAGCAACAGCGGATTCATAGTACCCAGTACGTGGGATACTAAACTAGCCCTTGCATGCCAGCAACAGCGGATTCATAGTACCCAGTACGTGGGCTACTAAACTAGCTCTTGCATGCCAGCAACAGCGGATTCATAGTACCCAGTACGTGGGCTACCAAACTAGCTCTTGCATGCCAGCAACAGCGGATTCATAGTACCCAGTACGTGGGCTACTAAACTAGCCCTTGCATGCCAGCAACAGCGGATTCATAGTACCCAGTACGTGGGCTACTAAACTAGCCCTTGCATGCCAGCAACAGCGGATTCATAGTACCCAGTACGTGGGATACTAAACTAGCCCTTGCATGCCAGCAACAGCGGGTTCATAGTACCCAGTACGTGGGCTACTAAACTAGCCCTTGCATGCCAGCAACAGCGGATTCATAGTACCCAGTACGTGGGCTACTAAACTAGCCCTTGCATGCCAGCAACAGCGGGAGACAGGTGAAAATGGCGTGTGTACGAATTGGTGCCGTCTATAGGAAGAATTTGACAACCATGTTGCGAAAAATTCCCATTTTAGTACCGTATTTTTATTAGGTTTGGCCGAGGCTTTAAACACATTTTCATATGATGTTTAGAGCATATAAAATCCATATTTGTTTTCAAATATTGCAAAATAATTGGTGACCAACTTATTTAGTTATACTCAAAAATCGTCTATTGGTACCCAGAATAAGACGAAAATTATGTCATCGTGCTGAAGGGGTTAAACATTACACATCATAACTAACCTAAACTAGCTTAAACTAATATTAACTGGGCTAGGTTAGATTAATTAATTTGTCTTGAGTGGTAACCAAACATTTAAAATAAATTAGGCCTATAGCCTAACAATACTACGATTAGGTTAAGGTTATTAATACGATTTATATACCTTAATGCCCGAAAAACAATCGGTCAAAATAGAGGCGAACGTAAAGTATGTAACACACGGGCGCTTTTTCCTTCGACATTTATCCTCAACACTGGTCTGGCAGCTTATGAGGTCCATCTCATAAAAATATGTCACCTACATTCATCTATCATCAGTCTAATTTCCGATACCAGTGCTAAATATTCCAGAATTGTTCCCAGAAAAATTGTGATCATCGAATGTTGACTATAAAAGCTCTGGTGTGATACCGGCTTAACCATGAACGTAATGTAAACAAAGGAACGATACGCACGCCTACACAAGTCTTACCAAAATATATTCAAAGACACTACACAAATACACTCACATAGCACTTACCATACATTTAGCATAATATACCGTACTATAATACCGTCTCAGGATATGCCGCTAGGGTGGGGGTGTCACTACTCTTAAATCAAAATAAGGGTAGGCTAGGCTAAACTGGAAATACCTGGAAGACAACGCAACATAACTATCTCTCATATCTTACCTTTATCAGCCTCTCTGTCTCTCCATTTGCTCTCCAACTCTTCAACACACACTTCAGTATGACGGGCTATCATATGGAAACACGGAATTACCGAATACACGGAGATATTAGCATATACAAATAACACAAGTACAGCAGACGCACACCCAAGTCACTGTCGACAACAGCTGGTAGTCAAGCGAGCGTCTGTCGTACCGACGCAGATAGCAGAACGAATACTAACTAAATTAAGATATTTGTTCTATATTGAGTGGCAAGAAAGTATAACTGTGATTCAAAATGTGCTATCAGGCAATTAATTTCGTTTTAATCTGAATATTCCAGAGGTGTTTGGAGTATCGGTTGACACACGGCGTCGCCCTCCCCGCCCTGCAACTTGCGGATGTTACGTGGGACCCGTTTTCTATCAAGGCTGACCAAAGGCAGCGTTATAGAGCCGTGGCGGTCGAGTGGTGAGCACGCTCACATGTGAATCTGCAAGACCCGGGATCGAATCCCTGCCACGGCGGACATTTAGTGGGTGTGGTAGTATCCTACGTCCTAGCATGTTTCACATGCTCGCACCCAGTCAGGGGACATCCTGACGACGTAAACAGACTAACACACATAACAAAGCCACTCCAACAGCTGCCTCTCTCTCTCTCTCTCTCCAACACCCCTTCTCCCCTCTTTACACTTCAGAAAAAAAAATAGGAAAAGTAGAATGTAGATACGAGGTGCCGTTGTAAATAAAGGCTTATCCCTCAATACCTTTCTTTTTCTTTCTTTTTCTATGGAGCTCGTCCTGGAATCTTTACGACTCTGAACCTCACGATTCTATACAGGACTGGCCATTTGTATCGGCACTAGCTCAGAGAAGAGTGTTGAGAGGGGAGAAGGGGTGTTTCATCTGACGACTCTTAGATATTGTAGATCAATTTTCGGGAGCAACTTATCTATATCTCCGGCTCCTCCTTTATTATAATTATAGTTTAGGTTCTTGGTTCACTGTTGTTCAGACGACTTACTTGTATCTGAGCTTTATAATTATATATATTTTCTCTCAATTTGCCCATTCTCGGTCAAGACTAATTTCAAACTACCGTACGGTACCTTACGAAATTCATTATACAGCACAGTATTTCCTACGGTAAATAGACGCCGGGAGGAATATTGTTCAGATTTTAAGACGTTTGCACCATTAGTTTGACGATTTAAAGACCTTTAATGCCATTTACAGTAGGTGTCTTTTTTTTCCTGGCGAGCGATAGCGAGCCTGTAACTTAGGAGTGATTGGTCGTCGGCCGGGACATTATTCTATTGAAAAACGGAAAAGTTTACCTCGAAGGAGGGTCTTGGGGAAATTTATTTTAAGCTTGATGGAGGTCTTGAGAGGAAACTCAAGAAAATCATAAATAAATTAACAAATAGATACAAACCTCCCCTTAACCCCTTCTGTACCGGCGACATTTCTTTGTTGTATTCTAGCTAAATGTAGACGATGTTGTGCAGTTTATGAAGTATCTGTGGTAGTAGAAATGGTTAATATTATTTTTATTAATCTCACCACCACACCCCCAATGAAATTAATTAAAGTATATATGATCCACCGGGATTCGAACCCGGGTTATCACACATATTTTTGCCACCTTAACCATTACACCACCAGGACGGTTAAAGGTTTATGCACACGCCTACGACTTATTATCCATTCTCGAATACTGGATATTAATCTAATCATGTTCATATTCCCAACCGCACTATGGTAGCCTAATGTTTAAGTGAGAGGAAAGAATATTCATGGGGCACAGATCATATAGACCGGCCTCTCGAAGAAATATCCCTAAACCTACTAATAATATTATTTTTATTAATCTCACCACCACACCCCCAATGAAATTAATTAAAGTATATATAGTGAGATAGTTGGATGCCTGTTAGTTGCTGCAGGCCCCTTTTTAACTGAATAATATAGTCTAATAGTAGCCAGAATAAAGTTAAAAGGATGTCATCGATAATGAAGGGGTTAATTGGCCATGTCAGGCAGGATTAACTATCGAGAGAGAGAGAGAGAGATGAGTTGGCAACAAGCTCTGGGAGACAGCAATCTATCAAGGTAATAAATTGTCTGTGCATGGGAATGAGAGAGAGAGAGAGAGAGATAGATATGATGATGGATAAATAGATAATATTATATAGATAGGTAGACAGATAGTTATATAGATAGATAGATGGAGTCTTTCATCACGTTCTGGTTACCATTAAACGATTTTCTGGCTTATAATCTACCTCAAGGACTCAAAGGGGTAAATACGATATCGATAAACCCTCTGAAAAACACAGGTCTTCTAATTATAAGATAAATACAATTATTGTCTAATTTTGCCACACTCAAAGGTAAAAAGGCGTCATCGCGCTGAAGGGGTTAAGGGGGAGGTCTTTGTTTTTTTCTGGACCCCCTTCTCCCTCATGCTAAGCCCCATTAGTTTTAGTAATTTAAGTAAGACGTTCGGCCCATATCACCTCCACCTTCTTCTTCTTCTTCTTCTTTTGAACCCGCCCGCAGACCGTGCAGATCCGCAGGGCTGACCTTTGTATCGGTACTGGCTCAGAAACGTTAGTAGGAGGGAAAGTTTAGAGTAGAAGGATAGTTTAAGAGACAGTTTTTGTTTTGTTTGTATAAACCCCCCCTCACTTCCTCCCCCCTCCCCCTCACCTCCGCTCCCCCCCCCCCCCCCCCCCCCCCCTCACTCAGTTCTCTTCCTCCACATTTTCTCCAATATCCTCTTCATCATCTTCCATGTCTTGTGTTTCCATCTCCTGTGTTAACCCCAATAGCGCCCCCACCCCTCTATCTTCCCTCTGCTTAATCTCCTCCCACCCCCTCTCCCCAACTCTATTCCTCATGTACCTCTCCAACTCCTCTCTCTCCTCATTATATCTTGTACACTCGGTTACTATGTGTTCTACATCCTCCACTATTGGATCCCCTCCCATTTCACATTGACTGCAGTGCGGTCCCACTCCATTCCATCTCCTTGTTCTCTCATTTGTTTCTAGCGATCCTGTTCTTGCTTTAAATAGGAGTTTCGATCCCCATCCCCCATCATAGTACAGTTCTCTAGCTGGTTTTTCCTTCTCTCTATAATATGCCAGCGTGGCTTTATTTTCTACCCCCTCCCTCCATCTTCTTCTCCCCTCCTCCTTTATCCCCTTCTCTATCTCTCTGACACATCCCCTCCCATTCTCTAGTATGACCCACTCCCCTCTCTCATTTCTTTTTCTAAATTCCCCCCCCACCCGGTCCTGTTTTATATCTATCCTCCCCAATCTTTTTTTGCACTCTCTGTTCCATTTACTTTGCTCACTCGCCCATCTGTATACCTTCCCCGGCCACCTATCTTCCTCCATCCCCTCTAGTCTCACTTTGTACTTCCCTTTCGCTTTCCCAATCCTTTCCTCAAACGTACTCCACCCCATCTCCCCTCGGATTGCTTCTTGAGCTACGTATTTATTTGCCCCCAATCCTGTCCTCCCGATTTTATTCTGTATCGTTTCTAATTTCTTCGTTTCCGCCTCTGTTGTTGTTTCTACCGCCTCTAAGCCGTACATTATTGCAGGTACTCCCAATCCTTTCCACAGCCCTCGCACTATTTCATAGCTATTCGCTCTTAGCCTTGTCGCGCTCCATAGTCTTCCATTCCATTGTTGTATTTGTCCCACCTTTTCACTTTTCGCCTTCTCAAACCCTTTCTCCGTGATCGTTACCCCCAGATATTTATACTCCCTTGTCTTCTTCATTCTGTTTCCTTCGAGTGTCCATTCCTCTTCTTCTTGAAGCTCTCCATTCATTTTCATCACCTGGCTCTTTTCTTTACTAAATCTTACTTCAAGTTCCTCCCCGAATCTCGTTGCTTCCTCTAGTTATCTCTGCAACCCTCCTCCCGTTTCTGCCATCAGAACTACGTCGTCAGCAAACAGCAGTACCCCCAGTCTTTCTTTGTTTATCTGAATCCCCTCCCCAACTCTTTTTATCCTCTGTGTCATTTCTTCCATATATAACGCAAATAATAACGGCGATAATACGCACCCCTGCCTTACCCCCCTCTTGCTTTCTACCCATCCCGTTTCTATATTTCCTAGCGCGTACTTCGCTTTTGTTCCTTGGTACATCGATGTTATGATGTTTATATACTTTTCTGGTATTCCACTCCTTGCCATTATTTTCCATAGCAGTTCCCTGTTTACTCTATCATAGGCTTTTTCTATATCCAGGAATGCACAGTAACCCATTTTTTTCTCTCTTTTCATTTTCCCCATCACTTCGCTCATTATATAGATATTATCTGTCCCCCTCCTATCTCTTCTGAACCCATTTTGCTCATCACTTATTAGCCCGTTTCCCTCTATGGCTCTATTCATCCTTTCCTTCAATATCCCGCAGAAGAGTTTCCCTATTGTGTTTGTCACTGTCACTGGCCTGTAGCTTTTCATTTCCTTCTTACTCTTGTACCCTCCCTTGTGCAATAGTGTTACTCTCGCTTCATTCCATCTTTCTGGTACTCTCTCATTTCCCATTACCTCATTAAACATTTTCTTCAGTCTTCTTGCCATTTCTTCCCCCCCCTCTATGTACATTTCATTAGGTATCCCATCCGGGCCGGTCGCCTTTCCCTTTTTTAGTGCTTTGATCCCTCTCCTTACTTCTTCTATTGTGAGCTCCCTTTCCATTTCCATCTTATCCTGTTCTGGTAGCCTTCTCTCTCTCATTTCCAAGTTCCATTCCCTCTCCTCCCCTTGTTCATTTACTCCCCCTATTTCCTCCCAGTATCGCTTTATTTCAATCTTTATTTCTTCTTCTGTCTTTATTATTCTATCTCCCACTATTAGTTCCACGCTTTCTTCCTCTCTACCGGTCTCACCTCTTAACATCCTATACCACTCCTTTTGGCCCTCTTTCCCCTTGCTTCTGATCTTTTCTACTTCTTCTTTCTCGTGTTTTATCATTGCCTCTTGTATTAGTATTTTTACCTTCTTCCTTTTCTCCTCGTATACTTGTATCGCTTGTCTTTCTTCTCGATCCCTCTCTCCGCCTTCCCTCCTATTTCTCTCTATCATCCTTCTCCTTTCTCTGTTCGCATCCCTTCTTTCACTTCTTGCTTGTTTTATTTCCCCATTCCACCATGGTTTTTGTTTTCTTTTTCCTGTCCATCTTCTTATTCTTCCTATACTCCTTTCTGCCGCTCTATTTATGTCCATCATCAACTCTCCATCCATTTCCTCTACGCTCCCCTCTCTTCTTTCCCTTATTTCTTCCATGTAACCTCTGTACTCTACCCATCTTTCACTTTTTAGATTCCATTTATTAATCCTCCATCTCGTGCTTCCTTTGCTTTTCCATTCCTTTGTGTAGTTTATCACCATGAGTCTGTGGTCGCTTTGTATCCCTACTTCATTTTCTTCATCTATCCACATGTTTTGGATCTCTTCCCTTGCTCTTCCATTCGCTAGTATGAAGTCTATCGCCGATCTTTGTCCTTCTCCGTGTCTTATCCATGTCACCTTCCCCTCTCCCATTGTTTGGTTCAGTATTTCCATGTCATTTTCTTCCGCAAATTGGATCAAGGCTTCTCCATTTCCATTTATCCTCTCCCCTAATATCCCTATATGTGCATTCATGTCTCCCATTATAATTATCTCTTCTTCCTCCCTACCCCTTATCATTTCCTGTATTCCTTGGTACTTGATTCTGTTTTCTTCCCGTTCCCTTCTCCCCCCTTCCACCGTGAAGTACCCTATTATTGCTGTTATTTTTTCTTCCCTTCCATTATTCATCCTCGCTAGTGTCACTCCCATTATATCCTCCATTTCCTTTGATTCTCCACCCTTAAGTTTCTCTATTTTCCATTTTGAGTTGTTCCTAATCATTAACCCTACCCCTCCCCCTTTCTTTTCTGATTTCTCCCTCCCTCTCCCAATGAGCGTATATTTATCCCCTTCCCATTTTGTCTCTCCCCTAAGGTGTGTTTCTGTTATTCCTATCATTTCCATTTCCCACTCACTCCATACCTCTTCAATGTCTTGTATTTTCCCTCTATTTATCCCATTTATGTTTACACATCCTATTTTTATTCCTCGGTATACATTATCCCTCTCCCCCCGCTCTTTCCCTTTGTTCTTCTTCCCTTTTTTTCCCTTGTTCTTCTGCTTTCTCTTCCTTTCTCTTATTTCTCTTTCTTCCCCTCCTCCTCCTTCTTTCTCTCCCACCGTTCTTTCTCCCATGTCTAAGTTTCCCTCTACTTCCTTTTCAATCTTCTCATTTCCCTCTCGCTTTTCTTTCTTTCTCTTTTCTTTTTTCTCATCCTCCCTTTCTCCTCCCGCTTCCTCTCTTCTCCCCTTCCTTCACCTTTCTGTGTTCTTTAGCCACTCTTTCCTCTGCTCCTCACTTTCTTCTATTGCTCTCCTAATCTTTCCCCCTACAGTCCATTTCCCCTTTTCAGACAGGTGTATTCCATCCCTCGCAAAATCTCCTGGGCTCAGCTTGTAGTCTGGGTCGATGTATCCTACTCCTGCTTCATCCCTTGCCCATAGCCTTTTGTTCATTTCTCCGATATCCCTCTGTATTCTCTCATTTGACATCTTTCTCTCTTTCTCGTATTGCCCCGTTTTCCCTTCCCTTGGCCTTTCTATAATTCCCACCACCCATATCATTACCATTGGGTTGGTTTCTTTGAAGTTTTTTATTCCTTCCATTACTGCTCCTACCGTTCCTTCTGCTCCTTTCCCCTCTAGCCCATTTCCTCCCCCCTGTATCACTATAGTTCCACCTTCCCTCTTGTCCATTTCTGTATTCCTCAAACCTCGCATTATTCTTTCTATATTCGCCCCTGGGAGGCTTATCACACTTCTCCCTCTCTTTTCCTTGCCCATCAGTTCCTCCTCCATCCATCTTATCGTGCTGTCCCCTATCAGTAGTACCCGGTCCTCTCTATCATCCCTTCTCCATCCCCTTTGTTCCACCCTTCTGTCTGTTCCCCTTTCTCCTTTGTTCCTATCGTCCTGGTACTGGTTATGCATTCTCCCCTTCTTATCCCATCTTTCTCTCCCTTCACTCTGCCCACCCCATTCTTCCCTTTCCTCTTTTTCTCCCCTGTAACTCTCTGCCCTTCCCTCATTTCTTTCGCTTCCCCTCTGTTTCTTCTCATCCCTTTCACACCCATATCCCTTCTCCACTTGTCTGCCTCCTTCATCCCCTCCACCCCCTTGAGCTTCCCCTGGTCGGGTCTTCTCTGCCCTTGCACTCCCCCGTTCAATCCTTTTTCCCCCTTGGTCATTTAGTTCTTTGACTTGATCCCTTAACTCTTTCCTCTCCGCCATCATGCTAACTCTCTCAGTTTCCCATTCCTTTTCCATCTCCCTATGGCCATCTCTCTCCATTTTCCATGCCTTCTCCATTTCCTCTACCCTTTTCCTCCATCTCTTTTCCTCATTTGCCGCTGCGATTTCCCCTTGTCCTATGCCCTGTTTTAGGCCCCATACCCTCTCTTCATTTTCCTTTCTCTGCATGTTTAGTTTCTCCTTCATTTTCTCCATTTCCTCGCTTATTCTTTCTCTGTCTTCTTTCCACCTCTTTTCTATTTCCTCCCTCCCATTTCGTTCCCTTTCCAGGTTTTCCTCCCCTATTTCCTTTATTTCCTTCATACATTTCAAACATATTAACGTGCACTTTTTTGCTTGCGCTTCCGTTAGGTTTTCCGCTTCCAGCTTTTCCTGCGGCAGCCATCTGTTACAGCTGCCTCCACATAACGCCATGAACCTCCCCCTTTTCCCCTCCTTTTTTTCCTTCTCTTCTTCCTCCTCTATCTCCCCCCTAACTACCCTTTCTCCCTTGCCCCCCTTTCCATCTCTCTTCTTTCCTATTTCCCTTTCTTTCCATTTTTCATCCTCTTCATCCGCGAATGTTATTTTCTTTACCGTTCTTCCACTTCTCCTGACCTGTTTACTTTCCTCATTGTTCATCCCTTCTTCATTTCCTGCCGCCCCACATTCCATTATTGCTCCCTCCTCGCTCCTTCCTCTCTTTTTCTGTTTATTGTCTTTATCCCCCTCTGTTCTTTCCGCCTCCCTTTCGTCCCCTTCCCCCTCCCCCTTCTCCTTTATTTTCTCTCCTCCTGTTCCTCCTTGCTTCTCCTCTTCGTTGTTCTGTTCACCCCCCGCCCCATCCCCTTCCTTTGTTTCCCCTCCTCTCTCTATTCTTTCCTCTTCCCTTTCCATCTCCTGTCGTTCCTTCTCAATCTCTGAATCTATCACCCCTTCCTCCATTTCCTTCTTTTTGCTCTTTCTATTCATATCTCTTCCACCCTGTTCATCCTGTTTTCCTCCCTCCCCCATTCCCTCACCCCCACCATCCCCATTTCCTATTTCCATCTCCCCCGCTATACTGTATCCCCACTTCTATTCTTTCTATCCCCTTCCCCTATATCTACACTGTAGATTGCATAATGCAGAGAGAAGAAAGAAAATACTTAGAGAGATAGCTGTGTAGATATTTGCCAGCACCGACTGGCCCTCCCTCGTGTCTACTACGCGTTGTAAACTTTTCAGATGGCGTCCCCTGTCCCGCTCCGTCTCCCCCACGCCTTCCCACTTCTTCTTCCTGTATCTCTTCTCCTCGTAGTCCACCCCCTTTCTTCTTCACACTATCTGTTCTTTGTCCTTACTCTCACTTCCCACCACTTTTATAAGTCCTTGGGTTATGAATTTCCCTCGATGCCTCCAGATTTATCGGGACACTCTCAGAGTCGACCACCCGCCATCTATATTATACTATCACCACCATTACATGTAGCCTAGTACTATAACTTATCTCTCACATGTTTCTCCATTATCTATCTCGACCACCATCACCACTATCTCGACCACCATCACCACTATCACCACCAACATCATCACCACCATCATCACTATCACCACCAACATCATCACTATCATCAACACCATCATTACTATCATCACCACCATCACCACTATCTCGACCACCATCACCACTATCTCGACCACCATCACCACTATCACCACCATCATCACTATCACCACCAACATCATCACTATCATCAACACCATCATTACTATCATCACCACCATCACCACTATCTCGACCACCATCACCGCTATCATCACCACCATTATCACTATCATCACCACCATCAACACTATCATCACCACCATCAACACTATCATCACCACCACCATTATCACTATCATCACCACCACCATCACCATTACCGAATCATCATCACTATCATCCCATTATTCTCAGCATCAATACAATCATCACTACTGCAATCGTTTCCCATTTATTCACAATCATCACTGTTACTGAATACTTCATCATTATCACCATTTCCATTCATATATTACGGTATCACCACCATATCATCACTACAATCATTCACCACTTCGCAGTCACCATTACCATCATATTTATTTGATCATCATTACCATCAGTAACACCAAATATAGCCACAAATATCATCATCACTAAGTGTAATCTATCATCACTAATTCATTAAGGGGAGATATCCACTTGAGGGATTTTTCTCTTTACCCCTTTCTCCCTCATGTTTAGCCCCATTGCTTTTGAGATTTTAAGACGTTCGCCCCATTAGTTTGGAACTTTCACCCCATTTATGTCACTTTTAAGACCTTTCGTGTTATTTAGGGGTCGATTTTTTCCTGGCGAGCGATAGCGAGCCTGTAATTTAAGAGGAAAGAGGAATTCGGCCGGGACATTTTTCTACCGAAAAATGTACAAATTTAGCTTGAAAGAGGGTCTAGAGGGTGTAATTTTAAGCTTGATGGAGGTCTAGGGAACAAACTAAATACCTCCCCTTAATAGCATCATCCTATCATTTACTATCAATTACTAACATTTTCATCATAATAATCATTGTTGATATTACTATTTTCAATACATAGGCCTACGTATATACAGTACATACATACATACATACACGCATACGTAAATACATATACATACTTTACATACTCAAAAGTAATATCCTAATTTAATAACACGGTCACGATGTTATGTAGATTTTGTTTAATAATATCACCTACACTATAATTAAAGACGATCTCTCTATCTCTAAACTTCTACACAAAAATAATTCCAACTAAACTATAATAAAAGTCATTGTCTTCAAGCCTCCGACCGCTAAAAAGTTATCTAAGAATCGTACTGTATATTGTGCAATCACTAGTCACATACGATTGCAGATAATTGTTGATCTGATAGCACGTTCGACAGTGTACATTAAAATATTATAAGCTGCAAGAAGGATAACATTACTTACCACAATGAATCTGACTGTGAATGGAATAACATTGAAGGTGAGTAAAGGGGATTTTCCTACACAACTACAGATTCAGGTCAAGAAACCCCTCTGGCTAAGATGGATTCCATGCATGCCTTGGCCTTGGAGCCCATGTAAAAAATATTATACACTTTATACTATCTAACTAAACCCTCTAGCGTGGCATAACAGTACAGAGAAGAACACGGTAGTTTACAATTTCAAGAAGCCCCACTGTCTCTCCATCCCTGACACAATAAAGTCTATACTGTTTGTTTTAAGGAGAGGTCGAAAGACACAGGGGCGAGAGGAAATAGTATTTTGTAAAGAGGGTGATGGGCAAAATGGCATCGTGGACTTTGTCGCCACGGATCCTTTGGAGATGAAGACAGAGGCCCCTTCTGTTAACGGACCGCCTTCTGTTGATGAGCTCCCTGTGGTTGTAGGTGTTGATTCACTCCCAGGGGATTAAGAGCTTCCTTCCGATAGTGAACTCCCTACCAGTGGTGATGCCACTTATGTTGAAGTGGGCCCAAGTGTTAAAGTGGCCCCCAGTGTTGAGGTGACCCCCAGTGTTGAAGTGGCCGCAAGTGTTGAGGTTGACCCAAGTGTTAAAGTGGCCCCCAGTGTTGAAGTGGCCGCAAGTGTTGAGGTTGACCCAAGTGTTGAGGTAGCCACAACTGTTGAGGTTGTCCCAAGTGTTGTGGTTGACCCAACTGTTGTGGTTGACCCAAGTGTTGAGGCAGCCCCCAGTTTTGGGGAAGCCCCCAGTTTTTGGGAAGCCTCCAGTGTTGAGGCAGCCCCCAGTGTTGAGGCAGCCCCCAGTTTTGGGGAAGCCCTCAGTGTTAGGGAAGCCCTCAGTTTTGGGGCAGTCCTCAGTGTTAAGGCCCCTTAAGTTAACCCTCTTACTAAATAGAGTTCTCTCACTCTTATAATTACCTCTCCAAAATTAGTTTTCTGCCCACAGCTAAACAGACAACTGCAGAGGTTGAAGTAACTAAATACCCCTGATGGTAACAAAAGCTTTAAAGTATCCCTAATAGGATCAAAATTGCGTCAAAAACGTGAGAGGGTTAAGAGGGCCCCATTCGATCAAAAGGAAACTGACGATCAAGCGGACTCTTACATTGAGACAGCACCTTGCGTTGAGGCAGCACCTTGCATTGAGGCAGCACCTTGCGTTGAGGCAGCATCCTGCGTTGAGGCAGCACCTTGCGTTGAGGCAGCACCTTGCGTTGAGGCAGCACCTTGCGTTGAGGCAGCACCTTACGTTGAGGCAGCACCTTGCATTGAGGCAGCACCTTGCGTTGAGGCAGCACCCTGTGTTGAGGCAGCACCCTGCGTTGAGGCAGCACCTTGCATTGAGAGGGCACCTTACGTTGAGGCAGCACTTTACGTTGAGGCAGCACCTTACGTTGAGGCAGCACCTTGCATTGAGGCAGCACCCTGCGTTGAGACAGCACCTTGCGTTGAGGTAACACCTTGCATTGAGAGGGCACCTTACGTTGAGGCAGCACCTTACGTTGAGACAGCACCCTGCGTTGAGGCAGCACCTTACGTTGAGGCAGGTTCTTGCGTTGAGGAAGCACCTTACGTTGAGGCAGCATCTTGCGTTGAGGAAGCACCTTGCGTTGAGGAAGGTTCTTGCGTTGAGGCAGCACCTTGCGTTGAGGAAGCACCTTGCGTTGAGGCAGCACCTTGCGTTGAGGCAGCACCTTACGTTGAGGCAGCACCTTGCATTGAGGCAGCACCTTGCGTTGAGGCAGCACCCTGTGTTGAGGCAGCACCCTGCGTTGAGGCAGCACCTTGCATTGAGAGGGCACCTTACGTTGAGGCAGCACTTTACGTTGAGACAGCACCCTGCGTTGAGGCAGCACCTTACGTTGAGGCAGCACCCTGTGTTGAGGCAGCACCCTGCGTTGAGGCAGCACCTTGCGTTGAGGCAACACCTTGCATTGAGAGGGCACCTTACGTTGAGACAGCACCCTGCGTTGAGGCAGGTTCTTGCGTTGAGGAAGCACCTTACGTTGAGGCAGCATCTTGCGTTGAGGAAGCACCTTGCGTTGAGGAAGGTTCTTGCGTTGAGGCAGCACCTTGCGTTGAGGAAGCACCTTACGTTGAGACAGAACTCTGCGTTGAGGCAGCACCTTACGTTGAGGCAGCACCTTACGTTGAGGCAGGTTCTTGCGTTGAGGAAGCACCTTACGTTGAGGCAGCATCTTGCGTTGAGGAAGCACCTTGCGTTGAGGAAGGTTCTTGCGTTGAGGCAGCACCTTGCGTTGAGGCAGCACCTTACGTTGAGGCAGGTTCTTGCGTTGAGGAAGCCTCTAACGTTGAGGCAGCACCTTGCATTGAGGCGGAACAAAATGTTGAGGGTTGCGAGACAAAGGCACCCGATGAATCACTCTACGAGAGAAACGTGATAAGCCGTGAAAATAAAAAGGAAAAAAGGGTCGGCCTTTACCAAACCACTAAAGATATAAAGCCCCTTTACGACGCCATGGTTCCAAAAGAGTAACCCCCATTAGGCTTGACTAACAATTAGCTGCGTAGATGGCGTAATAAAAACTTAAACACACGAATGCAAGATGCCATGGCGTGGTATCAGAATGCGACCATCGACCAATTGAATGAGGCCAGGCAACGTCTAGGTAAGCAGAATTCCTCTGGCCATGATCAAAATAGCAGCCAAAACTCTTTCAGTGGCCATGATCAAAATAGCAGACAAAACTCTTTCAGTGGCCATGATCAATACAGCAGACAAAACTCTTCCAGTGGCCATGATCAAAATAGCAGACAAAACTATTCCAGTGGCCATGATCAAAATAGCAGACAAAACTATTCCAGTGGCCATGATCAAAATAGCAGACAAAACTATTCCAGTGGCCATGATCAAAATAGCAGACAAAACTATTCCAGTGGCCGTGATCAAAATAGCAGACAAAACTCTTTCAGTGGCCATGATCAAAATAGCAGACAAAACTATTCCAGTGGCCATGATCAAAATAGCAGACAAAACTATTTCAGTGGCCATGATCAAAATAGCAGACAAAACTATTCCAGTGGCCGTGATCAAAATAGCAGACAATACTATTCCAGTGGCCGTGATCACTAAGCAGGTCACTGAACAAATGACCCTAGGTAATCCGACATTTGAGGGGGTTATCGAGATATTTGAAAATTAACCGTTTGAGGATAATGACGCATTATGATAGTCTATTCTGGCTATCATTACCCGATTTTATAAAGCTAAGGAAGGATCTGTGGGAATCAAGAGTAAAGCCTGTCTTGATTAACTCATTGAAGTCCACATACCGTTCCTAATTTAAAGAAAATCGTCTAATGATAGCCAGAGTAAACTGTCAAATTGCGTTATGATCCTCAAAGAGCTAACTCGATTATGTTAGTCTCTCTTTTAGTTACAGAGGTGAGAGGTTAGTGTTTTGGCCTACTTATAATCATTATTATTATTATTTTCATTTATACCATTTCTATTACAACCGCCTTTTTCATGTTTTGTATCCCATCAATAATATCATCTGTATTACACCAATTAGTCATATCTATCAATCTATCTATTGCCTGACGCCGTGATCCCCGAAGGGGTGGCCACGCACGAACTGCCCCCATGCACCTCTGTCCTCAGTCAGTCGACGCCCCTCTTCCCTATTATAGGCTATAATTAAAACTATTAAAACGTAAATATAACTATAAGATTAGCTATAACATAAAGGATATCTAGTTACTATGTTATCTCTGTGATGGAAAGGATATTTAGACAGGGTCGCGCACGGCACCGCTCCCTCAAATGTCGCGGGAAATGTTAATGCGGACTTTTTATTAAGGCATTCAAAGGTCGCGTCCATTATAGATGATAGCACAGGGAAGCCAGGGGGTACACGCTTCCTGTAAACCCACTAACACAACTATCGATCGGGACTGTGCTGATTTTCACTGGGACCTGTACAACATCTAGGGTACAATTGACCACTTGCAAATTTGAGGCTATAAGGAAGTTGGAGCTGTGAACATCGATATATAACAGAAATATAATAATAATGTAGGTTTCTGATGAATATTTAGCATGATGATGCTATATGGACATGTGGTTCGCCTCCCCGAGGATGATCCCGCTCACCAGGTGGTCTCTACAGAAGACAACCCTGAGTGGAGGAGACCCAGGGGAAGACCACGGAACTGAAGGAAGTCTGTAAATCATGCGATGAAATACTTAACCCGTACAGTACCGGTGACTTCTATTAACCCGTACAGTACCGATGACTTCTATTTCTTTATATTGTTGCAACCATTAGACGATTATATTCAGCTTAGGAAGGACCTCTATCCATAATAAGGCTTCAAACTATCTCAACCGACCCTTTCAACTACCGCAGATCCTTCCTAAGCTGCATAATATCGTCTAAATAAAGCTAGCATAAAAGATAACACACGTCGCTGGTACTCAAAGGGTTAATATGGACCAGTCAGCAGATGCCTGGAGGCTCTCCCGGGAGTAACCCCTTGGCTGGCGTCAGCAGGTGAGTCCAGCCACGCACTGGCCACTTGCGAGTTTCATGCTATAAGGAAGTTGGAGCTGTAGACATTGATATTTAGCAGAATAACCAGCTATAATACGGTTTTAGTACATCTATAATTACACAAAACCAAATTCGACACACTATTTATCCATCAGAAACCTATGTCATCACTGTAGGCCTATTTGTGTTTAATATCGATGTCTACGGCTCCAACTTCCTTATAGCCTGAAACTCGCAAGTGGTCAATTGATATATATATATATATAAATGTATTACGTCCGCATTTTAGCTGGAATTTCTGTTTCATATCGATGCCTACAGCTCCAACTTCCTTATACCATGACACTCGCCAGTGGTCAATTAGCCCCTTGAGGATTATGACGCGTGTTGACGGTTTATTCTGGCTATCACTAGACCATTTTATTAAGGGGGATCACCTGTTTTTTTCTCTATCTGAGTTGTATCCACTTGGCCCCATTCACCCTACTGTTTTAAGACGTTTATCCCCATTTAGGTGTCGATTTATACCTGGCGAGCGATAGCGAGCCACTATATTTTTCTACATAAAACAAAAATTACAAATTTATCTCGAAGGAGGGTCTTATAATCCAATTTGATAAATGTCTGCACTAGGTTAGATATAACAAAACTTACATTAACCCCTTCTGTACCGGCAACGTCCTTTTCACTTATTTTTGCTATCATATTCATTAAACGATTTAATTCAGCTCAGGAAGGACGTCATGGATAATTTGAAAAGCAACAGACTATCTCAAACAAGCCTTTTAGCTACCATATATCCTTCCTAAGCTACATAAAATCGCCTAAATGTAGCTGAAATAAAATACAAAAGACGTCACCGGCATAGAAGGGGTTAAAATTGAAAGTGTATGGCTAGAGATCATTGCCATCCAGGACAGTCTTGTAATCGACCTTATAATTATAGCGACCCCCAATTTTATGGGGAGATGGGCCCCGTTTTTTTTTTGGTCTATTAATTTATGTATTCCTTTATTTCTTATTTTCCTCGCTAGACCTTCATCAAGCTTAGAAAAACACCCCCTAGGACCCCCTTCAAGATAAATGTGTACATTTTTCGGTAGAAAACATTCTCAATAACCTCGATGTCTATTTGGGAGCCTCGTTTTACTCCAATACATCCCTAGGGTGAATTTCAGCAATTCACTATTCTCTTACTGAAGAAGTTTTTCTCAATTTTTAGTCTAATAGCTTCATTCTTGATGATTTTAGTTAAAATTCGGATTTGTCTCCTAAAAATCCTCCTCCTCCTGACCTCCTCCCGGGAGCAGGTCTTTCCCGCCCTCAGACCATTCCGACTAGAAGATCCCGCCCGCTTAGCTAGGTCCTTCCAGCCCGAATGTTGTGGGCGGGAAGAGTCAAGCAATAAATTTTGTTTGGCTGATTCCGCCCTCCAAGATTAGACCGTCCCGCCCATTTGTCTGGTTCACACAACCTCAGCTGATCTTGCCTAAATGTGCGATGCAAAAGCTTGTAACCTTGAAATTCGTGATTACATTATATATTTTGTCTATTATGAGGCAATTTTATTCAGATTAGGAAGGTTATTCGAGACAGTCTTAAACATTTCAACTATCACAGATCCTTCCTAAGCTATATGAGATCGTCTAATGACAGCCGGAATTAATAAAAAGGTGACAAACTTCAAGGGGTAATGTCACGTTTTCATGATCACTCCATTATTCGCTACTCTATTGGCAAAGTAACTGATTTCTATTAACATGGGAAATATGCTAATCACCATCGGCTGAAAATGGACAATTGGCAAATTAATTGGTTGTGATTTTTCCTATTAATGGGCGTGTTTTAGTCTGATCGTCATATATACAGTATATAGCCTACACAAGGTTAGATACAATCACAAATTTCAAGGCTACAGGCTTTTTCATTGCACATTTAGGCAAGCACAGTGTAAGGTATACGCGAACCTTACAAACGGGCGGGACGGTCTAATCTTATAGAAGGCGGAATCAGCCAAGGAAGGATTGATGTTTGGCTCTTCCCGCCCACAACATTCGGGCGGGAAGGACCTAGCTAAGCGGGCGGGATCTTCTAGTCGGAATGGTCTGAGGGCGGAATAGTCAGTAAGCCCTCCTCCCTATACAAGCCTTGCAAGACGGATGTGTTCATTGTGTTCAGTGCTTGGATATACCAATAATTAAATAATATTTTTGTCTAATAGTCTAATGAATATGTCGGCAATAATCTTAAAACTATAAATATTATTAGGTAAATATTTTCTGGGTACTAAAATTTCTGGCCGATATGTTTGTTTTGATCTGAACGTTTGGCGTCCCGGGAAGGAAGAAGTTGAGGAGCACCTAAATATATATCACAAATCATCATGAAGCTCGTCAGGTCAGCTACTAATGTTTATATGTTAATAAAGTATGTAATTGTTTTACTTTAGAATGGTATAATTATTGTAGTTATTAATTGTATACATACTGCATGCCGATGATCGTACCTTGCTTTTCAAAATTGTGGATTCTGTTTAGCTGAATATCCATTTCTTATATTATTATTATGAGCCGTGTATTTGGTATCATTGAGGGAGATTGATGCCTTTTTTTGTAAACTATTCTATAGTAAATTGTTGTAGTGAATCTGGTAACAACTGGATAATATACGGCTAGGCCTATGAAGTGTGCCGGTATCCTTATTATGCCATAATGCCTGTAGCCCAAGTGACAAGGGTACCGTTACACTAACGTCAATTTTTCCCAAACATAGTAGGCCTAGGCCTACAGTAATCAAAGTTGGCCAACTTTCTATTAGCCTAGAAATTTAAAGGTTGATTTTTTAAAATCCAAGTAGGCCCCTAGCCGGAGAAATTTTGAGATGTGAAGGTAAATATACGCACAATAAATGCTGAAAATTTATTAAAAGGAATTAATAATATTGTAAGTAAAAGGGATGTTATGTATGTTTACTGGTGTTTAATCAGGATACTAGGGGAGCTGGCTGCCTGTACTTCAGTCTCAAAGAGATTCACTTCAGGTCCACTAATATAGGCATTGAAAACAGGTTTTTAAATTATTCTTAGCAGTCCCTGTTTTAGTTTTGTAACTTTTGTCCAATAAAGATTTCATGTATAGCCTATTTGTTGTTGCATTCCAAGAACTATTACATACTTAATTTATATCCTTTCATATGATACATGAGTTACTATAGAGTACTGGTTAAAATACATATCGGTACCAAGTTTCAAGAATAAACTTTGATTAGAACATTTGTTTGTCTATTATTTTCCCTGGGCCGAGTAAAAAATACCTGGGTAGGCTATTCCCATCTCGGGTTAAGTACAATCAGTAGGAACGTAGAAACTTACTTTAATTTTCACAACTTTAAAAGACTCAAGATTCTGCGAGGCTAATTCCGAAAATATTCAATCAAGTCTCCGTTACCCCCATGAAGTCAGGTTATAGTAATGACAAGACATACCAATAATATATGTTAGTTAGCGGGTGTGTGGACTGTGGGGATAGTGGCAGCCCCCACTTTGTACACTAAGACTAAGTAAAGTTAGGTTAGGGTAAGGTAATGCACATTATCTACTCATAACATGATAAACAATTGAACAATAAACTACTGTACTATATTCCTTGAAGAAATAAAAACAAACAATTGTACATAAGGCTGCGGAAAGATTCTTTAGTGATACCCAAGTCATGGCCGGGATTCCGGGAAATCTATAAATGCACTGTAGGCGGTAGGCCTAGCTGCTGGCTGTACACTTATTAAATTGTACCGGTAATCTGGCTAAAAAGTTACCGGTATACAAAATGAGAACATAGAGGCAGGGTGCAGATCCCACTTTGGACACTAAGTTTGGACTTTGGTTAGGGTAAGTTATTGCAAATCTTCCACTCATAATATAAACTACAATAAAATAAGATACCAGTAGATAAGATACTACTGTAGCCTATTCTGCCTATAGCCTATACCTTGAAAACAAAAACAAACGGTAAGACTGCGAAAGTATTCTTCAGTGACAGGTCTACCCCTATAATCCCACGGCATGATGGCAAACTGTTATTGTCATAGGCTATAGCCTAGCCAGGGTGTCGAATGACGCTGTTTTTTTTAGTGATAACACAAATTAACTTTCTGTATAATGATAAAAAAAAAAATAATCCTAGCCTAGGCCTAGCCTACGTATTTTTATATTATTATTTTAAAAGTTAGACATCTAAAATAGGCCTAGGCTTAGGCCTACTGTGTTCCAAAACTCAAGAGTAGCCTAGGCTAGGTTAGCCTAGCCTTACTAAAACAGGAATGTTGGTCTAGGCTAAGTTTAATATAGACTTCCCAGGTCATTTTAACAGTTCTATTGCTTCTATATATCATATAATACACCATAGAGTAAGTTTTTAATAACTAGAAAAAAAGGTCATCTTCTAAATAATTACCATAATTGAGGACCTTCGCCGTTCCCGGGTTAAGAGCCGAGCTAACCTTATTTTTTACTGTCTTTAACCTCAAATCTTCCTTGATCTTCATTAGTCTATCAATACATTATACATAGCCCCACTAGTGGGGGCAGTCCTAAGATTGTTGGATAATGGGTTATCCTAAGCCTAATACGCCTAGCCTCAGCCTAGGCTACTAATTTCTGCTTCAAATCATCATTATCATCATAGGCCTAGGCTAATACAAGTAGGCCTAGGCTTATCTGAAAAAAATAATATGCTTGGCTACTTACAAAATCGCTGTTTGGTGCTTGCTAGAAGTCAGGTTTATCCAAAGTATCACCTTGAACTTATACCTTATATATAATGAGTTCCCCAAGATTAATATGCACAATTTTAGAATGTGTAGGGCACTCGCACTTCACATGAAGTCAATGTTATATTCCAGCCCCTTAATTCACTCTATTTTTCCACAAATATATCGGTAAATAACAGCTAACACATTTCCAAGTGTTCCACAGTTGATTGGCGGCAAGCTAATTTGACGTCATCATTGGATTATTCTCGGAAACACCACAATGGAAACCATAGCTGATATTAGTTCGTTGTTTTCCATTGATCCAACCACATATATACCCCTGAAAAACCAATAATTCATCATAAAAAGTACTAATTTATAGCTTACCTTATGCCTCAAGGTCTTGCGCTCTTTGTCAAACACATAAAATTTATATTCATTCACTATTTTTAAGAAATAGAGACCCCATAAAATTAACACATACGAAAAAATATCGTGTATTTTGTGGGAGTTTAATTGGGATCAGATCAGATCAGAAAACTAACATTCAAACTTAAATTAATATTTTACATTATTCATTTCAGTGAAATTCAGTCAATATATTAAACACATGGAGTAGTTTAGTTAATATACATAGTTTTAGATAAATACCTATTATTATCCTTTAATCTACATATTATTGAGCATTCGAGTGCCAATAAAATTACGGTAGTTGTGTTCGTCTTGACTCAGCCTTCGGCGCAATATAACATCGGAGTGTAGGGGTACATTGGTTGTTTGTTTGTTTGTTTGTTTTAGCGGACTCTCCCATCCAGGAGTTCGTTCTATGAACGATGGCTGTTTCCTTATTGTAATATATATTTGTTATATTGGTGCTAAAGTCAGTCACCTCATCCGAACCGAACAAGTTGTGTTTTCACAGTGTAAACAAATAGCTTTCATGACTCGAGCTCTGGATTTATCCGTCTATATTTACATTAGTAGCTGCATTTGGACTTCAATACAGGTGATATATAATAGTTCTAAGATCATAGCCAATGTAGAGTACAGTGTAGAGCAAAGCAACTATCGTTTGATGAGTGTAATGTAGAAATAGAATGGCAGGTTTAGCGGGGCTCCCGGCCGCCCCGGGAGTCACAGGCTCTTAGCCAATTTCAGTATCAATATTTTTTTCAGATGTTAGGTTCGGGATCACGAAGAAAATGGGCGAATTTTGGCACACTGCTAGGCTAGGCCTATTTTTGTTAGGCTTGCCTAGGCCTCCTCCATTCTTAGCTTAGGCCTACCTATTTAGCATGAATATAAATTATGGTTCATACACTCCTTCCATTCTCCTTGCTAATTTAACCTAGATTTTTTTTTTGGCTAAGAAGTGATTAGGCTAAGCCACTGCAAATAATTGGAGCTCTAGGCCTACTGTAGGCCTATTCAAACAATCCTGACAATCAGAAAATGTATGGCAAACTAGCCTTAGTCCTATAGGTAATTATTTAACCAATAGGCCTATGCTACAGTACCATAATTTCTGAGAAAGAAGTAGCCTAGGCTAAAGCCACTATCTACACTCGAGCGAGCTGCGGCCAGCTTACTAGCCTAGCCTGTGTGTGTGTGTTGGGGGGGGGGGGGGGGGGGGGGCGGGCATTGTGCAACTTGTGCACTAATTATTAGCCTAGATTTTAAATAAGTAATGGTAACAAGTTACTATTTTCATCTGTCATCCTACTAGCCTAGGCATAGGCCTAATTTAAATAGCCTATGTAACTTCATTACCGTATTTGAATAAGTGATAATGACTGAAGAAACTAAACACTTAGGCTAATAAAAATGGATAGACACCTTCAACAATGATAAGAGAAAATTTAACACTTGAAACCTAGCCTAGCCTAAATTGGAGAAATAGATTTATAGATTCCAAGGGGTGGACGAGATCAAACCATGCTGAACATAGGAAAACAGGAGATTGCAGAAATACAAAGAGAAAAACTGGCCCATACAAGCCAGAGGCAGATTCCTCTCACACCTAGGCTAGGCCTTGGTAATTTCATACATACAAATATATTATGGGTAGGTTGGACCCATAGCCTACTTGTAAATTTCCGGAGTCTTAGATAATTTTCACTGAGTCAACAACCTTTGGGCTTTGGACAACCACTGGTGCCTGAAGTTCAGACTTTTCAACTGATGTATGTAGCAAATAGCAATCATCCTTTCTGTAATTCATCTTACCCATTGTCCGAGCGTCTTGAGAATATATAACTATACATTTTCTCTCCCCCCTCTCCAGATTTCTCATGAAGCTGAGCCACGAGACGGTTACAATTGAACTGAAGAATGGCACACAAGTCCAGGGCACCATCACTGGTCAGTCAGCCATACCGTTATACCATCCTTTTATTTTTCTTGCTACTGTCAACTAAGTCTTTTATATATTTAAATTCTAAAGCAAGCAAGAATAAATCTGCAATTAAAGGGCTAGCATTTCTACCCATAGGAATTCCTAATATTTGTTTGAAAATGTAAGGCCCGAATCTAACATAAGTATTGAAAAGGAGGAATTTAAGGGCATTCTTTAAGTTTAGTTCTATCAAGTATCAAAATATACTGAACTAGTGGGAGTAGAGCTAAGTGATACATTATTAAAATATAAATAAACATTTATGAAATAATTACCATTCTTAATGGATCTATCAAAGTGCAAATCTATAATAATTCAAAGTTCTGAATACAGTACCCTATACTAAATCTAAAGGCAAATTGGTATACAAAGTAAAAAACAAAAAAAAATGAAAAAAAAACTTGATAGAAGAGCAAGTACAAAGACAAGCAATGAAACAAATAATGTACAGTACACAAAAAAAAATGGTTTAAGTTAAGCTAGCCAAGTAGGCTATCTTGAAAGTTAAATGACAAGTCTAGAAATATACTAGTGCTTAATATACTGTATAGAACGACATTGATATAACAACAAATAGCAGTACTGGAAACTCTTAAATTGTAGAAAACAACTTCTTTTCCTCCTCAGACGTGGATGAAGTTTCCTTACATGATCTTAGAGCTTGCCTATTATCCAATTATCTCCGTCCTTTAATGTGGACATATTGAACACCCATTTAGAAGCTTTGCCTTCCTTGATCATATATTTACCGGTATGCTTTGCCAGATCTTATATATACTTTGCCTGATAAACTAATCTTTAATCCCCTCCCCTCCGTCTTCAGGTGTGGACGTAGCGATGAACACCCACCTGAAGAGTGTACGCATGACAGTGAAAGGCCAAGACCCAGTAAGCTACGACACACTGACCATCCGTGGCAATAACATCCGCTATTTCATCCTGCCCGAGTCCTTGCCGCTGGAGAACCTCTTGATCGACGACGGACCCCGCGCCAGGAGGGGACGCTCAGAGAGGGGGAGGGGTAAGAATCAATCTACGGGTTTGGGGCTTTTAGATCAATAGATAGTTCTATGTGGCAAGGGAATGATAGTTTAATTGAGATTTTGTTTTGGCTCTCTATCTATGATGCAATGGTAAGCTATAACACTAATCGTCTGTCCGCTGCAACAAAAATCACTCGTGATCCATTGTTGGCCTTGGAGAAGGGCTACTGTTAATAACTCCCATATCTGTAGAGGTGGTATGGTGGTGCTAGAGGTGGCATTCCCAGATATCTGCTGTATTACAGTTGGGGATTTCCCTTTTTTATTCCACTACTAAGAGTGCCACTTTTATTTGTTTATATGTGGATGAGGGAGACAAATGGCAAAGCTGCCTGTGACGAGTACCTCCCCCAGAGTTGATAGAATGGCAGAGCCAAAATGACAGGACACACAGAGTTTGAAGCAATCTGAGGGAGAGAGTTCCAGAGCTCAGCTGTTGAATAAGAGAGATTGGGAGTATCGTTTCACTCTAGAGTTGGAGAGTTGTAGAGTAGGGATGGGATTGTGTTGCAAGACGGGTACTAAGTAGGCTACTCTACATGAAGGAGGTGGTATACATTGAAAGAGCTCTGAAGAACACTGATTATTGTACTAGCGAGAGAGATGCAACATTGTGGTGGAAGATAGAGAGATTGCAGAGAGTCGGTTAGTGGACAAGAGTTAATTATACGAATGGCTTTTCTTTCTACTTTGTCTATAAGTGCTGTGTGAGAGTATCCTCCCCACACATGTGAACAATATTCAATACAAGGACGCACTGTGCAGGACGTACAGAGCAAGAAGCGGTGCAGGGGTAAAGAACCCCTTGAGGAGGTTGAGCGCACACAGCTTCTGGGTGGCCGCCTTAGCAAGAGGTGATATGGTCCTTCCAAGAGAGACAAGAAGAAAAAAAGACACCGAGAATACTGAGAGAAGATGAAGGGTTGATTTTTTTAAGTACTGTAGTGTGAATTTTAAGCAGATCTGCTTAAAAGACATTTGTGTGTGAAGAATACTAAATATTTGATACTGTACAGTGTACTGTATAATTATTATTAATAACATATATTTACCACAGGTATGGGTGGTCGTGGTCGAGGCCGAGGTGGTCGTGGCCGTGGCCGTGGTGGTCCCCGGGGTCGAGGACGAGGAGGACCCCCCCGACGTTAATTCTTCCAATCACAAGAGCCTTGAGATGATAACATATTCACTCAGAGGGCTTCATAAACACACATTTGTATTATGTGTATTACAGTATCATTATTTCAACCTCCCTCCTCCCCTTTATTGCAATAGTTTTATATCTCTACCATATTTTGACTACTACACTTGTTTTCTTTTATTATTGTACCAACTGTCTTGTATTTTCTATATTAACCCCTTTCATAATACTATAGTGGACTAGCTAATTTGTATGCGGTATTCCAGTTAGTGTGTGAAATGGACTAAAATACTACCCACAATAATTAGTATGGTTGGGTTTAGTAATTTAGCATTGACTGTATAATAGCTAAGGTCTATCTATATACTCTGGCACATACATACGGTATTGATATTTAATTCATCATTGTAACTGGTTGATTACTGCATACTAAATGGTTAGTCTTCCAGTTGTTGCTGTTCCTCAGGCTGTCTGGCCGAGCAGCCCCAAGGTCCCGAGCAAGGCCAAGGCCATAACCGAGCGCCCCCACAGAACCCTCCCAGCTTACCACTAATAATGCCCAGGTGACCGAAGCCACTCAAAGGCGGGGAGCTGAGGAGGGTGCGGAAACGCCCGGGAAATAAAAGCCCCACCCAAGGCCCTGTGCCCCTCAGCAATTATAAAGGGAAAGTTGTCGAGATATTTCATCACCTGTCGGAATAAGAAGAATTGTGTCATTGACTTTTAATTTGCTTTTTTTTACCTTATGTGAATTTGATAGGCATGCACACTTAGTGATTTTAACAAGTACAAACCATTTTCTTTATTTTACAGTACCATCTTTGTACATCAATTATGTCAATATAAGTATATATCCTCGATGTTTTTTTAAAAAGAGTACAAGCCATTTTCTTTGTTTTTGTTAATTTACAATTCTAGTGGCATGCTTCAGCAATAGGTACTGTACTGTATGTATTATGTTACAAAAGTTTAAATTAGTCAGTATTGTTTATGATTAAAGATAAGGTTTTGTAAACAATAATTTGATTTTCCCCTAATCATTATTTACTTATAGTCTATTAATTTTAATTAGGTCAGAAATATTAAATCCCAAACCTCTGCAGAACAAAGCTTGAGCAAATTAATGGATGGGGACAAAAGAATCTAGTTTCCTTTAATGCACAGAAAACCAAGTACATTCAATTTTCTAACCGACAGAATCTCACTGACTCCCATATATTTGTTAATGATGTAAATATTCCCACTTCCCCTAGTATTGACATTAAAATGTAAAACTTGCAAACTAAACAAACCAAAATTGGGACAAGGACAATATAAAGTCAAATTAAATTATCAAAATCGCTATGTGGAAACAACGCTTACTAAAATGAAAATTATTAAATAAAAGAACACAATCCATTCACAATACACATTCTCGGTGTAACATTAACTACTAACTTGAGCTGGACACATTATGTTAGAAGCATTGCTAAGAATGCCTCTAAAAAACTGGGACTCCTGTACAGAGTTCGAGAATTCTTCACTGACGAGCAGTTGGCCGTAATATATAAAAGTCATGTGCGTTCTCAGATGGATTACTGTTCACCTCTGTGGGGTGGAAGTGGAGTGGTTGCATTGAGGCAGTTGGACAAAATTCAAAATAAAGCTATTAGATTAATCAATAACCCTGCAATCACACAGGACCTTCCTACATTATCCATACGAAGAAACGTTGCATCCCTTGCATTATTCTACAGATATCTTCACAGCAATTGTTCCGAGGAACTTGCTTCAATTGTGCCGCCTCTCCACATCTTTCCCCATAGAACTAGGGCAGCTGAGAGCGCCCATGAATTTACACTTTCTCCTCCACAATGCAGAACTTCTGCTTATCAGAATTCATTTATCCCCAGAGCTACTACTCTTTGGAATTCACTTCCCTCGAATTGCTTTCCACAAACTTACAATTTACAAATGTTTAAATCCAGTTGTTACAAACATTTTATGAATGGAGGATGCCTTTAGGCACATGGACCTTTTTGTTTTATCTGTGTTTTTCCTTCCTCCGTTCATTCTCTTAAAAAAAAAAAAAAAATGGTTGCAAAAATTTCATCCCGATTTCCTAGCCGACTCTTCCCAACTTATATAAATATTAACTAACTTGTAGGTGTTTATGGTCAAGATTTCTGCCCTAGTTATAATGGAACAGAATATGTATGTACAGTATATACACAGGCACACACCCCATAGCTGGGAGTGGCCAACTCTAGACAAGAGCCCGAACAGGGCCAACACACGCACAAAAAAAAAAAAAAAAAAAAAAAAAAAAAATGCACACATCTAGGTCACTCCGAAGACCCAGGGGTCTCCAGCAAGATTCCCAGGTCCCAGACCTCCCAGAGAGGGTCCAGTTTCAGCAGGCAGACAAGCAGCGAATGCCCACTCACCTCATATCCAGGCATGACCCTTCATATACTTACAGTATCTTACAGTACATCAAATGGAAAAAAGGCAAACTAGGCCTGTGTATCCAGCTCACTGGCTCAGTACCTGTACATGCACTGCTGCGGATGTTCACAGTGTTGGCGGCGGCAGCAGACTTAACATTTTACTTTTCAGTATTTTCGCTTTGTAATAAAACTTCAACGCTTGCTGATCTTCCCCATGCTTTATCAAGATTACTTTCAAACTTCTTTACTGATTCGGAATCGACCACACACTGGTTCCTGGGGCCCGGCGAACTATTATCTAGTTCAACTAATATTACAGTATTTATATATGGACATAAACTGTATTTAAACAAATTATCAGCTGGTCAAATTTAACACAATCACAGCCATGAAAGTAACGTGTGTATGATCAATATCCAAGGCAAGGGACTACTGTACCTTCAAAGCTAATTGGGCAAGGAACAATGTTAGTAGAGGAACTGCTTAAAATCCATAAGTAAAATACACTCAACCCTCATATATCACGCCTAATTGGTGCAGCTTTTGCCGCGCGGTAGCCGTAAACAGCGATAACTATACTGATAACTCCGTCGTCGACACCTGCCCGGGTTGTAACACAGCACCCCATACCATTAAAGACATCATAGGAGACTGAGCTCTGTGGGAAAGCCCGACCGTGGCCATGGCCTTCCTTGGGGACTCGGGGCTGTTCGGCCAGGCAGCTTAGGGAACGACAACAACAACGAAAGGGGTTGAAATAGGGGAGCTATCCCCCCGCCAAAGGCGGCATTCTAGGGCCTTTCCTAGCTGATGCTGAGAGGATTGGGTTCTAGTCATGTGGTGATGGGCTGGTCTATCAGAGTGAGACCTGAGCGATCTCTGCCATACCCATAGCTTACTCTGACTGTTCCTTTAACTTATATATTTTCTAGATCTCAAGTGATGGCATCTCTTCCGTGGATTGACCTCCCAATCTACCAAGATTGGAAGCCAAAGCGTCACATTTTTCCCTTGCCCCTCAACTTTCTCTTCATAATTGCTAAGGGGCACAGGACCCTGGGTGGGGCTTTGGTTTCCCGGGCGTTTCCGCACCCTCCTCAGCTCCCCGCCATGGAATGGCTTCGGTCACCCGGGCTTTATTGTGGTCGGCGGGGAGGGTTCTGTGGGGGCACTCGGTTGTGGCCTTGGAATTGCTCGGGGCCTTGGGGCTGTTCGGCCAGGCAGCTTGGGGAGCAGCAACAACAACTAATGGGAATAATTCTAATTGGTGCCTGGGTGCCGAATTTGACTACCTATTTTTCGAACTTTGACACTTTTGCCTTATAATTTCCACTGAACTCTAACATAACACTAATAATCATAGACACATTATAAAAGTAAATATAAGAACATATAGGCTAGGCCATCACATTAACTTTTTAGGTGTGTTGAGGGGCTTAGGTTGCTTGGGTTCCGAGGCTAGGGTGGCGAATTATTGGCCACTCCTACGTTGCTCTATCTCATCCAGTATCCCTTCAGCATCAAATTCTGAAGTGTCGTCAGTAAAGGCTGTTCTGGGATTTGTTGTGGTGGTCTAAGCTTACTGGAGGGGCCCGGTTGAGGGTGGTCGAAGGAGCCTGGCCGACCACGAAAGAAGTCTGTGATCTGGTGTTGCTGGAGGGATTAATATGGGGATTTGGCAGTGGTGGAGGTTAGTAGCCATTGTTCACAGGTATACAAAAAGGTCTCACAGCTTTCACTAGACAACAATGGAGTACGCGCACTGACTGACAGAACTTGTAAGAATGGCGAGAGGAGAGGGGACCTTGTAGGAGGATGGGTGGCGGCCAATTACAGCGCTTGCTTCCTGTGACGTCAGGCCCAAGCGGGGAGCGAGTATCCTATACGTAGGCCTTACCGCCCGCCTGGGAATGTCAAATTTTACTGTATTTGGTGCGTGATAGTCCTGGTCTGGCAGCTTTTGAGGAGCGCACCAAAGCTGTGAAACGCGATATCTAAGTTCGTTATAGCTGAGGGTTGAGTGTACAGTATACTTTAAAAGACTTACGGTAGCAGGCATGTAATAATGAACGTTGGTCACTCAAAAGTGGCTTTCTTGGTTATGAAAACATTGGAAGATAATTCCCAACTGCAACACAGCAGGTATGTGGATGGCCCCAGGCTCCATCACCACCTCTACGATTTTTATTTTTTATTTTATTTTATTTTTTGCCAGACGCCGTAATTCCCGAGAAAGGGTGGCCATGAACATTAGGGAGTTTGTCTTGAATCGCTAGGTCAAGTTGCCCGGGCGTAACATCTACCAATAACATTTTGACAGTGCGGGTTCGATCTGCCGACACTCTACTGACTATGCCACGGCTCTAGGATTCTATGGGGATATTATTGGGAGCAGGAACTGTTCCCAAATACAGAGATGTAGCCTATAGCCTTTCTGGCACCTTATATAAAGGTGTGCTTGTGGTGTAGTGTTAAGAGAACAAATTGTTTCTGAGAGCTAGCTGGGTTGCTCCCAGTTGTCGAGTCACAAAAAAGATCAGCGAGAGGCCAAACAGATAAAACAGGTTTTCCAGCAACTCCTTACCATATGCCTAAAGTCTCTCTGGGGATACTTCCCTGTTCGATTGGTGCCTACAATCTACCCCTATAATTTACTTAACTATTATTTATTATAGGTATATTATTTTGTATATATAATTAGTTTAACCAGACCACCGAGTTCCACAAAAGAACTGAAATAGGGCTGGCCCGAAGGATTAGAGCAAGATGGACAACTAATCAAGTCAAGATAGATAGGGAAGGGCAGGAGGTGAAGACACTCAGACATTTTTCGCCATTTCATCAGTTCAGCCAGACCACATGAGCTCCACAGCAGAGCTCTTATAGGGCATGGCCGAAAAATGAGGCAAGAACTGCTACACTGCAGCACCAACGAAGAAGTGATTAACCCGGGAACTGCCGGAAGACTCTTAAGAGTTCCCCCGGCGGACTGCGGGAAGACTCTTAACCCGGCAAGCGCGATAGGCCTCACGGAAGCAAGACCATAAAAAAAAAGGGCCTATCAAAACAAAGGAATTTGTCTCTAGGTGAGATAATTCCCCTCCAGTACTCATCCATGTAAATCTCACCCACCCCCCTCCCTCCCCTCCTCAATTATCACCTATTTTCCTCTTATTATCATCATTTATCGGTTATTTTTCTCTCCCGCGATAATGTAGCACAAGTGGGTTGCAGAAAAGATAGTTATGCAACACCCAGACACCGGCCCACACCGCCCCGCTCGTCTGTTACCTCACAGACAGCGAGAGAGGAGGGTTGCCTGTGGCTCTCTCTCGCCTGAGATTATGACCGGGTGGCCAATATCTTTGTTTTTCACCACCCAAATGCTTTTCCCACTTATTTTAGCACTCTTGAAGGTTCATATATACATCATATATGTAAAATTAAAGCATACCGAAAACAAATAATGCTCTATATTGTAAATATAACTAATTCTGTCAGAATCCAAGGCTAGAAATGCACAAATAACTACCCTAGCCCCTAGGTCTATTTCGCGCTTGTCAGGTTAAGAGTCAGAGAAAAAAAAAAAAATTTAAACATCGATTTTTTTTATTTTTTTTGCCCCTGGGCCATGCAAAATATCACTCCTCTACCTCCCCTCCTTCCCCACTTTCCTCCCCTCCTTCAGTTATCACCTATTTTCCCTGTTATTCCCTTATTCTGAGGTATATTTTTGTGCTAACATTAGCGAGTTGCAAGCAGGGCATTGTCATCTCTGTTAGCAAGCGAGTGCAAGAGAGAGAGAGAGTATCGATCGACTGTGTCTCAGTGGCCTTGGGGGAAATTGGCGGGAAAGCAGGTTGCCTCACCCATACATTATATAACTCGCGGCCTGTATCTCCGATTTTGACCATCCAAACGCTGTTTTCACTCGTTTTATTGTTGTTTCAGGTTAATACCTTTATAATCAACCCATAATAGGCGCGTATGGATAAGTATTAATGCTATTTATAGTAAAATGAATATTTTAGTGATGGAAACAGCTCAAATACGTCAGCACAGGCGGACGTTTCTAATTACCCCCATGCGCACTTCTTAGGTTAAGGGCGAAGATCAGGACTAAGGTATAACAATATCACAGCGAGACACAAAAAATGCACAACTGAGGGTAATCAAGCCAGCTCGGCTGCATCAGCGACCAAAGAGACAATCAGGTCAGGAACCTACAACCTATCCAGGCCAGGGAGGCATGTGATATAGGCTGCCCGAGAACAATAGAATGGAACATAATAAGAACAATATAGAAAGAGGAATTCAAAACTATGCAATAGTAGTCGAGCCGACGACAAAAGCCCAAGGGGTGAGGGAAAGGGAAAAATCCCAAACCCTCCCCCATCAAGCCCCGAAGCCCCCCAACCGCGGCAAGGGACGTAATAGTAGGGGGGGGGGGTTGTTTATTATAATAAATCATAGATTTAACAGCCTTTGTACAGTCCCAGTCATAAATGTAATCCTTGTATGGTCAACTTCCAAGGCAAGAGACTACCTCCTAAGTTAACCAGGTGAGGTACACATATTTGAGGATCTGCTCAAAATTCACTAGATCAGTATTATATTTTAAAAGGCTTAGATACTTGCACGCATAACATATATACATGCACATGTGAGCCTTGGTCACCCAAAGGTGGCTATGGAAAAAGGAAGGGTAATTCCCAACTGTAAGACAGCCGAACTCTTCGGCATTTTTCCCTACATTGCGATCTCTTCCTTACCAACTTGACCTTATTTGGTCCGGGGGTGCTGCTTCACTACATTAGTATGGAGATTTTAAGACATTTCACCCCTTAGTTTGGCGAGAAGGCGCTTCACTCCATTCAAGAGGCAATTTTTTTCTGGGCGAGTGATAGCGACACATCCCCCCCTCAATTAATGAAATCAACAAATACATGTGGCACTCCAAGTACTCGAACCTAGTACTCACACCAAAATTCCGCGCATTTATGCATTACGCTATCAAGACAGTTAAAGAATTATGCACAAGCCTACAATTTATTATGCAGTTTCAAATCCTGCATATTAATCTGAGCATGTATATACATTCCAACTGTGCTATGGTAGCCAAGAAATCTAAAAGTAGGGCTGAAGTGAATATCCACTGTGTCCATTCGCAATTTGATTGACTGGCCGCGCAGCTCCCTCGCATCATGGCAAAAGGCTATCGCCTTGGTCTTTTCAGCGGAAAATTGGAATCCAGTAGATAGGGCCCGACGATGAATACTGGCGAGCGCTGCCCCCAACCGGCGTTGAATGTGCACGAGACTGGAAGAGGTGTAATAGACTGCAAAATCGTTAATAAGTACCACACAAGAGCTTTTATTGTCAACTTATTCCTGCCGTTTTGTTCGTGGCTGGCCCCTTCGGGGATCACAGCATCCGGCAATAGATGGATAGATTCCTGCCAATTTATCCGAGATAGATAAAACAAAATTAGTCATGAAATTAGTGCATATCAAAAGTTTACCTCATAAGCTACTAGACCAGTGTTGAAGATAAAACTTTGTAGCTCAACCCTGCCATGCAAAGAATCATCCAAGTAGCTCATCTCTGGATATTCTCAATATTATCAAAATCTTTAACTTTAAAAGGATGCCAAACTTAGTTCATATACTTCGCATAACATTTTTATTTCTGTACATGAACACTTATATAAATGTTCTATTTACAATTATATTAGGTAGTCAACATTGAATAACAAATTATTTAATGAGATTTGCTTGTACAGTGTTGTGCGGTGACACTGGACACACAACTGTTCAGTATAGAGGTCACTAGCTAATTTGTATGACCTGGTCCAATTACAAAAGGTGATATCTATAAAAATACTCTACTACCCACAACAAATTAGTAGAGTTCGATTAAAGCTTATATATCAAATGCACGATACATTGGTAAGGTACATTTTGATACTAAATCTATTAATCTATCTTTACTTATATATTGCCGAGTATGGCATCAGCTTGATGAGCGAACTCCACAAGTGATGATGATGCAGTTTTTACCACCATACACTCCCTGCTGAATAGCAAGGCTAGGGTGGGTGCCCTGATGAATCAAGGACTTAGTGAATAGTTGCCACAGATTGCTAGACCGCACCGTTCACCAACAGCACTGACGTCTGCCAATAACACACTGGCTGGCCCGAGGCTCGAACCGTCAACCTCACGGTTAACAGGCGAACGCTCTACCAATCGAGCTACGGCCTGTGGCCTGTGTTGTAGGTTCAAAATTCGCTCGATGAAAGAGCTATAAAAATACCGGCTCCTCAGATGAAGGATAGGTCACCTCACCCAGGCAGGTTGTGGCTCAAGTTTAAAAAAAATAAAGTAATTTATCGATATCACAAACTATTTGGACCCTCGCCTACAAATTTACAAGCTACCCTGAAGTGGCTACTTTGAACACTATAAGGTTCTTTAAGTTTAAAATTTTAAAGACCAGTCACAACAAAACAACCATATTTCACATACAGTACTAGTCTATCACGGAAGCAGCTCAAAACAGCCACAGACCGAAACAGCCAGTCTTAAACTATAGTACCTATAGACTAATCACAAAAAATAGACCAGAAATCTTGACCCTTAGCCTCCTGTAACTCCTAAAAGGACTAGGACACAATTAAACTGATACTGTATTTCTACCATTTAGGAAGAGTCAACCGAATATATGCGGAAACTTACAGCCTATTTGCTCTAGACCTTTCTGACTTCCAAGAGGTAAGGGGTCAAGATTTCTGGGCTAGTTATAATGAATAAACTAAAGATGGGATAAAGTTACATTAAGTTAGGTTTGGTTTAGAGACTGGCTGTTTTGGATGAGGCTGTCTAAGAGTGTGGCCATTTTGACTTTAAGCTGCCCATCACATACTAGTGGAATTTCAACCCCAGACTGATTTAAACCCTTCAGTGCAATACCATTTTTCATTTAATTTAAGCATATTTATAGACAATATTAATTAGTTTCGAGACTGGTAGGAGTGAAAAGATTACTAACTTTTTCTACAGTTATTGGGCTCAAGTTCTGATAATATTGGACAAAAGGTTGATTTCCTATATTTTTTGTTCCAGAGAGCCTGCCTTAACTGAGTAAGTCCAAGTGTTAGTCAGAATAAAATTAAACGGGCTCGTACTGAATGGGTTTAACAGAAAACTTAAGAAACCATCACGGTACAATGGTAACATCCCAGGCTCTCATTACAAAGACTGGGGTTCAAATCCAACAGGTCAGGCGATGGATTTAACAGTGACCAGACAATTCAACCAGTAGCTCTCAACCAGTACCAGTACTGATAGATTAGGTTGGTAACGGGTAGATCAAGTTAAGTTTGGGGGGTTTAAATTGCACCTGTTTAGTCAACGCTGGTTTAGATCTAATGGTGGAATTGTCTGGCAACCACTTTACAGAAGTGTTATATTGTATTCCTTCATAAAAGATCACATGGTAGTTATATTCAGTCTGTCAACTTCCAAGAGTTTTATCATCAAACAGCAATTGTAATAAAATGTCCATTGTGGTGCTAGTCTTGTTCCTTTTATTTATCATCATTTAAATAATCAATTAAAAAGTTTAAATTAGTCTGTCTTCACTCTGTACTCTTGAACACGTCTTCCTACTACCATAACCATTCTGTTAACCTTAGTCTAGAAGCCTGAGAAGAAACATGCTGTCGTACAGCTGGAAAAAATAGTTATCAATTACATTTTAGTGAGATCATGTACTGTATAAATCCACCTTGTTAGGAGGAAACAGTGTAATCCTCTCAGTATCATGGTGTACCATTTTATATTATTCTACTAAGCACCAGAATATTTTATACCATACAGCTTAGGAAGGACCTCTAGCAATCAAAGGGGTCAAGTCGATCTTAATTAATCCTTTGACTCTCACACATCCTTTCTAATACAGCTTAGGAAGGACTTCTAGCCATCAAACGGGTCAATTTAATCTCAACCTTTGACTCTCAGATCCTTATTATTATTTCCACATAGCGATTTTGATTAGTTGTTTTGTCTTTTTACTGTGTTCGTATACGTTTTGGTTTGTTCATTTTGCAAGTTTTACATTATAAAGGGGGTCAAATCAATCTCAATTAACCCTTCAACTCTCACAAATCCTTCCAAAACTTACTAAATTCATCTAATAACAGCCAGAATAAGATGAAACAATACATCATGGTATACTGAAAGTTTAAGTACAAATCCTTAACAGAATACTGAAACTGACAGGAGAAACAGGTTATAAAGAGGCTAACCGACACTGTATGTACATTTTACAGTACAGTCACTATCTATACTGTGGCATTCTAGACTAAAGCTTTCTCACAATGCTCCTTACTAGGCACTCTAATATGGAAGCGAATAAATTACTTCAGTAATATTTTTAAAATTCTTTGTTCACGCTGGTCCCTACAACTGAAGCAACCCCACTTCATTTTTCTCCTTAACTTCTTCAACAAGGTAACAAATATACAAAACAATATCCCACCGTAACTGACCCAATACTGAATGTCTTACACCCTTATCAGTAGTTTTGCTGTTGCTTACTTTCCTTTGTAATAATCTAACTGGTACCATCCTCGATCTTTTTGCAAATCTCGTCGGAGAACTCAGAGCACTTGGCGCTGCCCCCTAGGTCGCCGGTACGATAATGTCCCTCACGGATGGTGGAGAAGCAGGCGGCCTCGATGGTGTCGGCGTGGGTTGGCAGGTCCATGTGCCGTAGCATCATGACAGCCGAGAGTAACAGAGCCGTTGGGTTAGCCTTATCCAGACCGGCGATGTCCGGTGCCGTGCCGTGAACGCTCTCAAACACTGCGCCGCCCTCTCCGATATTCCCTGAGGGTGTCAGCCCCAGCCCTCCAACGAGCCCTGCACACAGGTCGGACAAGATGTCACCATAGAGGTTGGGCATGACCAGCACGTCATACTGCGATGGGTCCTGCACCATGTTGAGGCAGACTGTATCCAGGTACTTCTCCTCGAACCTGATGTCGGGATTCCTCTCGGCCGCCTCACGACAGCACCGCAGGAACAGACCGTCAGACATGCGCATGATGTTGGCTTTGTGCACAGCTGTTACTTTGGATCTGAAACAAGTCATGGTTGGTAATCACTGTTCACTCACAAGTCATAAGAATTATACAATCATTAATTCTGATACATTATACGAAAGAATGAGTGTACAGTACCTTCCATTGTTGCGAGCATACTTGAAGGCGTACTCAGCCACCCTGCGCGAAGCTGGTTCGGTGATGAGCTTGATGCTCTGGACAACACCATCAACAATCTCGTGTTCGATGCCTGAGTACTCTCCCTCAGTGTTCTCCCTGATGGTCACTACATCAACATCCCTAGGTAACAATTTTTTTATTTTTTATTAGTACAGTATTAATATGCTCCAGAAAAGTAGCCAGCTAAAGTGGATGAAATCAACGGAACGGTATATAACAAAACAACTCTATTGTTCTATAGGCCAAATGGCGACTCACTGTCACCGAATAAAATGAGAATGTGGGGTCAGTTATATATATATATATATATATATATATATATAATATATATATATATGTACAGTATATATATATATATATATTTATATATATATATATATATATATATATATATATATATATATATATATATATATATACCGTATATATATACTGTATATATATTATACATATACATACATATATATATATATATATATATATATACATACTGTATATATATACAGTATATATTAGTCAGACATAAACAGCTACCCAACCTTAGCTGTTTCTGTCTGTTTCTTTTACTGTCCTACTTTTTCTTCGGGGGGCAGGAGGCTAGGAATCCTCCTCCCCTAGTATAATTCTCCTACTCGACGAGACAGATAAACGGGAGTAGTAGTTCTAGGGATAAATGAATTTTGATAAGCAGAAGTTCTGCATTGTGGAGGAGAAAGTGTAAATTCATGGGCGCTCTCAGCTGCCCTAGTTCTACGGGGAAAGATGTGGAGAGGCGGCACAATTGAAGCAAGTTCCTCGGAACAATTGCTGTGAAAATATCTGTAGAATAATGCAAGGGATGCAACGTTTCTTCGTATGGATAATGTAGGAAGGTCCTGTGTGATTGCAGGGTTATTGATTAATCTAATAGCTTTATTTTGAATTTTGTCCAACTGCCTCAATGCAACCACTCCACTTCCACTCCACAGAGGTGAACAGTAATCCATCTGAGAACGCACATGAATTTTATATATTACGGCCAACTGCTCGTCAGTGAAGAATTCTCGAACTCTGTACAGGAGTCCCAGTTTTTTAGAGGCATTCTTAGCAATGCTTCTAACATAATGTGTCCAGCTCAAGTTAGTAGTTAATGTTACACCGAGAATGTCAATACTAGGGGAAGTGGGAATATTTACATCATTAAAAAATATATGGGAGTCAGTGAGATTCTGTCGGTTAGAAAATTGAATGTACTTGGTTTTCTGTGTATTAAAGGAAACTAGATTCTTTTGTCCCCATTCTTCAATTCTAGAAAGGTCCTGGTTCAGAGAAATTGCAGTGCTTATTTTTGAATTTATAAGATCGGGTTGGGTAAAAGAATTGGTAAATGTGAAGGAACTGTGGAGTGTTGAGTCATCTGCGTAGGAATGTATTGGATTATGAGTGGTAGATATGAGATTTGCACGTTTGGGTAGACTGAACGCGCTCCAGGCTTAAGGGGGTATCACACTGGGCCAATTCTCGCCATTCTACCGCAAAAAATGGAGCTACCGCCATTCTCCAGCACAAATCTCACCGTTTGACGGAGCTAGGATGCTTCCCGCACTGGGTAGGAAGCACCGTTTTTTTACGGAGGTAAATTGTCAGCCTCTTTACAGCTCGCATTTAATCTCATTGATATCTCAAGTATATGACGTCGAAATATATATTTTGCTACATAATTGTGTGTTTTGATTGTGAGAAGGGCTGCGGATAGACAAACTAAGTGAATTAATGCTAAAATAGCTACACCACTTACAGCTAAATAACCACTTATTACCTACGCCACGGCGATTGTTATGAAGCGAAAACATTCGGTAAAAGATCCTGTGTAGCAGGAGGAACTGTTTTTCAGATGCCTATTTACTAAGAATCATTGAACAATATATTTAATCTAGCCTAACCTAACCTAATGCAAAATGTAAAAATATATTGTAACATTACCAAATTATTGAGATAAATACAGGTCTACCCGCTACACAGGATTATACCAGGCATTCTACAACCTCCGAAAAGTTCAAAATATTTCCTCATACTGTACTGTACTGTATATGCTCCAAATATAAAATATAATAACGCAAACTTGTAGATTAAGTCGTATTGAAATACTGTTGTTGTTGTTGTTCCCTAAGCTGCCTGGCCGAACAGCCCAGAGTCCCTGAGGAAGGCCATGGCCACGATCGGGCTTTCCCCCAGAGCTCTCATTGAGTGTAGATTATGTTGTTGGCGTTGGAGTTGAAATACTGTATACAGTAATTGTTGATATAAATCCATATTACTCTAAATTACCAAGACACCAAGAAATATCAAAACAACACCCAGCACACGGTATCACACACAATTATTGTCCTCTCTCCCTCCCTGCCCACCCCGAACCAACTTCCAGAAGCACATCCATACTCATATCTCTCACCGATCCATCCACTCACTTACAGACAACACGCAGCTGCATGCACGACCTCCCGAAATCCATCCTTCCGAATCCTCCCTTCCTCGCGAGGACAGAGTCCACCTGGCCAGGCTGAGATGCGGACACCATCCAGCTCTCCTGAGCTATCAGAAGAGACTGGATGACTCCGTTGTCGACGCCTGCCCGGGATGTAACACAGCACCCCATACCATTAAACACATCATAGAAGACTGCATTTCACACAACCACTTACGCCAACAACACAATCTACACTCAATGAGAGCTCTGTGGGAAAGCCCGATCGTGGCCATGGCCTTCCTCAGGGACTCGGGGCTGTTCGGCCAGGCAGCTTAGGGAACAACAACAACAACAACATTACCTGGGAAAGAGAGGGCAGGGACCCTGGGTGACCCATAGCGCATTTTAAGACTGTTATTTCTCAGTAAATACTGATTGGGCGGGTGCCCAACCCCGAAAAGGATTGAAATAGGGGAGCTATCCCCCCGCCAAAGGCGGCTTTCTAGGGCCTTTCCTAGCTGATGCTGAGAGGATTGGGTTCTAGTCATGTGGTGATGGGCTGGTCTATCAGAGTGAGAACTGAGCGATCTCTGCCATACCCATAGCTTACTCTGACTGTTCCTTAGCTCCCCGCCGTGGAGTGGCTTCGGTCACCCAGGCTTTATTGTGGTCGGCAGGGAGGGTTCTGTGGGGGCGCTCGGTTGTGGCCTTGGCCTTGCTTGGGGCCTTGGGGCTGTTCGGCCAGGCAGCTTGGGGAAAAACAACAACAACACAATCTACAGTACACTCAATGAGAACTCTGTGGGAAAGCCCGATCGTGGCCATGGCCTTTCTCAGGGACTCGGGGCTGTTCGGCCAGGCAGCTTAGGGAACAACAACAACTCTAAATTATAGGTGAAACAGCACAATATAAACGATCGCTTAGTGCCGAGGTAACGACAGGGGCGCCGTCAGGCTATAGCCTATATATTGTGAAAAAACTTCCTCATAGCTACTTATATAAGCTTCAAATGCAAAACATAGCAACATTTACGTATAGATTGGGTCCTATTACACAAAGTTTGTCAATATCAATCCATATTATTCTACAGTTTAAGTGAAACACCACAATATAACGATCGAATTAAGGGCTGCTGATAGACAAACAATTTTCAAGGTGAATTAATGCTAAAATAGCTACACCACTTGCAGCTAACTAACCACTGTTCTATAGCCTACGCCACAGTGATTGGTATGAATCTAAAACATTCGAAAACCTCCGAAAAGTTCAAAATATTTTATCATATAAGCTTCAAATTAAAAAAAAAATTACACTAACGTGTAGATTGAGTCATATTGCATTATAATTGTAGATGTAAATTCATATTACTATACATTACAGTATAGGTGAAACGGCACAATATAGGCTAAGGTCGGACATTGTTATTGTTGTGTCGGAGTCTCGGAGACTCCCGCATTTGTGAAGCCAGGACGCTTGGCGTGTGTGATAGGATTTGCCGGCGCTACTGGCCGGAAACGGAGACTGAGATCGGAGAATGGCGAGAATTTGGCCCAGTGTGATACCCGCTTTAGTTGGTTTGGGTGTGTGGAGACAAAGAGAGGATGAAAGACAAATGGACAATAAGATGCTGGTCTGTGAACATGGAGGGAGGGAGCGAAGATGTAAACCTGTAAAATTAATTACAGTACAAGTATATACTTATAAAGGCAAGACACCACTTTTGTCCGCGGAAGTACACACCTACAGAGTGTTACCTCGCAGATGGCTACATTCAGGGGGTTAGGAAATAGGTCTCATATATACCGTATGGGTTAAAATTACCTTGAGTAACTTCTGTCAAATGTTACAAGTGTGGCAGCTCAAAACAGGGCTGCCTGGAATACCACCATTAGAACAGGAGAAAGAAGTCACACTTCTTATGTATCACTCACTCTTCACAATACATGTACAGTGTGCTGAGTATGCAATACAGTTGACCCCCGACTTAAGAACGTCCATGCAGCAAAATTTTGGTTGTACGATCACAAATTACTACCATTAGCTCACTTAACATACCATAAATCAAATTAACAAACTTAATACCGAAGGCTAGCCTAGCCCCAAACCTTCTCAACACTCAAACAACTCAACTTCTAGTGAGGACACTCCTTAAACGTTGTTATTAGTTCAAAATTATGATAGATTCCACATGTTTACAAAATCGTTTCACGCATTAAAGTAATTTTCGTACACAGTGTATTTCCCCATTTTAAGCATGAACAAATTTAACTGAACACATAAGAACTGCTAATTTAAATGCTATTATTGAACCTTTTTCCATAAGTTTGTCATATATATGCTATAGCAGCATTAACTTATGGTTGCAAAAAATACTTCAATTGGTTAGCTTAACCTCAATGTCATTTCGCTACCAATTTTTCGCCCGCTCACACTATCCACAGTGCCTTCGTGGTTCATTACTTTTGTCCTAGATCTACTAATTTCATTGCTAATCTGATTTATTTTCATGTTTGTCATTTATATGCGTATGGCATCATCAACTCGTTATTTCGAAAAAATTAAATTAGATACCGGTAGCCTAACCTAGGCTAGGCCTAGCCTTACTGTTATTTTACATGTCTGTTTTTGGATTTGTAATTTTTTTGTTGTGATCTGCAAATTTAATGGCCAATCTAGAATTCCTATCATAGCTAAGATTGCATTCATTAAAGCAACTATGGAACACAACGAAAATACTGTCTGCCCGTTTAGACAAAGATGGCCAGATTGTTTATGCCGAAAACTGTAGCCTAGCAGACGACAACAAAGCTCAGGGGCTCAGGGAATCAAAAACAAGTCTAAACATTTACAAGAAAATAAAACAAAAAATTGGGGGAGAAGATGAAGTATATGACAACACAGCAGCCTCAGTCATATTTTTTAAATGCAGATCAAACACCCTAAACCTAGAAGACCGAAAAAGATTTAAGGAGGATACAAAATGCAGACTGTGAAAAAGATACAGAAAACTTAGAAAATTTTATCCTGGAATGTGAAGAATATAATGAAATTAGGACAAAAATAACAAGATTACACAGGCCATATATCCAAGACACTGAAAAACTTATAGGAGAGTTACTATTCAAGAAAGAAGGAAACGAAGAGATAAAACAATACTTACATAGATGTTGAAAAAGGAGAGAAAAGAGGATAAAAGAACTTGACGAAAGAACAGAAAATTAAGAACACAGGAAAAATTAGGAGAGCTAAAGTGTCTTAAAAATTTATAAAAAATGTAAAAGAAAGTAAGAAAAGTGTAACAAGAAAAGTTCTAATACTAGAAAAAAAGAAAAAGAAAAAACAAAAAGTGACAATATATTTTGGAAAACATGTAAATTTATAGAAAATAAGGACCCCAGTATGAAGATGAAGAAATAATACATCTACAGTGAAGAAAGAAAACTGGGGAAGGTGTAAGAAGACCAACGAGGGGCCGATACTTAAGGCTATCCCTCAACATCAACATCATCATCATCAGGGTTACCAAATCAAAACATCATAATCCGCTAGATCCATTCTCAAATGTCGCTAGACGGCAGCTACATACTAAATTTGTGCCAGAAAATCTTCAGAACAATGCAAGTCCCTTGAATATCCATCAAATCTGGCTCGAATCTCCATATTATCACCAGAATTTGTGTCGCTAGATGTAAACATTTGCCGCTATATAAACCTCAAGGTCTAGCGAAAAAGTTAGGTCTAGCGGAAGAGTAGCAAAATTGACACCACTCTTGCTGATTCCTTGCGATCTCATAACTTGGTATGTGGGTTTTATTGGCCAGTTGGATGTTATATTACAGATGTAGTTAGAACTACATCAGCAATATAACATAAAATACTCATATAATGATTCGGTTTGAGCTAAAAGGTGGGTAATATAGGTGGATAGGGGAACAATTTGGGGTCCTAGAACCAAACTAATTAATCCCATAAGGCCATCGTTTCGCCCAACAAAATTTCGCTCTGCGCACGGTATTTTCGGAACGGAACCTGTTCGCTAACCGAGGGTCTACTGTACCTTGTTTTCTTGTACCATACAAAATTACATTGGGCGGGTGCCCAACCCCGAAAGGAGTTGAAATAGGGGAGCTATCCCACCGCCAAAGGCAGTTTTCTAGGGTCTTTCCTAGCTGATGCTGAGAGGATTGGGTTCTAGTCATGTGGTGATGGGCTGGTCTATCAGAGTGAGAGCTGAGCGATCTCTGCCATACCCATAGCTTACTCTGACTGTTCCTTTTACTTATATATCTTCTAGATCTCAAGTGACGGCGTCTTTTCCGTGGATTGACCTCCTTACTGCCAAGATTGGGAGCCAAAGCGTCACATTTTTCCCTTGCCCCTCAACTTTTCCTTCATAAATGCTGAGGGGCACAGGGCCTTGGGTGGGGCTTTGGTTTCCCGGGCGTTTCCGCACCCTCCTCAGCTCCCTGCCTTGGAGTGGCTTCGGTCACCCGGGCTATGTTAGTGGTAAGCAGGGAGGATTTTGTGGGGGCGCTCGTTTATGGCCTTGGCCTTGCTCGAGACCTTGGGGCTGTTCGGGCAGACAGCCTGGGGTACAACAACATTTCGACTAACAGTAGAGGATTTTATTAAGTTCAGGACAGGCGTTTCATAGTCAGAGAGCTACAGTGTGTGAATTGTGTAACAAAAGGTGTTTAATTTGATAGCAAGAGAAACATACCTGTTCAAATCGATGTCATTACCCAGTGTATGAATGAAGCCAGTTTTTTCTAAACCCACGAAACGCTCCTCAAGTTTGCCGATCAGCATTTGTTTGCCCTATTAGTTTGGAGATTATAAGATGATTCGCCCCATTCGGTTGGCGATATTTTCCTGGCAAGTGTTAACGAGACTGCAGTCAAGGAAAAACCCGCCTTATACATACAATGGTTTAGCGTCATTTTCCATTATATGCATTGTAACGGCTCAGATGGGGTTGCCTTTCAGTAGTTGGAGTGTACTGTAGCACAATAAAGTCATGCCACAGCACTGCCCCACCAAGTTATCACTGTGGCTGATGTTGTTATAATGCTAACCGTGCCTCAGCAAGACTCAACGCCCCCTGCAGCACTTGCACCTGCAGTATCTGCAACCACACCAGCCTTAACAGTGTTACAAAAAGACAGCACCATAACAAGACTCTACTGCATATTACGCAATTTGGACTACAGTATAGAACAATAAAGTCCTGCCCCAACATGCAAACACTGTTGCCGACACAGGTGTGGTGCCAAACCGCGCTCAGGTAAGACTCAGTCCCCTGTGGCACTTATCAGCACCCCACCAGCCTCGGCAGTGCCATACCATGACAATGCTAAGATAAAGACTTTATTGCATAGTAATGGCTGTTGGTTCACAAGTCTATCGCCATTCCCCCTATTAGTCGCCTTGTACGACACGCAGTAGGACGCGTGAGGCATATTATTTTTTTCCTCCACCATTAGATGAAGGCCCCCTTACCCCTGGGAGGTACAAATTTAGCTAGATAGAATGTCTACGAAGATTTTTTTTTCTTTTACCAACACAGGTGTGGTGCCAAACTGCGCCCAGGTAAGACTCAGTCCCCTGTGGCACTTATCAGCACCCCACCAGCCTCGGCAGTTCCATACCATGACAATGCTAAGATAAAGACTTTATTGCATAGTAATGGCTGTTGGGTCACAAGTCTATCGCCATTCCCCCTATTAGTCGCCTTGTACAACACGCAGTAGGACGCGTGAGGCATATTATTTTTTCCTCCACCATTAGATGAAGGCCCCCTTACCCCCTGGGAGGTACAAATTTAGCTAGATGGAATGTCTACGAAGATTTTTTTTCTTTTAGCTAGAAGGGGGTCAAGAAGGAAAAAGTAGAAACACACCTGTACAAAGTTTCGTATCCCTCCACACTCCTACACGGCCGCACATTGGCGTAGAGATTGAACTCTTTGCGGATGGCCAGGTTAAGAGAGCGGTGACCCTTCCCCACGGGCGTCATCAGTGGGCCCTTCAAACCGATGCCGTTGCGGTTGACGGACTCGATGGCCGCCGGGGGAATGCCGAATTTGCCGTCGGGACCCTTCACTGGCGTCACATCAACCTCCTCCCACGTGATTGGAACCTGTCACAAACAATTATTTTTCAAGATGAAAGAAGATTTACTGTACATGCATATAACAGCAATAAATGTAATTGAATGTGAATGTCTTCCCATGTGATTTGAAACAGTCTTATAAAGTTATTAAGAAAGTCATTACCAGCATATTACAGTAATTAACACAATTGGGAATCTGGTATACATCTCTATTATAAATTGCTACTTTTCCAGCATCCAGGCATTTTGACAAAAAACTTCCAGTAACTACTCTTGAATCTATAATTTTCAATTTGAAGGGACACTAGTAATAAGTAGTCTGAACGTTTTCCCTCCTTACACAGAAAACATATATACTATTTAAAGGGCCACGTAGCTAAGCTGTATTTTACTTTTACAGGAGAGAAAATAATACAAAAATAAGAGAAAGTAAATGTAGGAGCATGAGAGAGAAGAGAAAAATTGCTCTGATGCTATGTTACTAGAGCCCACCTGTGCGACGGCAAAAATTTTCTGGACGGCAGCGGATATCTCGGGTCCGATACCATCTCCAGGTATGAGTGTGACTGTCCGTACATCGCTGCTCAGCTGACGGACACCTACCACACTCCCCACACTCCGCACCTGTAACATAAGTATGTTTTTATTAATACAAATAGATATGCCCACAATTGCACATACAGTATTGAATTATTTACGTGCCAGCAAGGATTCAAACTTATATTGTCAGCTTCAATACCACTATACTATGAGGTCATAACACTAATTTGTGTATTGTAGTGGTATTCAAGTGGAGATGTCAACTCTGATGTTTTAAGTTTGAATCCTGGCTGGGTTAAAACAGTCCACCAAAAAAGTATATAAATAAGCAAGTACAGTTATATCAATGATTACACTGTCAATTAAACCTATCAGTGTGCATTCAATTAAAAAAAAATTGCAATCAAAATAAAATTGGAAATAGCCCAATAGCAACTGGGCTTTCCGCCAAAGTCAACTTTTTGTTTAGCTACTGTATTTCCAAAAGTATAACATCCTGATAAACATTTAATGGGACAAGCTTAGTACGGTATGTACCGTAGCCTACAATCATTATATCTAACAAAGACAGAGAAAACATGAGTATAATAAGCATAAATAAGAATTTTTTCAACTTATACGAGACAAGTATAGTCGGACACGAGGGAATGTGATGAGTTCCTTCTTCATGACAAAGGATCTCATAGTGATAGTGTAACCACCCTCATCCCTGTAACTTTTAAGGAAAGCAGGAAATATTCCAGACCACCGACCGTGCAATTGCAACAAAGTAGTATTAATATTGAAAATGAGCTGATTGTAGAGCTCACCGCTCAATTGAGGGAAAAGAGAGGAAGGGTGAGGGGAAAGAGAGGAAGGGTGAGGGGAAAGAGAGGAAGGGTGAGGGGAAAGAGAGGAAGGATGAGGGGAAAGAGAGGGGAAAGAGAGGAAGGGTGAGGGAAAAGAGAGGAAGGGTGAGGGGAAAGAGAAGAAGGGTGAGGGGAAAGAGAGGAAGGGTGAGGGGAAAGAGAGGAAGGGTGAGGGGAAAGAGAGGAAGGGTGAGTGGAAAGAGAGGAAGGGTGAAAGGAATGAGAGGAAGGGTGAGGGGAAAGAGTTATCATGAGGTCTCGGTCAGGATTTCTATTTATGTTAATTTTCCTTTTCTTCTTTCTCGCATATTCCAGTCTTGAAACCTAAATGTCCCGGTTTGACTCCCAACTGAGTTAGCCAGAGAACGAGAGAAATTGAGAATCCTGATGGATGTGCCAACGGAAGTCTTCAAGAGAGCCTTGGAAGACCATCTCAAGACAGTGCCTGTTCAACCATGCATTGCGGGGGAGAGACCTGCCCCCTTGAAGTCTGGTTCATCAAGCCCCGGCAGAAAATAGACTTGGCGGAAACAGCGCTCACCGAGGCCGCTGACAGCCAGCCAAACCTCTAACCAAGGTAAACCTTTTCGTATGAGTAAGCCCTTTTTATTATAGTCAAGCTATCTTTAGACAATTTTATGCAGTTAAGGAAGGGTCTGCAGTAATTCAAGGGGCAAATCAAATTTGCTTGCAATCTTTAAATTCCCAGAGATCCTTTCTAAACTTAGTAAATTTGTACAATAGTAATTATAATAAAATGAATATATAGGACATCACCCAAACTGAGAAGCAAAAGGGTGGTTTTGTTGCAAATTCAAATTTCAACCAATAGGCTTACTTAGGGATAAATATTTGTTACGGTGTCTGGTAATAGAAAAATAGATAGAAATTTTGGTATTATTCAAGCAACCTCTCGCAGCGGTTTGCTTGCTCTGGGTCACGACTGTTAGGCTCCCTTCTAATTTGACCACTTTTGGGTTGAGGAACTTGAGATAACAGCTTAAAGTTAAATTATACGCGACCAGGAGCATATATATTTTTTTTTTCTTTTCTATATTCCAACTTACTTCCTCTCGGGCATAGGCTGAGAGCCTCAACATTCACCGCTTTACAATGAACAGTGAAGCCTGTGAGGTCTTGTTCCAGTCTAGGGAGTGAGACATGTGAAGCACGTAGAGTACAACGAGCACCTGCCATCTTGCCTTCACATGAGGCACGGTGCTCACTCATGGCCCGAAACGACCCCATCTCTGAAGCCACCTCGTTCCCGTGCTTCACTGTCTCATCCCCTACACTCGGACTCTCACACTTACACACACACAACGCCACCTGTTGAGCAGATAACTCACCATAACATAGCCGCGATATGGCGCGAAAGGTTACTTGAATTTAACCGAAATTTCAACCAATAGGCCTAAGAATTTTGAGGTATCGGTAATGAGGTTTTCCAATCGTTTTTGGGGTGATTAATTGGATTTTGATATAATTATTCAGAAAAGGCTTGCCGCCATATTATAAATAATTTATAAGGGACAATGCGGTTCTATGGCATCCTTATACCTGTACTGTACTCATGTATGATGTATAGTCTAATCCACTGTGGAAGTATAATTTTGATAAATTTCATAAAACCCGATATTAATGACAAAAATGGAAAGTCTCATCACTCTCAGAACTCCCTCGGATGTCCTCGCTGTTTACAAACATCTTCATTATGGAGTATAATCGCTATTTACCGCCTGCTGGCAACGTAGATGATAAAATTCAATGAGTCAATGGGAGGATGAGAACCCATCTTGTATCCCACGTTAGAATTACCGGTATAACAAAAACCATGAAAACTAATTTTTCAAAATCTGGAGCAAAAAACATGAAAAATAAGCCTTTTCCCTATAACTACCGCCTTATACTGTGGTTTTGTTAGGAAGTAAATCTTGTTTTTAATAGCCTAGTTACAATTTTAAGATGCTCACCCTGATCAGGAAAAATGTTGGGTTAAATAATATAAATAATAGGCCTAGGTCTAGTAAAATACTGTACAGGCAAGAAAAGAGGGTAGGACTAACAGAGTTGTAGATGGGTGGAATAGGCTACCAAGTGCTATAGAGGGATCAAGAACAATAGAGAGATTTAGCCCTTCCCGCCTGGGCTCGCCTTCCTAATGACAGTATCGAGTCCGGGCGATCTGGCCGAAAAACGTCTTTAATAGGCTACCCGTATCGGGATGGATGTAGTGATCGGGCATACGGTCGTCATGTTGTGCGCTCACAGTTACGTTCCCGTCTATTTCGACGCTATATTTTCTGCTATTTGCCCCCTGTCATTACTACACGAATACTAGGTTAGGTTAGGTTAGGTTGTTTGGTTAGGCTAATGTATTTTTATATCCAAAGGCAGTCAAAATAGGCGGGAACATGATGGGAAAGGTCCGACGTCACTACGCGCAGTGTAAACAAGGTTGGCGGTACGCCCGCACTTAACATTCTCGCCCCCGTATCTTTGTTATTTAAACTGCTAGAGAATTGCCATGCATCTCTAAACGTAGGTGTGTTTCGTATCTGTAGACTGGCATTGAGTAGAGCTCTCTAGGTCAACCGGTTCAGTTGTGATGACGATTTCAGTGGAGAGAGTTTCGATGTAATGTTAGCAATATCAGACACTTTTCAACACTAAATCTGTTCTAGCAGATAACACAATAACAAACTCCGACTCTACTTCTTGTTTTCGGAGGTGCGGTGACGCAAAGACAGGCTTTGTTTACATACGTCGGACGCACGGCTTTCAAAACACGCTTAATAGGCTTTCAAGCCTACGGATTTTAAAATGACATCCAGGCTCCTGCCGATCTGCCGCGGTCTCATTTTAAAATGCTGCCCGGGCGGGAAGGGCTAAGATAAAATTAGATAGGCATATGGACGAGATGGGTTGGGTGTGGGGAATCTGCCGGGTGTTGGCCAATCGGCGGTCTGCAGAACCCCGTTTCCTGACCTCTGACCGTTTTGGTGAGGTTGGTCCTCATGGTATTAGTGAGCTGAGCCTATGGAATTTATCCAGTTTAACACCGTGCCAAAACCATCGATATATTATTTAGGAAAATATATTAGTTATGTCATGTACAGTACTTCATTGCCCTATATGTCCAAACTGTCGGTAATTCATTATAGGTCTAATATAGCCTAGGCCTAGGCGCTAAATAACTAACAAAAAATCTAAGGATGTAGTATCCAAGCTACGGTCGTCATGTTTACGTAAGTTGTACGCTCGCGGTTTCGCCTTTGTTTTTGTTTTATTCTGTTTTTGCCCCCTGCTGGCAACATATATGATGATGACAATAAGTCATGGGGATGCCCCCCCTCAACTTATTTTTGTATCCCACGGCAGTCAAAATTGCCGGAAATGTGATCGCGAGCGAGCGAATAAGTTTTGTTGCTTTGGTTGCTTAAGATTGATGGATAATGTTTGTTTAGCAATTTCCGACGGGGTTCATAAAATAACACCTAGGCTTAGGCCTAGGCTAAAAAAAAAAAAAAAATAAAAAAAAAAAAAAAATAAAATAAAATACTTAGTTTAGGCCCCTAGGCTATAAAAATCGTCCCCGGTGTTAAACAGGATATTTATAATTAGGCCGGTAAATATTTAGTTTTACACCGGGGACGATTTTTACAAGTAGGCTATTTTTTAGTTGTTTTCCTTGTTTTGGAGTTTTTTAGTTGTTTTTTTTATGAACCCCATCGGAAAATGCAAAACAAGTTTTATCCATCAATCTTAAGACACGGCCCCGATAGTGCGGAGGGCTATGAATATGGGGCTGCTGCCCCCACACCCCCGCTAAATCCATGAAATCCGAGCCAAGTTTTGTCATTAACCTAACCAAATAACCTAACCTAACCTAGTATTATGGGTGGGGGCTGCGCGAGAGGGGTGGCCGTCCCGCACCAACGCAACAGAAAATGGGGTCAATATTTACGAGTCGCACCACAGCTGGGATCTCATTTTTAACGGTAGTTTTGGGTTCCTATTATTCTATGCTTCATTGCTATATACTTTTTATCCACCGGAAAATATATTTTTTTCTTGGCTTTTTATTTTTTTTTAGCATTAACCTAACCAAAAAACCTAACCTAACCTAACCTAATAGCTCCCAAATACATTTAGGTTAGGTTAGGTTAGGTTTTTAGGTTAGCCTAGGTTAATGCTAAACAAAAATAAAAAAAATAAAAATAAAAATAAAAAAAACAAGAAAAAATAATATTTTCCGGTGGATAAAAAGTATATAGTAATGAAACATAGAATGACAGGAACCCAAAACTACCATTAGAAATGAGATTCCAGCTGTGGTGCGACTCGTAAATATTGACCGAAAAGGGAGATCGGGTGAGCCGTGCGAGATTTAGGGATTTTTTGTTAGACATTTAGGGATTTTTGTATAAGCTAGGCCTAATGAATTACCGACGGGGTGGACATATATGGCAATGAAGTACATGACCTAGGCTAACTAACATATTTGTCTAAATAATATATCGATGGTTTCGACCCGGTGTAGAAATAAATAAATTCCATTAGGCCTTGTAATTTGAGTTAGTGTGAGTGGGATCTGCCTTGTGTGTGCCAATCGGCTTTCGGCAGACTCCCACCATTGTCTTACCGGAATAGCCTAAGGGAAGGAATTACCGGTATCCAATCCCTCTCCTTAGCCTATAGGCTACAATACCACAAAGTTCTCATTGGAATTTAACTATAAACCCATAACCAAAACCATGCCACTCTAAAGTTATAACCTACAGCCGCACGTCCAGAGGAATGTCCCGTTTCGGCTAAATAAAGAAGGTGACATAGAGACAGACAAGCTTAGGCCTACCCCGATACCAGAAAATACCAGAACACCAATATAATCTCATATATTACATATAACCTCGTCTGCATTATAATTACTTGGTTAATAGTAACGGGTACTTGAATCTTACAGTTAGACTACCTGGGGCGTGGTTAATTGGGAAGGGAAGGGCTAGAAACATAAAATATCTCACCAGAGACCGACAGAACCCAGCCATTTCGTCTACACGGGAAATTCTGTCTGCTAAACATTCGAGCTAGATTTTTAGTTACATTTTTTATGGTCAGCTCTGGATTTATACACTATTATTTAATGCCTACACATCATAACTAGCGTAAAATGTAGTATTGGGTTAAGCTAGAGATCACAGGATCCCATTTATATGCAACTCCAATTGATATTCAATAGAAGCAACTGTCCCAAATAAGAATATCATTATATGTATTTATCTAATCTAACTATAATTGCACAACTAATGAAGAAGGATATACAAGAATTAATATAATACTGATAATTTTCAAGTTTCGCCAAGTTCGAATGCAAATCGATCACCTTTCATGCAATTTTTCAAGGCAGCAATTTAGCTTAGTGGTCAAAAGTTGCTTTTTAATAAGTTAAAAAAAATCCCAATCAACCCATAATATCATAAATAAACACCAATAATGCTTGATAGGTAATGTAGCGAAATTATATGCTGGCAGACGGTGCATGGCTCCAGCGTTATCAATTTAGCTGCTCTAATGCTAGACCTAGCGACCATTATTGACAAATAGATGCATACATTCATGCAATATTGTGGAGAGTTGAGCCATTTTAACCCTTTCAGTATTTGTTTCTCCCGCATAATATTCATGAGAAAGGTTTAATATAAGCCAATTAGCTCTAAATGTTGTCTAAATGTTGTGTGTGAATGAAGTGAATGCATGCATACATGTTGAATGTTAACATAGCTGTATACGGCTACTGTTGGAGTGCTTTAGTTGTTGTAAATATGATCTGTAACTTGTGTAATCAGCTTGATCATACTATTCATTACTATTCATATTCATATTGTAAATACGGCGCATTATGGTCTGCTGCACTTCTGATCTCCGTATAAGTGCCATCGGGATGATTGAGCCATTGATTAGTTGTTGTTGTTGTTGTTGTTGTTGTTCCCCAGGCTGTCTGGCCGAACAGCCCCAAGGTCTCGAGCAAGGCCAAGGCCATAAATGAGCGCCCCCACAAAATCCTCCCTGCTTACCACTAACAAAGCCCGGGTGACCGAAGCCACTCCAAGGCAGGGAGCTGAGGAGGGTGCGGAAACGCCCGGGAAACCAAAGACCCACCCAAGGCCCTGTGCCCCTCAGCAATTATGAAGGGAAAGTTGAGGGGTAAGGGAAAAATGTGATGCTTTGGCTCCCAATCTGCCAAATTCTAGGTTGGCAGTAGGGAGGTCAATCCACGGAAAAGACGCCGCCACTTGAGATCTAGAAGATATATAAGTAAAAGGAACAGTCAGAGTAAGCTATGGGTATGGCAGAGATCGCTCAGTTCTCACTCGGATAGACCAGCCCATCACCACATGACTAGAACCCAATCCTCTCAGCATCAGCTAGGAAAGGCCCTAGAAAGCCGCCTTTGGCGGGGGGATAGCTCCCTTATTTCAACTCTTTTCGGGGTTGGGCACCCGCCATTAGTTTTGATTAGTTTTGAACGCTACCTTTAGCCTACTCCACAGTCCACGCACTCTTTAATTTTGCCCTGGATATTTGTTGACCATATATTAAGCTTAGAAATAGTTTGTATAGTCATGGTTAAATTGAGATATATTTTACACCTTAATTTGACAAGGAATAGGGAGGTGCACAGCATGGAAGCAAAAATTAAGTCACTGCATGATAGTGTGGAGATCCCAACATTGACATATGGGAGTGAAACATGGACAATGTTGGAGAGTACGGAGTGCAAATACTGGAGTTACTTGAGGAATGTGTGTGGTCACATGGAGAGATAGACATATAGGCTTATGCAGACAAAAGATCGAGGTTGTTTTTTGTTGTTTTTGTTCCCCAAGCTGCCTGGCCGAACAGCCCCAAGGCCCCGAGCAAGGCCAAGGCCATAACCGAGCGCCCCCACAGAACCCTCCCTGCTGACCACAATAAAGCCTGCGCGACCGAAGCCACTCCATGGCGGGGAGCTGAGGAGGGTGCGGAAACGCCCGGGAAACCAAAGCCCCACCCAGGGCCCTGTGACCCTCACCAATTATGAAGAGAAAGTTGAGGGGCAAAGAAAAAATGTGACGCTTTGGCTTCCAATCTTGGTAGATTGGGAGGTCAATCCACGGAAGAGACGCCGTCACTTGAGATCTAGAAAATATATAAGTAAAAGGAACAGTCAGAGTAAGCTATGGGTATGGCAGAGATTGCTCAGTTCTCACTCTGATAGACCAGCCCATCACCACGAGATAGATGTGGTGTGGATGTGTTGGAGAATATAAAAAGGAATTAACACCTTGGGGTGGTTCGGTCATGTGGAGCGTAGGACGAACGAGAGAATGACTAAAAGAGGACTGGACAGGCCTATGGAGGACAGATAGAGTGGCAGACTGAGAATGAAATGCAGGGATGGAGTTGCGAGGAATATGAGTGAAACTACTGGTTGGGAAGAGGATCACCAGCTAACGGAAGACATGCAGTTCCATGAAGGAGATATGTTCTTATGGCTGGCAATAGATAAATTAATTGTTAGTTCTTCCTATAGTTGTACAAAAACGTCTAGCTATTGTTAGCCAGAATCAAATCTAAAAAGGACTCCATTTTGCTAAAGCGCGCTGTGATAGCTATATAGTCCATTCATTATGACAAGTCTAAGAATCCCAACTGCAAGCATAATGAGTTGCATAATGAGTTGCTGCCTGATCGTCTGCGGTGGTGTACGTGTCTTCGGCGTTCGTAAATCCATGGTTTGCTTTGAGAGAAATTAATCTTGTTGGCTCCAGTAGTTAATTGTCAGCTCCTTCATCAGCAATCCTTCGGTCTCGATCTTTACTTCATCCTCTTCTTCAATGCTGACCTGTTTCGTTTTTTATCATCCCTGATCTGTGCCAGGTTCCAATTTACCCTCGATACTCGCAGACAATGTTCTAGAAGTGGCTCTTCAGCCTGTGTTTCCAGCTCGAGTTTAAACTCACTAGGCTGTGAGGAGATGGTGGAAGCTGCATCTTCCAGTTGTAACGGAGGCAAGACTGCGACCTAGTGTTGGCCGATGCCTGGATCGACAGTGCCTAATTGATTGTGGTGTTTGATTAGACTCGGTAAATCCATATCTTGTTTTGGGTTTCTTTCAAGGTCCCAGCAATTCTTTTCGGTGCCCTGGGCAATTACTTTCAGCCTTTGGGGGTTAAATTAATTCCTTGTCTTCGCCTCAATGAATCTCTCATTGCCTTATGTTGCTTCATTCTGCTGCTGCCGAGAAGTTAATTGCTTCACTTTTCCATTTCATCCAACACGTTCCACGAGTGTTGCTGCTCCTGTGAAGCCCCTCGATCCGCCGCAGGTTCTACTTTACGGATGTGCCTCGATCCACCAGGGGGCCATGCCGGCTACTACGTAGGCTACAGCTCTACTATGACAGAATGCATGGAAATATTTCCGCCCAACTCAAAAAGGAATTGAAAAAACAAGCTGATATTTCTAGGTCTACCATTTAGGCAGTGTCAACCAAAGTATATACTTTGGTGTCAACCAGTAGCCTATAAAGGTGCTGAAAATGCCTATATAGGCTACAGCCTGTTTGCTCCAGCCGTCCCTGCAACTACAAGAGGCTAGGTCACTATTTCACTATTTTCATGGGTGAACAGAGTCTAGTTTGTGCAATTTACATAGGGCAGGTGAAGGTATATGGAGATAGTTAAATACTGTATTCTGCATTTTCTACTATCTAGCATTTTTTTTTTTGGGACGAATCTAGCATTACTTTGCTACATGTCATTGGCAATCCTGCGCGGCTCCTCGGCCAAAAGTTTCTCTCGTCCCATTGCAACTTTTTTTTTAGTCCTCCCGCGAGTGCCCTTGTTGTAGCCGTTGTTGCCACAGTCATGTCGGAGAAGTCAGACTCACCCCCCCTGGAGAAGGTGGAGGAGAAGAAAACCAGCACGGGGGAGGGAGAGGTGGAGAAGAGAGAGGTGAGAGGGAAGGAGAGAGAGAAATAGGTGACCCAGCACAATATGGATGTAAACAAAAACAAATCCCCCAGTGTGTGTGTGTGTTTTATGCCTGTGCTCATGTCCATTTTTTCCAGGTTGAGGGTGGTTCTTGGGTGGTGTGATGAGAGGGGAAGGTTAGGATTGGATGAGATACTTGGCCACGGGAACCTTTGCTTATAGGCCACCTTATCTTGCCTTAGCTATCCTAATGTCAGACTTCTCAGTGCTACCTGTCAGATTAGGCTATATTGGTATAGGCCTAGGCCTAGTCTTATGTCTACCCTGTGCTTTGTATTATTGTTATATTTTCGGGATGGATGTAGTTACCGGGTGTACCACTACCGACATACAACATAAAGTCATAAATCATCTATAAATACTTATCATATAATAAATAGGCCTAGCCTACTTATAATATAATAAATACTGGTACGATTTTAGTTACTGGACACCTATTTGACAGGTACCGCCAACGATTTAATACATATTTTTTTTCGGTTTCCACGCATCCAACACCAAGCTACACCCTTTTCTGGTGTACGAAACACTAAAAAAGCAATGGGGACACTTTAATAATGATAATAGGCTATGAGACGAAATATAAAGACAACTCTGTTGCGTTCGTGGAAGTAGCGTCGCTTTGTTTACTTTACGCTCGGAGTGACTTCCTGGTCCCGCCTTGGCGGTCGACTTAAAATGGCTAAGCTTATAACCAGTTGTTGGGTAAATTTTTTGATGAAAACTTGCGTTATAGGGCGTGGGATGCAGGACAGGGTTGAGGGGGCGCTCCCCCCCCCCCGTTAATTATAATAATCGTCATCTATGTGGCCAGCAGGGGGCAAGTCAAACAGCTGGCCGTCACCTCGAGCGTCCTGGGTAAACAAACCGCGACGACGACGGACTCCCCCCGCCACCGATTTTCGGCCCAAACGTCCCGTTTTATTCTCGTCGAAAACCACATTTAAAAAGATATTATATAGTTTTCAATACTATTACCGGACCAGAAAAAGGTGTAGCTTGGTGTTGGATGCGTGGAAGCCGAAAACAAATATGTATTAAATCCTCGGTGGTACCTGTCAAATAGGTGTCCAGTAACTAAAATCGTACCTAAATACTTATCAATCTATAATACTAGGTTAGGTTAGGGTAGGGTAGGGTAATGTATTTTTGTATCCAAAGGCAGTCAAAATAGACGGGAACATGATGGTGAGTGTCCGCGTAGTGTAAACAAGACGGGCGGTACACCCGGTAACTACATTCTTTCCATATTTTCTTACAAAAATAAATAGCCTAGGCCTAAAGCTAAGCCTAACTTCAATGTAAATGCAGGAACCTTGAAGGCTTGAACTGTGTGCTTTGTTAGATAATCTTCAAGGACACTACATAGATCTGCCTTATTAGAAACAATATATTAGGGAAAATAGGCACCAATAGATTCGCCATATTTTTCTCCATATAGCCTAGTCCGCATGGAGGATTTTCGTTATCAACAAATTGAAAAATACCCACTTTACAGACAAATACACCAAAAATCTAAGTCAAAGCGGGGGTGTGGGGGCGGCAGGCCGGCAGCCCCCACCTATAATACTAGGATAGGTTAGGTAAGGTTGTTGTTGTTGTTGTTGTTCCCCAAGCTGCCTGGCCGAACAGCCCCAAGGCCCCGAGCAAGGCCAAGGCCATAACCGAGCGCCCCCACAGAACCCTCCCCGCCGACCACAATAAAGCCTGGGTGACCGAAGCCACTCCATGGCGGGGAGCTGAGGAGGGTGCGGAAATGCCCGGGAAACCAAAGCCCCACCCAGGGCCCTGTGTCCCTCAGCAATTATGAAGAGAAAGTTGAGGGGCAAGGGAAAAATGTGACGCTTTGGCTTCCAATCTTGGTAGATTGGGAGGTCAATCCACGTTAGAGACGCCGTCACTTGAGATCTAGAAACAGGGTGTCAATCCACAAAATATGAATTGTGTTATCATTATGGTTTATTATTTTGTTATCATTATAGCGCGACGGAGCGGCGAAGGCGCGAGCTCTAGGGGGGTCCGGGGGCATGCCCCCCAGTGATTTTTTTTGAGAATTTAGGTGTCTAAAACAGTATTTCCTGCAATTTAAAAGCAATCAAGATGGAAAATATAGAGACCAAAATTACGTCCATTTACCTTTTTTGTTTCCTAAAAAAAAAAAAAAAGTTAGGGGAGTTTCTGTTATCATTATACAAAAAGTTCATTTGCGTTATCACTCAAAAAAACAGTGTCGTTTGACACCCTGTCTAGAAAATACATAAGTAAAAGGAACAGTCAGAGTAAGCTATGGGTATGGCAGAGATTGCTCAGTTCTCACTCTGATAGACCAGCCCATCACCACTGATGTTGTTAGGTAAGGTTGTTAGGTTAGGCTAATGTCCTTTCAAAGGGGTATAGGCTAGTAAACACTAGGATACCGGTACGGTAGCCTTTACCCGGTCAGAGGTAAGAAGAAGAAGACTCCTGCAGTAGTCTCCTTGAATGCTACCGTGGAATATTTATGAATGTAAAACTTAAAAGTATATTGTAACATTAGGCCTACCAAATTATTGAGATATAAATACATGTCCACCCGCTACACAGGATTATACCTTTAAATCTACAGTATTATGAGGTTTTGAATAGCCTACTCACCTGTCTTAACATTATTGATTGTTTCAGGGTGGTGGTGTGGCGTTGACAGCAGCTGGGGTAGAGGCGGCAGAAGAAGCCAAGTTACGCTCCAAGTACCCCAGTGTTGGTAGACCCATGGCAGGACACTCGGCATTCCTACAGAAGAGACTCACTAAAGGGGTAAGGGTCACTATTATCATTAGATTGTTAGATTTTGGTAGGAAAGGATATGATAGGTTACCGTATGAAGACTGGTAGAGTGTCTGGAGAGGGTTTGGCATTGGGGTTGTACTGTATGGTGAAACTCAGCATTCCTACAGAAGAGACTTACTAAAGGGCCGAGATGCCATCTTTATCATTTCATATCTTGAGGTCATTCCTAAGGTGGATACAATTATCTATTGGTAGTGAGAATACAATTGAATTTTTTTTTTTTACCATACTTCAGAGTTACAATGCATGGAATTAACTTTGTTCATATACATCTATTACTTTAAACCCCCAGCTATGTGGTTATGTGCCTGTGTAGTGTGTATATACTTTAATGTAAATTATAATCCTTTACAAAATTCCCCATTTTGTATATCTTCCTCCATGACTGTAACTAAAATTCTGAATGTTTTCCCTCATGCAGCAAAAATACTTTGACTCTGGAGACTACCAGATGGCGAAGCAGAAACCAGCCAACAAGTCCAGAATGCCGCCCAGCCTAGCCCAGCCCACCGGTGATGCCATACCCACCCCGGAGTCTGTCCCTGTGAGGAAGACCTCCATCATACATGGCAAGCTCACTCCAGCATCGTAAACCATATCACCCCCTATCACCACCACCACCACGGCCCTCACCCCCACTCTACCTTAGGACCCAGTGCCAGGAAAATTACACTGGCATGATCATCAGAACAGGAGATGGAAACTCACTCTACCAGACCAAAATTAGTTCTTCTATACAGTTTAGGTAACAAGTCTGCCATTCAGTAAACAGAATAGGGTGAAGTTGTCACCAAAACTGGAATGATTATTGTTTGCTGGTGTAGTTTATCTTCTGTTAGGGCCTAGGTTTTAAACACTGGGAGCCAGTTCTTCTTTCCCTTCTGTTTATATAATTTTGCAAGCTGTATATACGGAACATGGCAGGAGTTCTATTTAATGTGAGTGAAGTTAAATATAGTTAAACTTATCTTTCTCACTATTCATGGGTGAACCCTGTCCAGAAGTGTACGGTAATATTTCAGAAAGCTGTGTCTGAAAGGGAGGCCTTCTTTCTTATATAATAACTTTTTGTGTTCCTATAACCGGTTAAAGCTTGCAAACATGTCATAGGGGAAAGGGAGCTGGGCCTTCCTGTTTAACGCTATGGGTATTGAGGCTGCTTTACACCAGGGTCATCTCTTGCAACTGTTTTCTGGCAAGATTTTGAGACAATTTTGCACTGGTATCGACAACTAGACTGAAGGTTGAGTATCGTAGGTGACAGAATTTATGTATACAGTATTCCCGAAGATGTCATATCACGGTTGCGGAATAAAATTGCCGGTAAAAACGCTCTTGTATATCAACCTTGACTCTCCCCCCCATACCTAATGTAGGATGGTCTGGGACCCTTGGACTGTATTCATGTTATACAAGCATTTTTTATTGCAACAGTTTCCAGCAATTTTTGAATGGCAGGTCCAAAAATGTTATCCAAATTTATTACAGATTCAGCCTCGTAAAACAATCCAAATATATCCTGTCTAGTTGCCAATCCCAAGCATATAAGCCTAGAAATGATGCCAGAAAAAGCGCTGGTGTGATGGAGCATATAGCCCTTTGAATCAGAAAATGCCAATTTGTTTTATTCTAGCTATCTGCAGAGTATTTTATTCAGCTTAGAACGGATTTGTAAATATCAGAAAGTTGACTAGCTCAATTAATCCTATGACGTGCTCTTCCTAACTTAAATAAAACCGTCAAATACCGTTTAGGTATCAAGGGTTTAGACTAGCTCAATTAACCCTCTCTGATGTGGTCTTCCTAACTTGAATCAAATTGTCAGAAGTTACCTAAAATATAACCCAAATTGGTGTTGTCTGATTTAAAGGTTGACCCCACACAGCCTACAAGATATGTACTGTATACAGGATTGGGGAGCCATTGTTATAGCGGTTTCGTGGTGGCCAAGTTGGGGCAGTTCCTCTTTCTCTGTTTTTTTTTTTTTTTTTCTCTCTTACTCTCTCTCTCTCTCCTCTTCTGTACTCGTAAACTATACCTCCAATTGATGAGAGAGGGAGCTGCCCAGGCCAGAGTGATCTAAAGGTCGTGTGTGCTGGCTACTAAAATTACTGTGTACATTTAATAATATAGATCTATTTTCTGCAAGTCCATACAAGGCCCGGGAGTTTAAAAGGGGGATGAGCGCCATGTTTTGAACTCTTCAGTTCGTTGGCATCAGTTTAATTAGATTCTGGCTAATATTAGTAGATTTTGCTGGACTTAAAATAGGAGCTTTAGGATTCTAAGAGACTTCTAATATATCTCAAGAACCTCTATGATTCAGAAAGGGTATAATCTCAAATAATCTTTGTGACTCTTGGCTGCCTACTCCATCATCATATGTTCAAAATCCACCAGAAAAAAACCCTGAATAAAATTAAAAGGCTGCCAATGTATTGAAGGGGTTAAGTGACCCCCCCCCCCCCTCGTTCCCTCTTCTCTTGCCAGTGATCTGTGGATGGAAATACCAGTATATCATGTTTTGTGTTTTATATTTACACTGTGTTCTGGCTTTTTTAGTTTTACAGTACTCAAGGCAGACGGTTCATTCGCTTCCAAGTTACTTTGTCCCAGTAGTTGAAATTCTTGTATGTTTGTGTTAAGTTCTTAGTAATTTTGTGGTTTCCATTTATACAGTAAGGCCGGTATCATATGAGCGCTTTTTCCCTCAATTTTTATTGTCAATGCTGGTAATTTTCAAGGCAAACTTTAAAAATTATTTTGCCTATGTAAATTAATATATCTTTAGTCTAATTTCCGATACCAGTGTAGTATATGCCAAAAATGGTGGAATAATGATGATAAAAGTGCTCGTACGAAAACCGCCTTAAAGAGCCAAAAGGAAATGAACCTTATAAGGAGCGTCCTTTGCAGTGTCAAGTCATACCCGCAAACTTTTTTATTGGTGATAAGTTGGTCATATGTTTGTTTCCAATACTGTAGGAATATTTGTTGTAATTTTTTGATCTAATGTAGCTAATAAACAGTGGTGATATTCTTCTCTTAAGAACTTGTTATTCATAAGACCACCTAGCAAGCCAGTCTGTTCTCAGACTATTACATCACTTACTCACTCTCTATTGAGTAGCCTACTGACAAGTTTTGGTCTGTAAGGAAGTTGGAGCTGTAGACATCTATATTTCGTAGAATTACCCGTTTTAATAAGATTGTAATGCAAATATAACTACATACAATTAAATTTAGTATACTTTCTATCCATCACAAACTCCTATGATATTTGTATCCATGATTACGGCTTCAACTTCCTTATAGACCATATCTTGCAAGTGGTCAATTAATGATCTTGCTCGTCTTCACAAGAACCAGCTGCAATCAATATATGTATATATACGGTATTTCTTGTACAGTACTCTCTTGGAAATTATAATGTAAAAATAGACAAACCAAAACGGGGACAACACAAAATAAGATTTTTTTTTTTTATCAAAATTGCTATGTGGAAATAACGCTTTAGTAAAATAAAATAAAATAACACAAAGCCATCACATAAAATGTACCTCAATACATGAGCAAGTGAATCTGTTTCCCAAGCAAATTAATCTCGCATATATCAACGCAAATCAGACCAGAACTGCAATCTTTTGCTTGTATTCCAAGATTCCGCATTATATTTTCCTAGCGAGTACAAGACATATAAATCACTTATATTTGTGATTACTTCTCCATATATACAGGACTGATTATTGGTTTATATATATGGTCACATTTCCTGGCCTCGGTGTCAAAGAAGACTTACCGTAGTGCGTTGATTGTTTTGACTGGTGTAAACTCTGGCCGTGATCAGGGATTAAAGTAGAACCACAATTATAATGTAAAACTTTCAAAATAAACAAACCAAAACAGGAACGGCACAATATAACGACAAAAGAACTAATCAAAATCACTGTGAAAATAATAATTTAGCAAAATAAAATTTGCAATAAAAGAACACCACCACATCACTATATGTGTAAGTTAATTTGGGTCCCAGGCAAATAATATTAGGGTGGCAAACTGGAGCAATGGTGTTAAGGGACTGTTGACCACTAACCCCTATAACTCGCGAACGACTAGAGTAATCAACCTAATATTTCTACCATTTGGAAAGGGTCAGCCAAGGAATAGGTGTGGAAATTTACAGCCCATTTGCTCTAGCTCTTTAAGTTACAGAGGTTAGGGGTCACAATTTCTGGATTAGCTATTTGGAACGGTATAGCACATTCATTGTAAACAAGAGGACCCAGGTTAATTTCCCAGGCAGGACGAGGTGGATGGGTAGAGCTATTGTTATCTGATGCCTCTGTTTACCTAGCAGTAAATAATAAAATCAGCACATTCAGAGTGGGTGTTGAAGAGGTATTTGGAGGTTATTAAAGATAAATAATTAATTAAAATTTAAAACTTGGAAAACAAACAAACCAAAACAGGACCCGCACAATATAAAAATGAGAACTTAACAAAATCACTGGAAATGTTAAGAAACTTGGTAATATAACTAAAATGTATGCCAAATACAGAAGAACAAAAAACAAACTATTATTGCAACATAAATGTTAGCCAAATGGAGATAAACTAAATAGAAGTGCCATGCGTTAAATAGTACAATATGTTTAACAAAGAATGAATGAGAATATAAGAGAACAAAAGCTGCGCCTGGACAGCACAAAGATCCGTGGAAGGAACCTCTACTATTCCAATCATAGAAATAGTCTCCAATGACTATTAGTCTCCAATCGTAATTGGGAGAATATATTAAATTTAGAACATTAAAATAGCGGTTATGTACAATACAGATTGTACAATGTACATACAGGCTCTTTGATAGTTTCCATTTCAATTTAGTGGTGATAATCAAAGGAGGAGGAGAGAGTATCCACAACAGTAAACCTCACATATCCAAAAATATAAACTGAGTTATCTGGCCCGGGTTCTATTCTTATATGGCCGACGCTTTGGGGATTATTTTTTTACTGGGTTTGACAAGTAGACTGAAGGTAGATCATTGTGCATAGCTGAATTGTTAGTCTAGTTGGGAAAACAAAATATATGTTTGTGAATTTGGAAGATAACAAACTTCTGTATAAACAATGTAGTGATATTTATAAAGGGTTTAGCTATAGTCCATTCATTATAGGTAGGCCAGAAATCGTAAGCCATAACCTCTGTAACTCAAAAAGGGCTAGAGCATATCGGCTGTAAATTTCTACACCTATTCCCTGGACGACACTTCCCAGATGGTAGAAATATTAGCTTGATTACCTAAGTCGTTTTTGAGTTATTAATAAAGGTTAGTGATCAAGATTTTAGGTCTAAAAATAGTGAACAAACTACAGTATAGTGTTACAAATTTGTCATAGCCAAAATGTAGCTTTCTTTATGGTTCTGTAGTGAATTTAGAAGATACTGTAATACTTTTTACTATATATATAACAATGTAGTGATCCTTGCCAAGACTTAATTACTCATATTTACTCATGCCAGTTTTCATAATCTCAAATAAAGTGGATACTGTATCATACAATAGCTTTTATCACCAACTTTTGATCCTCAACTTCATCCTGACATTTTGAAACTAAAGTACAGTAATTTGACCGTTGCGAGCGGGTGAAGGCCGCTTATCGTCCCTCCAACGCCCGGTCTCTCTCTCATCGCTCATAATAGCCTCAAAATGGCATCCGTCATATGACGGGGGAGAGAAAATTGGCCATCTGTACGGTGCCCGTCATATGATGGATTGAGAGTTAAATAAATATTTTAGCTCGCTACTGCTCGCCAGGAAAAATTTGACACCTGGATGGGGATAAACGTCTTAAAACAGTAGGCTGACGGATGCAACCCAGAGAGAGAAAAAAAACGATGTGGACCCCCTTAACCCTCGGAATCTGGGAGGCCTCATATGAGGCAAAATAAAAAATTGACAGGAATCCGGGAGGCAAACCAAAACTGGGACGACACAAGATAAAAACAAAAGAACTTATAGCAGGAATAGTCAGTGAAAGTGTGTCATCGGTACTCCAGCTTTCCTGCAGTGAGTTTGGAAGATGAACAAGTTTCTACTACATTACCTATACAGTAGGGTAATTTAAGGTGCCGTTACACGGACAGTTTTTGGCATTTATAGTAGCCAATATATGATTTTGGCTTATCACTGAAAGAACAATTTTTCTACAGGTCATTATGACTTGTGATTCTTGGATCATCGTACCAATTAATTCAAGAAACTCGACAACATAATTGAAATGCCTGCCAAACAAAGCAATAACACTAATTGCAACAAATATTAGCATAAAATGTCTGTCATATAGGTTGATTACTGATAATTCACTTTAATATTTAGTATCTGGTATTAATTACCATCATACGTAAATCAGGTCATTGAAGTGATTGCCAGGATCAGTAATAGGCAAGAAAAAATGCCAAAAAAAGGTGAGTGTGCTAATGTCTTTAGTGCTCTTTGTCAAACCTTCCAGTTGCTTTAATCCCAAACTATGCTACTAGGGAATCATTTTGTTTTCAGTCTGGTATTTCCGGGCTTGCTCCAACAAAACAAATTCAGGCGAGGTGTTTATTACTACGATCTTTAGGGTGACCTATAGGCTTTAGCGCAAAAGAAGTGCGTTCAGCTAGCAATCGAAAGGTCCCGGGTTCGCTTACCTGGCGGGGTGAGACGGATGGGCAGTAGGCTCTCCGTACACCCGATGCCTCTGCTCATATATTAGTAGACAGGCACCTGGAGTTATAGGTCTCCCTCGATTTATGATTGGGTTACAAGAAAATAACATATTAATTACAAAATCAACCAAAAAGTGAACCATCCCCATCCCCCGCTTAAGTAAAGAATTTCTGTATGATTGAATTAGGAGTGTAGTTTGCTATGCAGCAGTTAATTGACATCAATTAACGGTTTTGTAACATTTTATTCTTGTAAGTCAATCACACTATATTTGCTTCCATACATGCAATCATGAAGTGGGGACTAATTCAGGCGAGCTATTGTACATTCTAATACACCCTTCCCCTCTCAACTTTTTCAGGACATTTTGAATCATTACAAGTAGAGGCTTTTGTTCTCGGTAAGACTTACTGTATAATATTTTTTGTGATGTGAAGAGGTATACACTTAAATAAATCATTGTATGATTTGATGATCAATGTTTTATGTAATTTATCCTTAAGCCAGAGGTGTGTACCATCTGACAATAGCACTATTACACATTAATATTTGGATTCTGTCATTTGTTATGCCCTGCCCCTTCCAAGATGTTGGCTCAAGGGTATAGAACAGATCACTGACTATAAGAGATGTGGCGATGAATAGCTGTGGTATGGACGTTGGAACACATCCCAGAGTTACACAGGCAATAGGCACGCTCACTGATGTAAACATTTTGTTCTAGTTATATGATAAATGGCTTGAAATGAGACAGAGAAACAGTAAGGGTTTTAATTTACATTGATGAACCTTGGCAGGATTTTGTATGGCACTATGACCCATATCTAGCAATCAGTCAAACATATTAGACAAGAAATGTTGGTAGGTGTAGATTCTGTGAGCATTCCTATTTCCCTGGGGGAGATGGAACCCCCCAACAGAACGTGTCCCTCTCAGGTGGTGGATAGGGATCCAAACTTTGATTGTTGGTATTTCTTTGGAATCTGTGAACCAAATTTGGTGTTTACAAGTCCTGCTAGCTGGACACTACCGGTATATCCAGCTTTAAACTATAATAGCCTCAAAGCTAGATGGACTACTGTGTTGACGACTTACAAGAACGGTTATGATCTTGATATGAAATCCATAACCATGGTGTATATCATTGCCTCAGCATTGTTGATAATCTGTACAGGAGAAAGTTGCAGATCTTCAAGACACTGGTATTTCCTCTTGTATGATTCCAAGTACAGTATCTACAAAGCTACTGTACATACAAAGTTTTAATTTCCTTTTCCATTCATAGTAATGGCTCAGGCAGGGTTCCCTTTTAGCAGTTGGACTGTAGACTACACAAAAAGTCTTGCCATAATACTACCACATAATGTCATTACTGTGGCTGATGTTGGGATAGCGCTAACAGTGCCTCCGCAAGACTCAACAAAGTCTCCCTGAAGCAACTGTACCACACAGCCTCAACAGTGCTACAACAAGACTTCTATATAGGATGACCATTGGTCCATACTTACATCAACCCTACTTTTAGTCACCTTGTATGACACGTAGTACAGTAGGATATGTGGTGCATATTTTTTGTCTTCTACTAAATGTGAAGGCCCCCATACGACCAGGGAGCCTGGACATTTATTTGTGATTTACAGAGCTACATCAACACCTTTGGCATACATGTTTGATCCTCAGAGCAATATATAGCATGGAACTTTTTATTAATGTAACATACACACTTTAAGTACAGTAATGCTATTTAAGACACTAAAGCAGCACTCTGCAACTAGGGCATACTAGCCAATTTGTACATGATTGTTCCAATTAGTTTACAAAATCAATAAAAATACTCCCGGTACCAAAACAAAATATTTGGATTAATATATTTAGTATCATTATGTAATACAATAGATAGATACACTGTGCTACCATGATGTATTAATCCAACACTAATAATTTGTTTCTGGGTAGTAATTTTATCAATGCCTTGTACTAATTGGATCACTGTGTAGGAATAGGCCAGTCGACCCTACTTGACCCCATCTCATGTATAAATAAAAACAGTATTCCGACAAGTATTAAAGTATTAAAGTACATTATACAATACACGATATAATTTCAAATTGCTGTGCCTTTAAAGAGTCACTAAACAAGTGGCATACTGTATAAGTCTTTGTTGAGGTGCATAAGACAGACCAGGCAATTCGTACACGAGGATCCAACTCGTATGCGAAATCAATAAAAATACTACCCATAGAAAACTAGTAGAGCTTCATTATAAAACTTAGCATCAAAGTGAACTCAAGATAAGGTACATTTTGAAATTAAACTTATCACTCCAACTCTAATGACCTTTTGTGGGTATATTTTTATTGATGCCGCGTACTAGTTGGGCCGCTGTGTATGTATGGGCAAGTCTCCCATTAAGTCTTTGTTGAGGTGCGTATCTGGTCTTACTGGAGCACTCGTTATATATCTTCATGCGGGGTAGACTAGTTAATTTGTACTCAAGGATCTAATATCGATGAAAAATAAAGTACAGTACCCACACAATAAATGAGTCGAGTTGGATTATTACACTTATTGTCAAATTGTACAGCCCAGAGCAACAATAAGGTTACCACCATTTGAGTCGGTATCAAACACTAACCAGACTATACAAAACTTTACTATATCCCAAATGCTTCAGAACTTGGCTTTATAGGTTCAAAGATTAAAATGGGTGTAACTTGACTGGTGCTCAAGACTCTACCTTAACTATCGTACATTTTGACACTAAACTTATCAATCCAACTCTACTCATTTCCCGTGGGCAGTATTTCCATCGACTATGCGTACCCTTTAGCCTCCCGTGTACAAAATAGGCCAGTCTACCCTACCCTACAAATTTGCAGGCAGAGAACACACACATTTTCTTTCCATATATATACTGTACAGTATATGGCGGATTTATACACGGTTGTTTCTGGCAGCAAATTGAGGCTATTTTGCACTAGTATCGATAACTACAATTGGCTGCAGGTAGATGATTTTAGGTGACAGCATTCTGATAACAGTATATTTCACAAGCTGCCAGATCAGAGTTACGGAAAAAGGCTGCGGGAAAAGGACCTCGCGTAAATCCACCTAAACCCCTAGAATCACCCTACAGCTTGCACTCCAGCACTAACTTCTTTTTTCGAGTTTCCGTGGCTATATTTGGGGGTCGGCAAACTCTGCACAGGGTCCATGGTTGTAGCAACACCAATTTACACAACCGTCTTTTCCAGCTACTTTTGATCCACAACCTTCTTCTGTGCTATCCTTTTCTTCCACTTTCCTTTATTTGGGGTTCTGCTACCTTTACTAGAATCAAGTCCTGACCACCTCGTTTGGATCGTAAGGTCTGTGTGGTCAGTGTATCCATGGTATAAAGACAATATGTAGTCCTTATAAAATGAGTGTATCTATGTAAAGCTATGTACAGTAAAGACTTTACAGGGTCACCTTCACTAGGCCCTATCTTGATAGCGTAATGCATAAGTGCGCGGAATTTCGATGTGAGTATTCTAGGTTCGAGTGCTTGGAGTGCCACATGTATTTGTTGATTTCATTAATTGAGTTTAGAGGTGAAGTTGGTTGGTGGAAAAAAAAACTATAATTATTATAGGATTTTAAGTGTTTGTGTTTAGTTTCTGGCTGGTCTGAGAATGCATCCCCATTTACCCCATTAATTTTAGGGTTTGCTATGCGATTTTTCTATTTAAGATCTGGTTTTCAGGAACGTAGCCCAATCGTAAATCGAGGGAGACCTGTATTTCTGGCAACATTTGAGACCACTTTGCACTGGACTAGAAGTAGATTATGGTAGGTGACAGAATACAGTAGTTATAACAGTACACTTCAGAAGGTGCCAGATCAAAGTTGGGGGAAAAAGCACTCATGTAAATCTGTCTTTAGCTGAAGCAGAAATACTGTTTGGTAGGCCCCCGCACTGCAGACAAGCCCCAACATTCACGGATAATTTATTTGTTAATTAACACATTTGTTTTGGTCTGAAATAGGGTAGATTATATTTTGAAGATTTGTTTAGTGAAATATGTTGCTAATTATATAAAAAATGGTCTTAATAGGATGCAGAGACATAGTAATTTCATATTTGTCCATTAAGTACCGAGAAATCAGCAGCTAAGAGATCCAATTTACCGTTAAATGAAATGAAACCAAGTATAGCTAACTCGTATGTGGTGGTCCAATTATAGTAGTATGTTGTATCAATTGACAAACTTCTAAAAATGATAAAATCCGACAACTGAAGCATCTCTCAGCAGGGCTGCCTGGGGCGCCGCCATTAGGACGAAACCACACTTCGTGTGGAGCACTCGATCTTTAAATTTATACAGTACACGTATCTATGCACAAAATATGATTTGTTTGAGTAATAAAACATGATACCGATTAATAAAACTTACAAAAAAACAAGTAGAGTAAGAGTGATGATGCGTCCTCTTACCAATATGCACTCCCTGCTCCAGAGCTGGGCTAGTAGGGTGGGTCCTACTGTAAAAATCTGTGTACTGTACAGTAGTGTCAAAATATTCCTTAAATATAATACAGTATCACACATTTCAACATTTTATCAAACGAACTCAACTGATATATTGTGTGTATTTTGTTGTGTAGATTTTACATACTAATTGGACTGCCACGTAAGAATGGGCTAGTTTATCTCAAAGACCAACAAAAAATTCAGACCAGATAGACCGCATTTTTCAGGCCATTATAGATGCTGTTGTTTCCAAAAGTAGTTGCAACTTAGGCATAAACAATCAGGGAAAACATTTCTAACCATATGAACAAAATTGGGTGAAAAAATGCAGGTCTGTGATTGTGGAGGGAGCTGCACCAAGGGGTGGACCGAGGAAGACCTGGGATCGGACTATACGTACCGATCTCAAATCCAAAAACTTGACAAGTGAAGCAGCCCTTAACAGGGTTGCCTGAAACGCCGCCATTAGGACAAGAGACTGAAACTGCATTTATGTGTGGAGCACTCAGTTTTAAAATTGTATGTATGTATGTAATGTTTCTTAGTAAATAGGCATCTGAAGAACAGTTCTTCCCGCTACTTAGGATCTTACCGACTATTTCAACCAGAGCCAACCAAATGTAGCACCAGTTATCAGTAAGATAAGGACATATGATACATAAACACACCTTCGCTACATACCATTCTGTATTGTATCGTCCACCACAACACTCCAGTCCACGCTGCATACTGTATAAAGGAGGCGTCACACAGGCAAGGTTCTAGGCTTTTTATATAGTTTGTTCCCGATTTTGGCTTTCATTTTCCACCACAAATTTGCTGATTATGCTTATACAGTAATTACCTGATTTATGTACGATTGTCTTCGACTGTTGATACATAGTACCAAAGTGAATTACCGTCCTTTGTGGGCTATTTATTACACGCACACCTATTAGACACATCAATGGATTAGACGCACCCCGCATTCATCACTGGTACTGTATTTACGAACAAAATTATTGGGTGGAAAATGCCTTACTTCAGTTTTTATAAAAGAATCACAAACCAAAATCCAATATTAGCTAGTAAAAATGCCTGTGTGAATTCAGCTATCTTAAGGGGAGGTATGTCATATTTTATAGAACCCCTTCTCCATCATGTTTAGTCCCATTAGTTTATAGAACCCCTTCTCCATCATGTTTAGTCCCATTAGTTTATAGAACCCCTTCTCCATCATGTTTAGTCCCATTAGTTTATAGAACCCCTTCTCCATCATGTTTAGTCCCATTAGTTTATAGAACCCCTTCTCCATCATGTTTAGTCCCATTAGTTTATAGAACCCCTTCTCCATCATGTTTAGTCCCATTAGTTTATAGAACCCCTTCTCCATCATGTTTAGTCCCATTAGTTTTGAGATTTTAAGATGTTCACCCCATTAGTTTGTTAATTTTAAGACCTTTTGCCCCATTTCTTTGTCAATATTTAGACCTTTTGTGCCATTTAAGTGTATATATTTTTTCCGGGTGAGCGAAAATGTGCCTGTAATTTTGGGGGAGCTGGCCTTTGGCCGAGACATTTTTCTACCGATAAATGTGCAAAAGAGGATTTTTGTGAACGAATGGATACAACCCAGCGAGGGAAAAAAAGCAGGTCACTCCCCTTAAGGTACATGAGCCTATCTTTACGTGCTGGTCCAAGTAGTAAGCAATTACGTTTACAATTATCCCCCCTAAATGAGTCGAGATTGATAAATAAATTTATTGTCAAAATGTACCCAAATTGCCATTGTATTTCATTGTAATGTATTGTATATACTCAGGCACATACCCCATTGCTGGGGGTGGCCGACATGAGACAGCTGGAACAGAAACAAAATTTAAAGTTCCTATTCTCAGGGTCCGGGACCACTTTCGCGTTCCCTCGCCCCTTTCTGTCTCATCGAGTAGGAGAATTATACAAGGGTAGGAGGATTACCAGCCCCCTGCCTCAAATTGCCATACATTTTGAAACTATACATACTAATCTAACTCTACTAATTTGTTGTAGGTACTACTACTGCATTAACAAATTTAATGTCAAAATGTATCTTAATTATCATACATTGTGAATATCCTAGATGTATTAATTTAATTCAGTATTTTTAACAACTGTGCATACTTATTGAACCATCACATAGTCTGTTTTTTCAAGCTAATGGTAATTCCTATCTCGCTATCCTGATCACTCGGCTATTACCAAGATTTTGTAGCGAAATATGTTGCTAATTATGAAAACTTGGTAATAATATGACGCAGAGACATAGCAGAATTATATTTTCCCATTAAGAATTGAGAAATCAGATGCTAAGGGATTCAATTTTCCATCATCTGGGAAAAAACAGACTATAGTCTACTCTGGCTGTAGAAAGAGTCGCCCCTTTCAGAGGAGTTATATAAAGTACAGGTCTCCCTCATTATCCGATGCCCCGATTTACAATATTATTATATCAAGTTTTTAGGTGTTTGGGTTTGGGTTTTAGCTGGTCAGAGAACGCATACTCATTTACCCCGTTAATTTTAGGGTTTGTTATACAGTATACGATTATTCTATTTAAGATCGGGTTTTAACCCGTACAGCCCCAGCGACGCGTCTGACGCGTCGGCGATGTATGTAACGCACAGCCCCAGCGACGCGTCTGACGAGTCACCCTAATTGCTCCGACCGTAACCTCAGGTGTAGCCACTCGAGAGGGCTCAGATTTGTATGGGAACTGTGTACGCATCCCACGCAACCGTGCCGATGGTTGAAAACTCTCAAAGTCCACGTGCGTGCGCGTGAGGGCGCAATAACCTGGTTTTTGGGGGTAATTGCCTTCAATTTTTTACTCTTGTAAAATACGTTTTCGGGGGCTCTGTAGGACCATTCTTTAAGCTTTTTGAGTGGTTTTTCGTGGTGTTTCCTTCATTCCTAACCCATTCGCTATTGTTTCTGGAATAAAACAATTTTTTGAAAACCGGCCGGGTTCTGGTGAACAAACATTACAAAACTAGCCGGGGCTCCACGGGTTAAGGAACATTAACGCAATCATAAATTGAGGGAGACCTGTACAGTGTACTGTACATTACTAAGCAGCTATACCTGCATTGAAAAAGTATTAAAAGTAATTTCCATATGTGTTGAAGCAGATTAACAGATACAGACACATTACTATCGTAGGTTTTATTTCAGCTGACAGCATATTGAATCTCATTGCAGTTGATTTCTCGATACTTAATGGAAAAATATTAAATTACTGTCTGTTATATTAATGCCAAACTTTGATAACTAACAATATACAGAAGTTTCTTATTCTCCCATTAATTATCAATACATCAACATTAATATGGTACAGACATATAAGTAAGTTTCAAATTTTCCAATTTATCTTTGAGAAATCGGCTGCTAAGGATCTATCAACGTACCGCCAAATGACAAAGAAGCTGGAGTAGCCTATTAATATTTACTGTACATACAGTGGTAGTTGTAAACTTTGTACTGTGCATGGGGTTTCTCAGTAGCAAACAATAAATTAATAAGGGATCAAAAGCCAATTCATAAGCAGTCTTCCAATTACAGTAATATGCAAAATTGATAAAAAATACTACCCACAGTAAATAAAATGAGTTGATTAATAAACTTAGTATGATACTATACGATAGTTAAGGAACAGTTGTGGACATTATTTTCTGTGATTTTCATTATGCAATTAAGACTTTTATAATCAATTCATGAATAAACTTTCTTTTGCATAGCCTTGGCCGTGCTCGGGGCCTTGGGGCTGTTAGGCCAGGCAGCTTGGGGAACAACAACAACAACAACAACAACAACAACTGTATTAATTTTTAACTACAGTATTATATATATACTGGTCGCTTCAATACGTAATACTTGCATAATGAAAATCATAAGGAGGAGAATAACATATGTCCAGAACTGTAGGCTACAATGTTCTTGCTAGTTACATTTATTACTCTAACTCTGCTATTCTTAGTGAGTATATTATATCAATTTCATATATTAATTGGAGCACTACGTATGAATTGGCTACTTTACCCTAAATAAAAAGGTTCCCGGATAGCTCAACCAGTAGACCATTCTGACCGGTACTTCATATCCAGTGCCAAATTAACCCAGGCCAACCAAACTATGCCTATAACCTGCTTTGTCCTGACCCAACCTAGCCTAAAGCAGGTATTACACGGTAGCTTTTATAGTCAACATATTTTGATGATCAAAATTTTTCTGGCAACATTTCTGGAATATTTTGACCTCATAAGCTGCCAGACCAGTGTTGAGGCCAAATGTTAAGGGAAAAAGTGCTCGTGTGATACCGGCTTAACAGTATTGGTTGAGGTGGCACTGGTTGAGAGCTGCTGGCTGAAATGATCTAACAGTTCAGTCACTAAATAATAAAACAAGAAACATGCAATAAATAACAAAACACAGAGGTGATGATGATACGGATGGAAATCATATTGATGGTAATCATAATGAACGTTAAAAAAAGGACCCTACATACAGGACATGCTCTTGTTACATGGTTTAGAAATGATAATTAACTCACAGTACATGAAGAGGCATTTTCTTTTTATTCTGGCTAACATTAATCAATTTTACACAGCTTTGGAAGGTGTAAAGTGTATCTCAATTAACTCTCCAATTGCCAAAACTCCTTCCTAAGCTGAATAATATGGTCAACTGACAGCCATAATACAAGGATGAATAGCTCATAATACTCAAATTGCGGGTCATATCTGTGAGCGACCGACCCGCCAAACTGCCACCTCTACAGGCAAAATGCATTACACAATAAATCTTGTACAGTAATAAGGTTTCTTTCTTGTAACAAATCTACCTACGACTACAGCTTCCACGCATAACAGATAACGCTTCCAAAATCATGCACAGTAGCCAAGAAATGAACCTGGGACAAATGTTGTGGAGAGCCGGTTGTATTTCATCACTAGGTACAGTCGGGGACTAAAGCAACAGTTCATTCACGGACAAAAGTTGCATATCTTTCTTAGTCCTAAACTAAACCCAAAATCGATGGATAATATGCGAGTGAAGCAGTGAATCAGGTACATACGGTGCAGTTTGAACCACAGGAACCTCATTCACTGCTTCATTCACATATTAACCAGAATTTTGACTGTCGTAAGGATGCGGCGACCCGTCAGTGGTTCATTCAGCCTCTGTAGCAGTTACAGTAATTTCTTGTTACTGCCTTGTTGTAGCATGGTCAAAGCTGGTGTGGTGCGGATAGTGCAGGTTCAAGTGCTGCAGGGGGACTTTGTTGAGTCTTGCTGAGGCACTGTTAGTGCTATACAAACATCAGCCATAGTGATGACATGATGGGGCTGTGTTGTGGCAAGACTTTATTGTACTGTACTGTACTACTATAAAAGGACTGAAACCACACTCTGTGGATGAAGCGGTCTTTAAATTTGATAATGATGATTCGAGATTAGCATAAGGCCAAGAAACGAACGCCGATTTTGTCCATGAATGTACTACTGTATATTGCTTTAGTCCCCGACTGTACAGTTGTCAATACATGAATGGGAATAAATGGCCTTACCCACTTCAAACATAATTACAAGAAGGTAAACTCATACACACATCTTCATACAGTACAGTACTACAAATATACCTGTATACCTGAGACCATTAAGTTTTTTATCTCCCTCATAATAACATTAGCCCCATTACTTTTGAGATTTTTAAGACGTTAGTATGGCAATTTTAAGACCTTTCATCCCATTTCTTTGTCAATTTTAATACCTTTGTCATTCAGGTGCCAATTTTTCTGGGACATTTTTCTGCAATTTTTTGTTTATAAAAGTGTGGCTCTGGGAGTGTTTTTTTAAGCTTTATGGAGGTCTAGGGAGCAAACTGAATATAAAAAAAGAATACTAATAATAACAACAAAAGCAAAACAAATCTCCACATTGATCTAGGTTTATGTCTTGGTAACTGTACAACCACTCACAAAAAATCATGGACCTTTTTTCATGTTTTTCTATATGCAAATACTGTACAGACATCGGGATGGATTTATGCATGGATTTTGCTTGGTAATACTGTAATAGATAAATATGGTTTTGTTATTTATGTATCAATTGCATTCATAAATCAGGTTGCAAACATTATATACAGTACTTCCACAATTTTATAAAAACTGTATGCGAGATTGCCACATATTTCACAAGCGACAATACCGTTTATTTATTTATTAATTTACTTTTATTTATTTTGATATCAAATAATTATGAGTCACAAAATTTACAAGCAACTACCGTATACCATTATTATTTATTAACCCTTTTTTAGCGGGGCCCGACTTAAGTCCGTATAGAGAACACCTGCCCAAAGAGCGGGGCCCGACTTAAGTCTGTGTGTAATTTTGGAGCAATATTGCCTCTGAGAGAGAGACGAGCGGTGGGCGGAGCGTAGGTCGGGCTCTGACCGTTCGCCACGGGTCCACTGACGTTTACTCCACACACATCCACCCTCCCTCCCTCACTACACAGGGTATTATGTCAAGAAATTACCGTATTTTAGGGATTTTTCCTTCGTCTTGCACGATCGTTGCAAGAGAACGCGTGGTTGTAGGAAGATGGTTCTGGTGTCATTGGAAAGCTGAATTAACGCCCTTTCAGGGATACATAATTGTATTACGCTCTGGCTCTTCTTTATGCATGAAAAAGAGCACGGAAACAAGGCCATTTAGGGTAAAACCACCCGCTTGGCGGGTAGTAGAAATTCCTTACGGGCCCGCTCGTAAGGCGTTAATGTACTTTCATTTATTATAGTATAGTTTCAGTCTAGAAGGAAGTTAGCCATTAACCCGGCAAGCGCGATAGGCCTCACGGAAGGCTTCCTATAGGAAACGCGATAGGCCTCACGGAAGCAAGACCATAAAAAAAGCCTTCCATAAAAAAAAGGGCCTATCAAAACAAAGGAATTTGTCTCTAGGTGAGATAATTCCCCTCCAGTACTCATCCATGTAAATCTCACCCACCCCCCTCCCCTCCTCAATTATCACCTATTTTTTCTCTTATTATCATCATTTATCGGTTATTTTTCTCTCCCGCGATAATGTAGCACAAGTGGGTTGCAGAAAAGATCGTTATGCAACACCCAGACACCGGCCCACACCGCCCCGCTCGTCTCAGTTACCTCACAGACAGCGAGAGAGGAGGGTTGCCTGTGGCTCTCTCTCGCCTGAGATTATGACCGGGTGGCCAATATCTTCGTTTTTCACCACCCAAATGCTTTTCCCACTTATTTTAGCACTCTTGAAGGTTCATATATACATCATATATGTAAAATAAAAGTATACCGAAAACAAATAATGCTCTATATTGTAAATACTGTATAACGAATTCTGTCAGAATCCAAGGCTAGAAATGCACAAATAACTACCCTAGCCCCTAGGTCTATTTCGCGCTTGTCAGGTTAAGATCGATAATTAACATGAATGCAATAATATTGTAGGTTTCTGATGAATAGAAAGGTTGTTGAACTTTATTTTATGTTTATAAATGCACTACAACCCTATTTTAGCTGGATATTCTTCTAAATATCGATGGCTACAGCTGCAACTTCCTTATAGCTTGAAACTCGCAAGTGGTCAATTGTATCAAAGATCGGTATCCATCACGTCATCTGCTGGTATCTATCATGTTAGCCGTGTAACGCCTCAACCCAAATGCAGGGAGCCGAGTATTGTTTCCGGGTACAGTATTTGGCAGAGGTAGGTGGAGAGTTTTCTTTAAGGCTTGAGTCATACAAGCGATTTCTCCAGCGAATTGAAACTATATACAGTATACTCTGTTCAAATATCTTGACAACTTATTTCATCATACTCCTTGATCCCCGAGGGGATCACAAACAAATCTCCTCCAACAAGGCAATTTGTTTGATTAGTCTGGCTTGTTTCGGTGATGGGTTTCAAATGCCTAACTACCCATGGAGAGATGGGCTGGATGTGAAAGGGATCTGCCTTGTGTGGGTTGGTTGATCTTCTGTAGAGTCACAATTTCTTATGTTTTGATTAGATTTATTAAAAAGGGATGAGGGACGACTGAGTGTAGCACGATTGAAGTATGGAAGCGGTTGGAATAACAAAGTCGGTAGGCCGAGGTAGACCAGGGAAGAGGACGTCCTGGGTTAAGGATCCAGGTTTACAAAACCTGACAGGGACACTGCAGGGGATCATAGAGCCAGTTTGGACTTTGGATAAGCGGTATCACACTCACCTCGAGCGTGGGAGGCTCAGGTTCGATCCTGTAGGTTTATAGACTTATGGGCAGGGCTTTCCAAACCCTTAGCTGTACTGGTGGACATTAGAGGTGCGGTAGCCTAGTGTTGTATGTACACATGTATATGCTAGCACTTAATCAGCAGGATCAAGCTCATTTCACTGGTTACAGAATACATTCACATCCACAGCCAATCCAACAGTACGATATTCCACATACACCCCCACACACTATACACACACCGAAGGGTGACACGCTGTCAGGTCACTATCAACGTGGTGAACTCTACAATACATACAGTAGATAGAAAGGATCATACAGCAGGTATATCCAGGCAGAACATAGCAACAGCCTTTAGGATACCAATACTGATACCAACTTGTTACTGCTGTTCAATTATATTACATACAGAATGAGGACTTTTATCATTCAGACTAGGCTTGGAATAAGGTACCAATGTTCTTTACTTTTAACCCATTCAGTACAGGTGATGTTTTTTTATTTTCTTCTACCCATAGTTAGAAGATTTTATGCAGCTTAAAAAGGATTTGTAATAGTTTGAAGGGTATTAAGCTATTTATTTACTAGAGATCCTTCCAAAACTTAATATCATCTAATAGCACTCAGAATGGAAGGAAAAAAATGTCACTCTTACTGAAAAGGTTAAAGACCTGTTGTATGTACAGTGGTGCTAATAAGTCATGTCTCAGCTGTCATTATGTTTGGCTCACTATGTGCTGTATTAACGTCTGCCAGATGTTGAATAGGGTTCGTAAGTGTAGGAACATGTTGCTATATCTCAATCAAAAAGAAGAAATCATGTGTAACTATTGCTGATACCAATTATTGATCAAAACATAATTGGTGCGGAGACATCACTTATTAGGTCGAGTGTATGTATGTATGTACAGTATGTATATACTCAGGCACATACCCCATTGCTGGGGGTGACCGACTCAAGATAGAACCCAAATAGAAATAACATTCAAGGGTTCTAATTCTCAGGGTCCGGGACCACTTTAGCATTCCCTCGCTCCTTTCTCGATGAGTAGGAGAATGTTACCTTTATATAAGTATGAAATAAGTAGTAATTTAGACTATATTATTAATTTAAACTAAGTCATTAATTTAGACAAGGTTAGGAAAAATGCTCCAATCTTCTTTACTTTTATAGACTTGTTACATTTATATAAATATGTAATGAGTAGTAATTTAGACTAGGTTAGGTTAGAGTAGGTTAGACTTTAAACATATGGAAACTGTACACTCCCACGGCCATCTAATACTAGCTTTTACCATTACAAAAGAAACAAAAAAAATCAAACCATGTACAGATATTTCTTGTTTCGGGCAGCTTATTATATACAGAATTATGAGGATGATTTGTCGTCCCAAGTAGAGGGGTTTGAAACTCAACCACTTCAGTACGGGTGATGCCATTATTCCATATATTCTGGCTATTAGTTTAGGTGATTTCATGAAGCTTAGTAAAGATGTCTAGTAATCAGAGAGGTGTAGTATAGCTCCATTGATTCGTTGACTATCATAAATCCTTCCTAAAGATGTCACAAGAGCAATTTTTTCGGAAATTTTCAATGAGCAAGTTTTTTCCTTTAATATGTCGGGGCTCTTTCACATTATTACGGGCAACTAGATTGAAAGTAGATTATGATATTTGGATGAATGTTGATTAAACTTAAATTTTGAAGTAGCCAGGCCATAATTGCTCGTAAAAATTGCCGGAAAACCCGCTTGTGTGACAGTGGCTTGAAAAGAGTAAAATCGTCTAATGATACCCAAAAGAAAAGAAAAATAACGTCACCCGTACAGGAAGGGTTAATTTATAGTAGAAAATGCAATAATAATCAAATTCAACAAACATGAAATTGCAAAAATAAAAATAAAAATAAATCTGATTTTTTAAATGCAAATAAAAAATATATCTGTAGCATATAAAGTAATCAAAATAAAATAAACAGTAAAGTATAATGTAATAAAAATATATATTTATTTCTAGTATATAATGCAATAATAATCAAGTAATAATAAAACTGAATAGAATAAAAACAAAAATAAAACTGAATTTATAGTATAAAATGCAATATACTGTAGTGTTAGACTAACCCCTTAAGGATTATGATGCGATTTGGCAGTATATTATGGCTATTAGACAATTTTATTCAGATTAGGAAGGGTTTATGGAAGTCAGAGGGTTAATCAAAATGGTCTTCACCCTTTTAATTCCCACAGATCCTTCCTAAACTGGATTAAAATTGTATGATAATAGCCAGAATAAATGGTTAAAATGGGTCATAATCCTCGAAAGACTAATATCCAAATTTGCACTGTACGACGGACTAAAAGAACGGCCCTATGACACAAATTCTGGCCTACTGTGACCCTTGGACAGCGTGAATAGACTTCCCAACACAAATACTACACTGTACAGTAAACTCCTTTTTATCCAAAAATCACATCTTTTGAGATTTTAGATAAGCGATTTTTACAGATAAACGAGTCCCTGTTTATAGAGCTAAATATGTGTATAAATGGCCAAATATACTGTTTTCAATGCATTTAAAACCATTTCTAGGCTGTCTTAACTTCAAATTATCATCTAATTCAAGCTATGTCTACTTCAGAGGGGTTAAATTGATGCAATTACGCACCCAGAGAGGCTTAAATAAATGAAAACTAGTGAAAAATACGAATAGCAAAAACTTTGGTTAACTGAAATTTTTGGATATTTGAATTTTGGATAAAAGGGATTTAACTAGTCTGTTTGTTTATTCTTAGCCTTGAACAGCAAAAAGGAACCTCCAACACACAACCACTAGACTGTAATTCCTCAGTTGTAGTTGGAATTACGTTCCTGAAAAAAAAAAAAAGACTTTAAGGGGGGATCGGTCGTTTTTTCTGGTCCCCTCACTTCTTCGTGTTTAGCCCCATTAATTTTCAGATTATAAGATATTTGATCCATTAGTTTGTCGATTTTAAGACGTTTCGCCCCATTTCTTTGTCAATATTAAGACCTTATGTGCTATTTAGATGTCAATATTTTTTCTTGGCGAATGATAGTGAGCCTGTAATTTTGGAAGAACCGGCCTTGGGCCAGGAAATTGTTCTACCGAAAAATGTACAAATTAATCTAAAAGGGGGATCTATTGTGTTTTTTTTAAAAGTTTGATGGAGGTGTAGGGAGGAAACTAAAAAAAGTAATAAATACTGTAAATGAAAAAATCTACCAAAAAGTGAACCATGAAGCAACAAGCTGTGGTGGTAATGTAAGTACATACTACCCTACCTTGGGGGCAGAAAATATCCTTGTGGCCTGACGGAGGGAAATGTGAGGTAGCAAAATGTATTAACCTGATTGGTACTATGACGCTTTTCCTCTTGTTAGTCTCACCAGCAGTAGACAATTTTACTCAGCTTAGCAAGGACCCGTGGGAGCCAAAGGGTTAACTGAGACAAGAAAGTATCAAAGATTAATTGTAAAGTTAAACCGAGATGAAGAAACTTAAAGGGATTGAAAAGTTTCATATATTTGGGAGGTACAGTATACATGAGTTGTATAAAAATGGGAGAATAAAAGAAAACTATGCAAAAGAGAAAGATTACCGGTATATAAGGACTTGACTGTGTCCTGACAGAAAGAATGGTCAGTAAAGAAGTAAAAATTAAGTCACTGCTGAACAGTGTGGTGCTCCCAACACTCTTGTATGGAAAATAGACATGGACAGCAAGTGACGAAAACCTCTCCAAATGAGAACTGTGGAGATGAGGTACAGTAATTCAGAATGGCAGCTGGTGTGAACACGCTAGATGAACTATGTACTGTACCAGTAATTGGGACGAGTATGATCTCTTGAAACAGTAGCAGAGGCACGGCCATGTGCAAAGAATAGATGAGGAAAGAATGCCAAGAAAGGTACATGGAAGTCAAATGAGTGGGACAACTGGTAGTGAAAGACCACCAATGGTTAAAAAGAAAGTAGAAATGTACAGTATTTTTAATTAACTTTCAATGTACAGACACTGACAAATGTTTGTGACCTCTTGCAAGAGCTTACAAACATTTGTCAGTAGCTGTACAGTTAGTTAGTTATGTAGAGCAGATTAACCAGACCACTGAGCTCCATACGGAACTCTCATAGGTCAGTTGATAATCATATTTTAAAATTAAGGAGCTTAGAAGTACATTTAATAAATGTAAGCTGTACAGTAGTGGAACATTGCGACTTGTGCAAAAGGAGTACTGTATGTCTGGATAGCATAGCCAAGAGACATTTCAGTCACGGCCATATTATTTTAAAAGGAGTTTCCCCGAAGGAAACAGGGCATAAGATTTTGAGATAGTTTTCCTAGTTTCATTTCCTGAGGCCTCTCCTAAGCTAAGTGAAATAGTTTAATGATAGCCTATTAAATGAAAGACGTCATCGTATTGAAATATTTGAACTAGACCGAGCATTAGTGAGGGCTGAAGGGAACGAGTCTTGCCTGTCCCCTCAAAAATTAAGTCCTTGAGAATAAAATTAGTATTTGATGTCAGAAGTATAATAAAGTCTGCCAGTGGCCACAATAGGAACTATAGTACTACCTGGGATCCCTGCTTTCATAGCCACGGCCCCAAAACACTGCTTCCATACCTACAGGCTCTAACCATCCACGAACCCCCAAACAACTCCGGGCCCAAATGTGGCAATGCATTTCTTCACATTTCCTCATTTGATTCTGGCTAACATTAGAACATTTTGTAGTACAGATCTCCCTCACTATCCGATGCCCGATTTACGATATTGTTATAAGTTTTTAGGTGTTTGTGTTTGTGTTTTGGCTGGTCCCAGAACGCATCCCCATTTACCTCATTAATTTAGGGTTTACGATTGAGTTTTCAGGAAACATAACCCAATCGTAAATCGAGGGAGACCTGTACAGTATACGAAGAAGCTGAGGCAATCATATGGTTAGCCGAGTCATTTGTCATCCTTTTCAATCTCAGGGGCCCTTCCCAATCGGAGTAAATTCACATAGCGTCAGCTTGGATAAAACTAAAATTACATCATCTTTTGGGGGTTAGAGATGACGTGATGAGAAATTAGCTAAGGGGAGATGGGTCGTTTTTCTGGTCCCCCTTCTTCCTCGTGTTTAGCCCCATTAGTTTTCAGATTTTATGACCTTCGGCTCATTAGTTTGTCGATTTTAAGACCTTTCGCCCCATTTCGTTGTCAATTTTAAGACCTTTCGTGCCATTTAGGTGTCTATTTTTTCCTGGCGAGCAATAGCGAACCTATAATTTTAAGAGGAGCAGGAACATTTTTCTACCGAAAAATTTATATATTTACCTTGAAGGGGGGTCTAGGGAGTGTTTTTTCTAAGCTTGATAGAGGTCTAGCGAGGAAACTAAAAAAATATATGAATAAATTAATTAATAAACCAAAAAATTAAAGGCCCATCCCCCATTAACTTGAATAACTGCCAGGCTCTTCACAGCCGGGTTACAGGACCAGTCTTTCTAAACATTGTCTGCTTTTGTAATTCCTGAAACTATGAGAGACCCAGGTATGTTTTTGCTTTGGCTAGTTATCAAGCAATCGGAACTCAGAACCTGTTTTCAAAGGGTGCCGAATTTCTTTTGCAGTGATGCCAGAATATGTTTTATGGGATTTACAGAGTTCGCTTCATGGATGCCAGAATTTCTTTTACGGGCTGCCAGAATTTGTTTCATGGATGCCAGAATTTGTTTTACGGAATGTCAGAATTTGTTTTATGGGATGCCAGAATTTGCTTCATCGATGCCAGAATCTGTTTCATGGATGCCAGGATTTTTTTCACGGGATGCAATTATTTGTTTTACGGGATGTCGGAATTTGTTTCATGGATGGCAGAATTTGTGTTACGGGATGCCAGAATTTATTTAATGAGATGCCAAATTTGTTTCACGGGATGCCAGAATTTGTTTCACGGGATGCCAGAATTTGTTTCACGGGATGCCAGAATTTGTTTCACGGGATGCTAGAAAGAATTTGTTTCACAGGATGCCAGAATTTGTTTTACGGGATGCCAGAGTACTTACTGTCTTGTAAACCTAATTAAAAATGACTTAACTGAAACAAAGGCCTCAGTCACTCTCAGAAGTCATGCCCAACCTCAATCAACAAGTTTAACTTTGGTTCTTTCACTATTATGAATCAAAGTCCTTAGCTTCTATATAAAAATACAATTACTGTACTTATAGAAATAAAAAACAATATATATAAGTACTTCAAAAATAAAGAAGGAAAGTGCAGTTATAGTAGGCTACTTTGATAAAAAAGTAAGAGTAGTTATGTACTGTAATTAGAGAAATAAACAATATACTGTACTGTACAGGTAAATGAAAATACTGTAAAACAAAATACTGTTAAAGTATGTAGAGAAATACAAAATAAGAATACTTAGAGAAATAAAAATAAAAGTCCTCAGTACACATGAACAAAGCTTTTATTTTCTATTATTTTGCTATTACAAATAAAAATAAGAACTTTTTTTATATTTCTATCAAAAATAAAAACAAAAGTACATTAAAAATCCTGTAATCCAGCAGCCAATTATCCGGAAAGTCCAATAGTCTGGAATCTAGCAGAGGCTAATTAAATAGAATCAGTAAATTTAATGAGTTTGTTATATTCATTTGAACAGTAACTTTTGAGTTATTTTTATTTGTTTTCACTTTAATTTACAAAGTTACAATTGTCTTTTAAACAACCACATCTTTGCCATCAGTAGTATCAGTAATTTTGTTTTACATGAAGCTACAATTATGTCTTTAAAACCATCCCCCCTTCACCAGTGTTAACACTGATCTATCTGTGGGAATGCCTAGTTCTAGGTATGGCCTTCCTCAGGGACTTGGGATTGTTCGCCCAGGCAGTTTAGGGAAGAAGAACAAAAACAAAAGTGATCTAATGGACCACATTCATCATATAATAATTTTGGTCCCTCTCCCACCCTAAGGTCAACTTGGCAACCATGGTCGCCACTTGCTGCTTTGTATACAGGTCTTCCTCATTATCCGATGCCCTAATTTACCATATTATTATAGGTTTTTAGGTGTTTGGGTTTGTGTTTTGCTTGTCCAAGAACGCATCCCCATTTACACCATTAATTTTTGGGTTCGCTATACCATTTTTCTATTTAATATCGGGTTTTCAGGAACGTAACCTAATCATAAATCGAGGGAGACCTGTACTCTTTAATATCTAAACGTCTCCACCTCTTCCAATGGCCAAGCATGTGTTTGAGTTATGTCATAAGTAGCTTAAATTGTGACATATACTTCTTGACCTCATTCAAAAGTTTACATATGCTCAATGACTATATCCAAGATCAACAGGAAGAAGCAGTAACAAATATAAATGACATTGATGAGCCCTGACAAAATTTTATGAGTGTTCGCAATGGTCCATATCTAGCCATCAATCAATCCAATCGGAAAAAGAATTGCGGACATGTGATGAGTGTGGCCGTTCCCATTCTTCCTTATTTAAGTATATTCTCAATCGACCCTAATCATGGAGAATAAGTGAGAAAATTGAAAGCTTATACTGTACTGTAACTGTAGATTAGATATGACAATACAGTTGACCCTCAAATTTACGGATGAAATGGGGAGGGGGGATTGTTCTATTACTGCAAAAACTCAGTTGGCTACATTTGATAACCCATCATGACCATGATGGGTCTCATAGGCTGAACAGCCTCCTACCCGGGTATCTTCTGTGAGTATCTGTGAGTATAATCTACACTCCTTGAGAGCCTGTGGGAAAACCCGATCACGACCATGGCCTTCCTTAGGGACTCGGGGCTGTTCGGCCAGGCAGCCTAGGGAACGACGATGACAACAACAATAACAACCCATCATGAACTTTGGCTCCTGCTTCCCGGATTACAGGACTTTGACTGTACATAGCATACATGACCAAAACCACTATCTTAACTCTTTCGGTATATCACCACACTTTTCAATATATTCTGGCTAGCAGTAGACGATATTATTCAGGTTAGGAAGGACTTGAGGGAGCCAGAAGGGTAATCAAAGTAACCTTTTCCATTCCCAAAGGCCTTTCTTGAATTTGTACAAGATCGTCCGTAAGTTACTCAGAATAGAACAAGAAACGCATCACAATACCGAAAGGGTTAAGGTTTGATCCGTTTTGTCTAGAGGTATTTTTGTTCCCTATAATAAGATAGGTAATGAAGGCCGGACACAACTTCTGACAGTGACTGTACAGCCGACCAACCAGTACACGATAAACTAACCTTAAGGGGAGATTTTCACTTTAAGAGCTTTTCTTCCGGACCCCCTTCTCCCACATCTTTAACCCCATTAGTTATGAGATTTTAAGACGTTCGCCCAATTAGTTTTGCAATTCTAAGACCTTTTGCACAATTCTGTCAATTTTGAAACCTTTTGCGACATTTAGATGTCAATTTTTTCCTGGCGAGCAATAGCGAGCCTGTAATTTATGAGAAACCGGCCTTTGGCCAGGACATTTTTCTACCGAAAAATGTACACATTAATTGGGGGTAGATTTATTAAGCTTAATGGAGACATATGGATCAAACTAAAAACCTCCCCTTAACTCTGGGTACTGTATACAAGGACACTCTGCTTCCTTTATCCTGGCTACCAGTAGGTACAAAGTGTCAGAGTAGGTGGATTAGTTGAGAGTAAATTGACCTCGTTGATTCCTCGAGGCCCTTCCCAAACTGAGTAAAATTGTCTAACACTAATAACGTACAATTCAACTTAATTTAATTTCAATTCAACTTAATTCCCAATTCAATTAGCCAGGATAAAGTGGAAAAAGAACAAACATCCTTCTATACTGAAAGGGTTAACTAAGTCTAAAATAAAATATTAATTATAATAATATTAATAATAAAAGAAAACCTCCAGAGCTCCTCCTGACTTGGGATGGGTACATACAATAGTGCCCCCCTCAGAACAGTAGCAGCAGTTTAATTTTCTTCTGGCCAACGCTAAATTACGTTACAGGTCTTCCTCACTATCTGATGCCCTGATTGACCATATTTTTATAGGTTTTCAGGTATTTGTGTTAGGGTTTTGGCTGGTCTGAGAACGCATCCCCAATTTACTCCATTAAGTTTAGGATTCGCTATACAACTTTTATATCTAAGATCGGGTTTTCAGGACCGTAACCCAATCGTAAATCGAGGGACCTGTATTCACTCTATGAAGAATCTATACAGATCTTAAGGGGTAAAAACTAAATAACCTTCTGAGTTCTAAAGCACCTTCCTTACCTGAATGAATAATCTAATATACTTATTTCACTCCCAACACCAAACACTTCCCAATTAAATTAATGAAAGCATGTGATCCTACCGGGATTCGAACCTGGGTTACCACGTACAGATCTTAAACACCCTAAGCATTACACCATCAAGACAGTTAAAGGTTAAGTACATGACTACGATTTTATATCCATTTATCGAATACTGGATATCAATCAAATCATTTACTCAAACTCAACTGCACATTGAATAGCCTAATAACAAATATGGTCCATTATAGTCTGATTTAGAAGGATCTCTAGGAATCAAAAGGGTAAAACTGTCTGAACTAACCCTCTGAATTCTAAACTTCTTCCCAATCTGAATAAATTGTCTAGCGTTAGCCAAAAGACAAACGAACACTTCACTCTTGAACTGAAGGGGTTAAAGGGGTGATATATGACGGACTATGGATTATGGATTGAAACCTGCAATACATAGGGTGGACTAGCCCATTTGCACGCGCTGGTCCAATTACTGCGTGGACTGGATAAAAATACTACCCCCACGAAATGAGCCGAGTTAGATCAACAAATTAATTATCAAAATGGTTCGATAGTCCAGGTATAGTACATTTTGACACTAAATTAATTAGTCTACCGGTATCTCTATTTATTTGTTTTAGGGTATTCATTTTAATCAATATCGCGTACAAATTGGGCACCCGCATGCTAATTGGCCAGTCTACCCTAAAGGTGAAGAATGAAACCCGGCGGATGAATATTGTACAAAATTGATTGCTCGCGTTGAAGCCTCTTCACATACAGCCCCAAGCCAGAAATGTCATAACTCGGTAAAGCCGCTCATAAAATGATGTGGACGTCTTGTATTCTTCATTATGCAATTGTGGGAAATTGTGGTTCTACTTAATACTTAAAGGTGGGGGTGCATGGGTTGAGCTAAACGTGGAATAATAATCGGCAACATGCACATAATTATCTTGCAAAATGCAATGGCACTGAAATAATTATCAACAATGGTATAAAGGATTTTGTGGATCATCTACACCAGACCTGTGACATCATAGGAGTTTAAGTCCACCATCCACTTCCAGGAAGACATCACAGGTCTGGTGTAGACAATCCACAAAATAATTTATACCATTGATAATAATTATTTCGGTGCCATTGCATTTTGCAAGATAATTATGTGCAGGTTGGCGATTATTATTCCATGTTTATCTCAACCCATGCACATCCACCTTTAAGGCCGACTTGTACACAGTGATGTATGGTATCTATGTGTGCGACTAATACTGGAGGCCCACTTGTACACACTGATGAATGGTATATCTATGTGTTCGTCTTGTACTTCCGATCGACTAGTACACAATGTGTGGTATATGTGTTCAACTTGTACATACTGATGCAAGGTATATCTTTTTAAGCTCTTTACGAATGCAATTTTATATCTGTACATTCTTAATATAATTATGTAATTTTTCATAATGTAAAGTGATTATAAATTTCATGTTCAGTACATTTGTAATAAGCTACCTCATAAATGTTCTATTATACAAGTACAGGTATATCTATTGATGCTGATTTATGAATACAATTTTATATTTATTAACAAAATCTTATTTTATCATTCAATACACAGAAATAATACTCCCATCAACCAAACCCGATGGTCATATTTGCACAAAGAAAAACACAGGTTCACATATTTTTACGAGGGACTCTACCATCCGAAGGGGCATATTTCCAGTATCATCTCTAATTGACCACTTGCAACTTTCAAGCTATAAGGAAGGTCAAATTATAAACATCAAAATCTAGCGGAAAAGAAAAAAATATATAAGTTAGTTTATGTTGGATGGAAGTTATGTTCAATCTACTTTAATGTATTTTATATTTCCTGATAATTCTGTTAAATATTGATATCTTGAACAGGTGCATTTACTTTCTTGCATTTATTACATATTTTAAACTTTTATCTGGTAATTCTACTAAATATTGATGTCTACAGCTTCAAATTCCTTGTAGCCTGAAACTCGCAAGTGGTCAATTTATGTTGACTCACTCACAAAGGCTAACAACAACTTCCACAAAAATACAAAGGATGTCTGGTAGATACTGCTGAGAATTACCAACCCCTTTCGGATATTACAATCACGCTCGCAAGTAACATTCAACTTTCACACATTTCAACTTGATTTTCCATTATTTCTATGGATGTATACATTACAAAAAGATAAAGTATAAATAATCTGAAATGTGTGCTGCAGATTATTTGCTTCTTTTACTAGGGATCATAATGTGCATGTAATTTCTTTGACGGAGTACAAGAGCCGTCTAATAGTGCCAATAAAGACTTTCTGTGAAAGATTCTATCAATATTAGTTTATTCTTAGGTAGATAAACAAAGTTAAATTGAGTAAATTTTGTGCATTATTATCTTTATTATACTGTAATATCACTATCCTTATTTTTATGCAAATGTCCAAAGTTGAATATGATAATTTTTGGTTTTCATTGTGTAGTTCCCGTTTTGGTTTGTTTATCTTGCAAGTTTTACATTATAATATTTTTCATTATAATTAGGCAAATAACCAAAGTTGAATATGTGAAGCACCAACCTAACTTCCGAGCGCGGCTGCCTGTATGACGACTCTGGGCTCAGAACTCCCAGTGACGGCTCCAAACTATAAAACACACACTGCGCTATTAGGGGGGGGGGGGGGGGGGGCAATCACACGAGACTCTTTACTCCTCCACTCTGATCTGGCAGCTTGCTAAGTTTGAATCAGCATTGTATCGGAACGTAGACTGAAGATAGATTTAAATGAAAAAAATCTTATAAAAGCTTAATCCTATTTAATTTAAGTTATTAACATCAATTACCCCCGAATGAAATTATTGAAAAAATGTGATCCTCCCTGGATTCGAACTCAGGACACCACATACAGAGACTTGAACGCTTTAACTATTATGCCACCAAGACAGGTAAGGTTCAGTACATGACCACGATGATTATTCATACATTGAATACTGGATATCAATCCAATCATTCACTTGCACTATTGAATTGCTTAATACTTATGCGAGAGGAAAGAGCATCATTAATGGGGCACAGATCTCAAAGGACCCGACCTCGAAAGGATCTGTTACTGAACCTATAGAAATAATCTCAATTAACTGTAGTTCTTAACATCAATCACCTCCATATAAAATTAATGAGAGGATGTCAGAGTTGCCAGACCAGAGTTGCAGATAAAAGTTAGGGGAAAAAGTCCTCCTGCGATACCAACTTAATTCCTCACTTAAAGTAGTAGTTACGTTCCTCGTAAACCAGTCTTTAAGTGAAGCCGCTTTAAATGTCCTTGTGATTATGCACCTTTTAGTTTATTTACACCATAATAGTGAAGCATAATCTTTTGGCAGTTATATACTAGAGCGTTATCTTATTATCTTACAAATTAATCTTCTTGCGGTTATTTTTTTTTCTCATGTACAACTTAATAGTAAAGCATAACGAGTGAATTTTGTTCCCTAATTAATGCACAATAATGGAGCAACTTAAACTGAGGGGGACTTTAAGTGAGGAGTGCCTGTTAACGTCAGTAACATAAGTCGCCACTGCACTAAAATTGCCACTGTAATAAAGTTGCCACTGCCGTAAACTCACCAGCAGAACCAATAAATCATCAGACTATCTTTACAAACGGCAAGAAAGTGCGAATATGATTGAAAGATTCTGAAGGTCTTATTTGTAGTTTTTAGTTGTTCCCTATTATCACTTTCTTCTCATGATATTTTTCTGTGAGCCCCCTCGCCAAGTGAATTGAGTCGTGCACATACAGGTACATGTGCTACTTTAAATTTACTTATAGACGAGCATGACCACGATAGACCCCAGTGGCTTTTAGTCATCTGTAATTATGCTATATTGTTATGTTATATTATGAAACCTCGTTAGGACTTGCTTGCCTCTTGCTGTTCATATTCCTTTGTAATCCTCTGGTGATTTTTAGAGAAGGCGGTGAATTTAATACAACAGCAAGTTTTATTGAACCGGCGACTTTAATACAATGGCGGCTATATTGTAACAGCAACTTTATAATATGTGCCGCTGACGATAAATGAAACAAAGGAATAATTATTGTACCTGATGCAAACCTGACCAGTAACTGTAATGAGGTAATGGGAAACAAAATCAATATAAATAAAAAGGTGTCTCGGAACGGGGAAAAAAAAAAAAAAAAAAAATTATGAGTGTGAGGCCAATTTCCTGTCGAACTGGCTAGGATTATATACCACGCTGCATTTTAGTTTTCCCTCTTAACCCTATCAGTGCCATGACGACGAAATTTTCACTTCTTTCTGGCTAACGGCGGAACATTTTAAGCAACAAAAGGCGGTGTCACAAGAGCAGTTTCATCGGTGAATGTCCTCGGAGTCATGGTACCAAAGTAAAAATCATGATTAGATTAAGTCCACAATCTGTCCATTTTCACCTCCGTTTTGAAGATACAGTACAGTATTGTGAATTTCGTATTTCATAATAATAATCCCATGTAATACTGTACACCAATAATTTGTGAACATCCCTCAAAACTTTGTACTGTGGGAGTCAAAATGCTAAGGTGATATATCTGTTACCTGTTGGATCTCTGGAGGTCATTCCTAAGCTGAATAAAATCACCCAGTGTTAGCCAGAATAACATGAAATTAAAGCCGTCACGGCTAAGGCCGAGTCACGAGCACACTTTCCGGCAATTCTTGAAAACATTTGTTGACTTTTCCGCAGTGGTATATACCAGCAACTAGATTGAAGACACAGTTGCCAAAATTTCCAGCCGTTATAGAAAGATAATACTTATATTATTGAAAGTGGTCTCTTGCTTTATAAACTGACCATGCGAGGATTATATTTATGGCTAGGATTGTGTTAAAATGGAGCTGATAATTTGCTTTATAAACTGCATTTATGTATGTATGTAGGTATTTATGCATGTACAGTACCTGTATAAAAATGAGAAGCACAAAACAAAATTGATCAAACCAATGTATAAGTAAAGTTTATATATTTTTCTTTACATTGCTATATGGTACTACACTACTGTACTATAACCAATACAGCATTACTACAGAGTTATGTACCAATTGGAACTCTTGTTGGGTATGCTGTACATTACTGGGTACTTTGGGTCTTATAAGATTTCTAAAGCTGACAACCCAAGCCACTGATAAGAATTGCCTGCAAGTGAGCTCATGAGACACGAACCATGGTTGACGAGGGTGAAGAACAAGGAATGGGGCGCGGACCTTGTACAGTACACTCACGGGCCATAGTTTATATCCACCCGGTTATGACGGGGGGGGGGATACAAATTATGAGGTACAAGCGTAGCCGAGCAATTCCAGGACACAAAGACAGTATCAGTGTGGGGCAGAGTATTCTCACAACTACCGGCCGTTGTTTATAACATCCCGAACACATGCTAAGGACCATTTTAGCAAGGTCCCGTTGTAAAGGCTTATCCCTCAATACCTTCACCAGCATCCTCAGCCTATCAGTCATCTTAAGGGAGGGGGAGGTTTGCTAGATTTGTCAAGGTGCGAATCATTCGCCTCGTCGGCTCTTACTTGCCCACTACTGGTCTACTGTAGTGGACTGCATGTGTAGACTGTCCTGCATTTCCAAAGGCAGAGCCAAAACAAGTAAAGTCTGTATCCAACTTCCTCTTAAAATATATATACATACACTTTAAAGATTGGCTGATCCATAAGAGGTATGGTTTCAGTCTCATATGTCCTCATGACAGCGCTCCAGACAGTCCTGTTTTGAGCTACTTCACTCGTCTCTGTCAACCCTATACTCCACAAATGTGCTGCAAGAGGAGAATGGTCAATACAGACTAGAGTCAGAGCAACATCTAGACGTTGCAGCCTGTGTCGCACCCAAAGTTGTGCAGTAAAGTTGGCACGATAACCTCCGAGATTTGTCCCAGGCAGGACCATACAAAGCTCTATGTCCCATTGTGCTCTGCAAGCCCGTCTGACTTGTCCAACCACCACCAAGAGGTCAGCGTCCAACCATTCCAATGAAATTCATATTTTTTCACCAACCAACTTTACTTCTAACTCAATTAATGAAATCAACAAATACATGTGGCACTCCAAGGACTCGAACCTAGGATACTCACACAGAAATTCCGCGCATTTATGCACTATCGACTATCCCATTGCCCCTAATTCCAGAGTGAGAATGGATCCATTGTAGAACCACCATCTATAAAGGCGAGGACAAGAACAGCAGTAGGTCATGGATAAAAAAAAACAAGAGATCGGTGGGCGGCAGGATGATCCGTCTGCAGGATTTGTTTAGCAGCTGGGAGTGTACAGCCTGATCCCACGTCTTTCTAGGTCTACCGCTCCACATACTTCTGTACTTGCATCTCTTCATCCAATATTGATCGTCCATCCTCTCCACATGTCCAACAAGAATCAAGCACCCAGCCCTTTTTAGCATGGGTATTGGCAACTAAACTGCAGGTACACTATTTTAGGTGGGCTCAAGTCATATACATTCCCAACAAAGAAACGTCAGACCAGAACTGCTGAAAAATATAGCAAATATTATACAGTACATGTATTTGTCAATTGATAATTTCTTGAAATATCGCAATATCAAAGATGAATAAAAGTCTAGACGTTAAAATAAATAAAAAATAATTGAATAAAATACAAGAAAAGTACAATCTGATTAAAATGGCTGACTGCTGTACTGTATACTCGAGTCACAAGAAGCCAAGTAGAGTAAGATAAGCGAGTATTTTTGTCCTGAGGTAAGGTTCAACCGTCTGCAGTGAAAAGTGGCACACATTTTATAGAACGAACAATACTTTATTTTATACCGTTCATATTAGTCACATGCCCCGAGTCAGTGTTTTCTCTCTATCAACGTCCACTGTCTGCTGAGTGATACACATAAGACAGTGAGCGATAACATATGAAGCACACAGACTCAAAACAAAGCATCTCTGTATTTACTAACAAATGCGACCTACGATACAAACAATATTGACCACAAGTGTATCTGAAATCTCCCCAAAGGTGTTCATGCTTCCTTTGCGGTCACTTTTATTTGTATTGTAGTTCACGTTGGTTTGTAAATCTGGGCCATAAATAGTTCAACGTAAAGCGTGCCCTGAATTCCAAACCGCGACCGTAGTTGTCTTTGTGTCCTCCGCCGATCTGTTTTCCACCCCATTACTGCGCAATGTGGAGAACAATTATAACCTGACTTGAGGCGGATCCACACCACCCATTCTCCGGGCAACCTTAGCTCAGCAACTTCTGTTTCTCTGCAATTTCTGTTTGGGGTTCTTTGTACAAGTATCGGCAATAGGGCTGAAGGTGGAATTATAATGATGGGTGCAAGAATTATTGTAAACCAATAGGAAGACTAACCAATCCATATGTGGTCATACATTTAGCACACAAAATAGGCAAAAATGTTACCTACAAAAATTATGTAGTTATGCTAGTAAATTAACTACCATAATGTACGATAGTTAAGGTACTTATAATAATCTAACTACAATATATTGTACACATTTTGTGTGGGTGTTATCTTATCCACATCATGTACTACTTGCACCACCGTGTACAAATTGGCTAGTTCACTCTAATGTTGAAGTTGCCACAAGTATCGGTAACAAGACTGTACCTTTGCCACAGCGCTCATTACTGTATTTTTGGCCTTTAGGGCCTGGTAGTGGAGAGTTAAGCCAGTATCACACGAGAGCTTTTATAGTTAACATTCGATGATCAAAATTTTTCTGGCAACATCTCTGGAATATTTTACACTGGTATCTGAAACTAGACTAATGATAGATTAATTTAGGTGACAGAAATATTATATATGTTGACCTCATAAGCTGCCAGACCAGTGTTGATGATAAATGTTGAGGGAAAACGTGGTCGTGTGATATCGGCTTTACGTAGTTTGGTACACAGGGACTACTGCATATTATGGAGGTTGCCCACACTATTTACCTCCCCTGACGGGACGTTACAAAGGTCCGGTAACTCCTGGTTCCTACGGTGGATCAATCATTGTAAACCTAAAACGCCAAAGTTGCCAGACCAAACTGCCAGGAAAAATGGATGGCGAAAGCACCTGTGTGATACCGGCTTTAAACTTGAAACTACGAGAATGGATATACATAAAGGTCTCTATATAGTCAACTCGCACCCTCTTCACCTCGCTACCAAAAACATAATAACTTTGAAAACTCGGTGGCTAACTCGACCCTTTCTGTGGGATTTGTCGGTCTCTCGCCCGCTAAATGCACAATCTGGACGCTAAATTTGCAACCCAGTAGAGTTTGGGTCCTACCGTTAAATGCACAACCACATTTCTTCATTATATTCTGGCTATCATTAAGAGATTTTATTCAGTTTAGGAAGGGATTGTGCGAGTCGGAGAATTAAACGAGATATACATCAACCTCCGATAGCCTCAAGAGCCTTCCAAAGCCAATTGAAATCCTCTAATGTAAACAATAATATAGTAGGAAGATAATCATGATTTTGAAAAGGTTAACGTAAGCCAACCTACGCAAGCCAAACTTACGTAACTATAATCCATTCAATATAGGTATGCCAGATATCCTCACCCACTCAAACTAAAAAAAAAATTATGTAATCAAGCATAAATTTTCACTTTTTAGGAAGATTCACCCAGGGAACAGGTACGGAAACTTACAGCCCATTTACTTTCACCCCATTCCTTGTTAATTTGAAGACCATGCGTGTCAATTAGATGTGATTTTTTCCTGGCGAGCAATAGCAAGCCTGCAATTTAGGAGGAAACGGCATTTGGCGGAGTATTTTTCTACAGAAAAATTAACAAATTTATCTTGAAGGGGGGTCATGGGGTATTTTTTACAGCTTGATGGAGGTCTTCGGAAAAAATAAAAAGATTACGAAAATAAAATAAAAACATAAAAATTAAAACAAATGGCCCTCTAGTATCAGGGCGTGGGTATGAATTCCTGTGGGCAACCGTACAACCGCTAGTTTTCTTTTTCTGATATTGGTAGTGACGTGGGAAGTGAGCGTAGAGCCGACTACAACCCTACAGGAGGCAGAGCAATGGTGGCGCCTACCGAGGAACAATGAGGCTGGGGGCATTCCTGAAGGGCGATCATAACACCGGGGCTTTCTTCCGCAACTTTTGATCTGTTTTCTGGGAACTTTTTTACCCAAAACTTCAACCTAGGGGCTTTTTGAGAGACTACTGCCACTCGTATCGGCAACTAGACTGAAGTTTAATCAGAAATTACTTTCTGAAAACATTTTGAGAGACTTATATTGTACTCGTATTGGCAATTAGATTGAAGTTTAAAATGCAACTTCATTCTAAAAACATTTTGAGAGTATTTTTGCACTCGTATCAGCAACTAGACTGAACGAAGATATTATTGGTGACAGAATAATGAAAAAAGTACATTTCAAAGACAAAATATCTAAGTTGCAGGAGAAAGCGCTGCAGTAAAATCACCTCAACACAAAACATACAAACACATTTTACCATTCAATCAGACGCCAATGATCATACTGTATTAGTGCTACACCCAAATGATTTTACTCAACCTAGGAAGTCTGCTAAGGATTGAGAGTTACAGAACTAACCCTTTCATTCTGCCAGGGCCGGTTTAATCGGAGATGGGTCGTTTTTCTACATCCCCTTCTACATCATGTTTAGCCCCATTGGTTTTGATATTTTAAGATGTTTGCCCCATTAGTTTGTCGATTTTAAGACCTTTCGCCTCATTTCTTTGTCAATATTAAGATCTTTCGTGCTATTAAGGTGTCTATATTTCCCTGGCGAACGACAGTGAGCCTGTAATTTGGGAGGCCGGGAAATTTACACATTAATCTAGAAAGGGGATCTAATGGATGTTTTTTTAAGCTTGATGGAGGTCTAGGGAGGAAACTAAAAAAATAATACCAAGATATATAAATGAGCAAATAAATAAGCCTATCTCCCCTTAAGCTGAATAACATCATGTGCAGGTAATCAGAATGAAACACATATTGGCGTCTTTCGATTGAAAGGGTCGAAACGTAAAATCATGAACATAAAAGCCAAAAACTGAAAACTAGAAACAAAAGCAACATTTCCCCTCCCCCTGGTTTCCTGCAAGGGTCACGTCACACCTCATAGTACACACCACCTCAACCTAATACATCCTTACTTTCCTTATAACAAACTAACAATTATCTTACACTTACATCCAGTCATTAATACACCCACCTGTTTACCCTCTATTTCTGTGCTAGTCATACCTCATAAATACACACCGATATACTATAGGTAGCGCCAGCGAACTTGACAATAATCTTGACCCCTTAACTTCTTATAACTCAAAATGAATGAAAGCAATTGGGCTGACGTTTCTATCATTTGGGAAGAGTCCACTAGGAAATAGGTGTGGATATTTACAACCAGTTTTCTCCAGGCCCTTTTGAGTTACAGAGAAGTCAGGGATCAACATTATTGTCAAGTTCGTTGGCGCTACCTATACCAACAGGTCCCTGCTTTCCTTGTCCCTACCAATCAACTCTACTACAAAAATCTGGAAGGCTTATCACTTGCATCACTCCACGTAAATAATAGGAGCACTCATGGCCGCTGAGCCAATGGATGGCAATAGAGTGGTATAAAAATGCCTAATCTTGATTGCTGAGAAAAACCTTAATTACTGATAGAATATTCCTTCATAACCTTTAACTTCCGTGTTTTTGTAGTCAATTTGTGTACTACCAGTGTAAAATTAGTAGAGTGAACTTACTGCTCACTATGCACTTCCAATGAGAAGAGGAGTGGTTGCGAAGGTTTTAATACATGCAAGTAATGAGACAACCAGTTATTTATAGAGATCAATGGTCCAAACCTAATAATATTATTCTGCTAACTTCACGTCAATAATACACAAATCATGTTACAATCTCTTTATGCTTAAACCATGCCTTGTACTACACACCAACCTGTTAACTCTTTCAGTATTAGGATGTTTCTTCATTACTGTCTGGCTATCATTTGACAAATTTACTAAGTTCCTGAAGATCCTCCTAGGAAGCAAATAGGTAAAGAATGCAGTACAGTATCTCCATTAACCCTCTGACCTTCAAAATTCTTCTCTAAACCCAATAAAATCCTCTAATGGAAGCCAGAATGAAAGTAATAATGCGTCCTTGAATACTGAAAGGGTCAACAATTTTACCCAACATTCCCAGCCAGCTTACAACTTTTGGATGGGCACAATGAACGCTCGATCACCTCCCATACTGTATTCACGACAGACACAGACATAAGCGAAAAAAGCACCATTGGTTCAGAAATAAACCACATTTAAGATAATCGCACGCGGTGTCCAACTTGGCAGGATGGGTGGGGTAGCGATAGTCCAAGACAGGCTCATTACTGGGTACCTTGTGTGTGTAGTAGTCCTTCCCTAGGTTGCAGAATAAACTACAAGAGGTCAGACCAGATAGTGTTAAACGGCAAAATGTGACATGCCATAACAGAGCAAGACGTCCAGATTAACTAAAAACTTTATGGCTGCATTGTCTATTTTTCTTAACATGGCGAATTTGCACTTAGTCGGTTGAAGGTAGAAAATGTATTTAAAGCTGTTTGGGTAATGGTATCGAACATTCTAGGACATGAAAAAATTGTGGCCTTAAGTTTTCAAAGCTATCCAAAACACAATTGAAACTTGTCATAAATCTATATCTAGTAATTGCATTTCATGCTTTCGTGGAAAATTTGAATGAAATTGTTTTGTTTTGGCCATGTAATCACTTAATCAGTACCTGGGGCCTACAGGTAACTATAGAGCATAACTTTAACTTTATATATAGAATAATAATGACTAAAATAAAGGGATTCTGTTTATGGGCTGGGGGTTAATATTCTCTCGTTTAACAGCCTGCTGTGCTGTATACTATACTGTTAATCTTTAACAGCCTGCTGTGCTGTATACTATACTGTTAATCTTTAACAGCCTGCTGTGCTGTATACTATACTGTTAATCTTTAACAGCCTGCTGTGCTGTATACTATACTGTTAATCTTTAACAGCCTGCTGTGCTGTATACTATACTGTTAATCTTTTTATTCTCAGCCGGGACGTGAACCACGGACAGTCATTTAGTAGCCCGTGTATCTGTGAGATATACTTAACCCATGAACTGCACGAAACGGTGCAAAATATAAAATGTCAAGTTAAGGGTGAGAGAGGGGGGTGAGGTATAAAGAGGAGTGGAGGATGTGGTATGGAAAGATGCCTCTACTTTCTGTGTTACCCAATTTTGAGACATTTCCCGGCACTGAAAAATGTACAAATTTATCTTGAAAGGGGGTCTAGGGGATATAATTTTAAGCTTGATGGAGGTCTAAGCAACACACTAGAAACCTCCCCTTAAATACTGTGCCTTCCGGAAGGCTTATTGTAGTTCATGGGTTAATAATGTATATCTTATGTTTGTCTTAGCATATGTTAGCGGACACTGTACCACCAGCCAATCAGCTCAAAGTAAACTTATCTTGCTCAACGCCACCAACTTCAAACTCGGCAGGCAAAAAAAATATAACTATCATATTTTGTCTTTTTACTGTGTTTGTATAAGTTTTGGTTTGTTTATTTTGCAAGTTTTACATTATAATACTACAGAAATTTGATGTGGTTGGGATTGTTATCATTTTGTTTACCAAGATTGGCAGATAATTCAGTCAAGTTGTCGAGTTTCTATAATTGATTTCACACTAAGGCGGATATCACACGAGTGCTTTTTTAGTCAACATTCGATGATCAACATTTTTCTGGCAACATTTCTGGGATATTTTGCACTGGTACCGAAAACCTGACAATGCAGATAAATTTGGGAATAAGAATGATATAAAAAAAGTCTGCCTCATTAGCTAACAGAGGAGTGTTGAGGGAAAAAGTGCTTGTGTGATACCGGCTGAACAACCACCATTGCTCTATAACCAGAAGGATTTGAGCAAAACTGTTTTAGGGCCATATACTGTACAAGGACCAATATCCAACAATTCCAGGTACATTTGGTCGCATTTCCGGGGGTGGGAATGAGGGTGGGGGGATTTTTGCCAGAAAATACGTCTGGTAGAGACAGTGGGAAAACCAAAACACACAGTTCAAGGCTTAAGGGGGGGTTTTCTGGATCCCCTTCTCTCTCATGCTCAGCCCCATTATTTTGGCATTCTTAAGACCTTTCGTGCTATTTAGGTATCAATTTTCCTGGTGAGCCTGCAATGTAGGAGGAACCGGCCTTCGGCTGTTTCATTTTTCTACCGAAAAATGCACAAGTTTATCTCGAAGGGGGTCTTCGGGTATGGAGGTCTAGGGAGCAAAATAATAAAATATAAATAAACTAAAATAATAATAATAAAAAATAAATAACATTAAATAACTAAAAACCTCCCCTTAATAGAAAGAAACATTTGCCAGGGAGGCACAACCTACTTTTTTTATTCATATGCCTGAGTAACTTTGTTGAGCTTTAAGCTGCACGGTCAGCTGCAAAATTGAATGGCTGGATGCAAAGTTTGTTGATAATACAATACACGAGGAGTGGCGACGGAGGCGACACGCGACACTATAGTCAATTTATTATAGGTAGGCCAAAAATCCTGACCACTAACCGTTATAACTTATACACGATTATATTGTAGTTCACCTTGTTCATTACGGCTAGGCCAGAAATCCCAAACCAAATCTCTCATGACTTGAAAAGGACTTGAATAATCGAGCTAATATTCGAATCCCGGGAGGACCATATGCTTTCATTAGTTTATTTAAGTGCATTTTTGAGTTACAGAGGTTAGGGTCCACAATTTCTGGTCTACCTCAGCCAGGGAATAGGTGTAAAAATGTACAGCCCATTTGCTCTAGCCATTTTTGAGTAACAGAGGTTAGGGTCCACGATTTCTGGCCTACCTACAATTTATCTCGAAGGAGGGTCTTAGGGGCATTTTATTAAGCATGATGGGAGATTAGGGAGGGAAAAAAAAAATCTCCCGTTATTTAAGATACGATAGGTCTTAACTCTTAAATCCCTCAACCCCTATCTAATGCGAGGGCAACTTTTGGTTCTCCCATGCTTTGCTCCATTACTTTGACCATTTTGTTGACATGTTAATCAATCAGTTTGGCGATTATACGACACTTAGACCCATTCAGGTGCCCGGTTTTTCAGGGTGAGCAATAATGAGCCTAGAATTTGGGAGAAAAACGCAAATAAATGGCCATTTGATTGAGAAAAAAAAAAATATACATACTGTATATATATTCCGGTAATAAAAAATAAAAAATCGCCAACTTAACCCCATGAGGACCCGAGGCACTAGATCACATTCTATTCTGGATACTATTGGGTACTTTTATGGGATTATATTATATTAAACTCGCATATAGTTTAGTTTTGCGTCTTTTTCTTTATTTCATAGTGTATACTGTACAGTATTGTTTGGCAAAATCTTCAAGGAGTTATTCCACATGGTGATTTTTGATAACTTACCGGTATATTGTTTTTGATAACTTACCGGTATATTGTTTTTGATAACTTACCGGTATATTGTTTTTGATAACTTACCGGTATATTGTTTTTGATAACTTACCGGTATATTGTTTTTGATAACTTACCGGTATATTGTTTTTGATAACTTACCGGTATATTGTTTTTGATAACTTACCGGTATATTGTTTTTATTTAGTGTGGTTCCTGTTTTGTTTATTGGTTTGATAACGTTTTACATTTGAAGGGGGGTCACCGTTTTTTTTTTTTTCTCTCCTTTTCTCTCTTTCCCTGGCTTGTATCCATTCGGCCCCATTCAGCCAACTGTTTTAAGACGTTTATCCCCATCCAGGTGCCGATTTCTTCCTGGCGAGCGATAGCGAGCCCAGCATTGTATGGAGAAATCCAGCTTTGCCGGAGAAATTTTTCTATCGAAAAATGTACAAATTTAGCTTGCTGTCAAAACAAAAAAATATATACTGTATGCTGGCTCTCTACCGCTCGCCAGGAAAATATTGACACCTGGATGGGGGTAAACATCTTAAAACAGTAGGCTGAATGGGGCCAAATGGATACAAGCCACAGAGAGAGGGAGAGACAGAGCAAAACAAGCGAGGTGGGCTCCCTTAATAGGAATTGTACTATTTAACGCATGACGACTCTGTTCAGTTATCTCTGTTTGGCTTATATTGTAATATTATGTGTGTTGAAGGACAAGTGAAGCAGCCCTTAACAGGGTTGCCTGGAACGCCGCCATTTGGACAAGAGTCTGAAACTGCACGTATGTGTGGAGCACTCGGTCTTAAAATGTTATGTATGTCTGTATGTCTGTATGTATGTACAGTATGTATGTATGTATGTATGTATGTACAGTATGTATGTATGTATGTATGTATGTATGTATTATTTTAATGTTTGGTTGGCTGTCTGCATTGTATTTGAATGTCTTTTGTTTGAGTTCAGCTATATTTAAGCAATTTTCAGCAGCTTAGGAACGATCTGTCTTACTTAAAAGGGTTGAGATGCTACAAGTCCATCCTAAGCTGAATAAAATTGTTTAATAATTACCAGAATATAATGAAAAGGATGTCACCGGCACTGAAAGGGTTAATGATCTCTTGGAATCAAAAAGGTAAAAGCTATCTCTACAAACACTCTCACCCCCACAGGTCCTCTTTAATCTAACAAAATCTTCTCCCATTAGCCAGAATAAAAGAAGAAATGCACCGTCATATCCTGAGAAAGTTAATGGGGTATCACACCAAGGCTTATATTGTTAATGTACCATGGTCAACATTAAACAAATAAAATAAATACAAAATCAAAATAAAAACTTCTTCAGACACCGTTCAAGCTAAAAACTAAACAAAAACAAAACAGTCCCCCTACAAGATGAATTTGTACATTTTTCAATAGGAAAATGTTTCGGTCGAATGCCAGTTACGGCTAAATTGTAGGCTCGCTATTGCTCGCCCAGAAAAAAACAGAGACTTGAATTGGATGAGGCGTCTCATAATCACCAAAACAAATAAGGATAAGTACCTTAAATGTCTTGCTAAAGCGTTGTTTCCACATAGCGATTTTGATAAGTTCTTTTGTCTTTTTACTGTGTTCGTCCAAGTTTTAGTTTGTTTATTTTGCAAGTTTTACATTATAATCTCCAAACGAATATCTATAGACTGTCGCGGCCGCCAGCATCAGCCACTCCAACACCACACTAAAGGGGCTACCACACCACACATTCTACCCTCAACATGTATCCACAACACTGGTCTGGCAGATTATAAGGTAAACGTTTTTAATAATTAAGTCACTTAAATTTGTCTATCTTCTGTCTAGTTTTCAATACCAGTGCAAAAGATCCCAGAAATGTTGGCCATCGAATGTTGACGATAAAAGCGCTCGTGTAATACTCTCTTAATGGGGCTACCACACGCAAGCTTTGCTCCTCAACTTTCGATGATCAACATTTCTGAGATACAGTAAATTTGCACTGATATAGGAAACTAGCCTGAAGCTGGATTATATTAGGTGACAGAATCATCATTTAAAAGTTGACCTCATAAGCTGCCAGATCAGTGTTGAGGATAAAAGTGGAAAGAAAAAGCGCTCGTGAGATACCGGCTTAAAGGTGAACTTACAGCAGGGCTTTCACCGCAAGTTTTGATCCACAACTCTCCTCTCATAACATTTTGAGATAATTTTTTGCACTGGTATCGGCAATTAGACTGAAGGTAGATGATCATAGGTGACAGAATATAAAAGTATATTTCAGAAGCCGCCAGATGGGAGCTGTGGATAAAAAGTTGCTGGAGAAAGCGCCTGTGTAAATCCGGCTTAACACCCACACTCAAGAAAATTATGAAATAAAGTTGAGGGATTGACCTGGACGACAGCACAGCGACGCCCAGACACTCGGAGGTTGGAACTCTTAGTCGCAATGGCCTCTCTTAAGACTGCCAAATGATCAGTATTGTTTAGTCCCGTCACTTAACGCATCACCAACCCACAGATCAGTGCGGTATTAACCTGTCCCGTAACATAACATACACGTTGACTTCTTCACAATGCCATCCACCACGTAATCAGTACCGTGTTATTCAGTCACATAACATAACACTGGTAGTAACATCAGTATTATTCAGTCTTGTCACATAACACTCTGGCAGTTACATATCCTCACATAACGTAACACTCTGGCACCTCGGATATACCTCATTGGTTACGATACTGCCACTGCGCATAGATTAGTATTAGTAAGTCCTGTCACATAACATAACACACCGACCGTGGCAATGCCTCTGAACCTGCCACCAACCACATGATCAGTTGTATTCAGTCCTGTCACGTAACATAATGCTCCAGCAGTGACAATTGCTCTAAGCCTGCCACTAACCATATCATCAGTTCCGTTACACGTCAATGGCAGTGACCAAGGCTTCTTGCGATTGCCACCAAACACAATCTCAGTTCCGTCGGACCGTCACACAACATCAATGGCAGTGACGATGGTTTAATACGTCTCCTGCCAAACACATTCTTAGACCCGTCACATAAACGCTAAAATGGTCACTGCACACATTCCCACCGGTCCTAATCACCGGGATACATTCATCGGCAGAACTTCTCAAATGTTTTTTTCCAATACCAGATGAGGTGATTTTTATGGCGAATTATTTGAGGACCGGTGGCGACTCTTAGTGAAGCTTAAGTTTAACAAATTATAAATATAAATCTATAAATAAAACTCTGTATGGATGATAGGTTCTCTACAAGACGGGGCTGACTGTATTCCTGGACTGGAGTGCGCGAGTCGTTAGCAACTTTACGGGCTGTATCACACAACAGCTTTCATTCTCAACTTTCCATGGGTGGCAGTTTTTGGGAACATTTCTGGGATCTTTTGCATTGATATCGGAAGCTAAGCCGAAGGTAGATTAGCTTAGGCAACTGAATTATTATACAAATCTAATTTAGAAACTGTCAAACCAGAACTGCTTTAGAAAGTTGAAGGAAAAAGCCAGTGTGTGATATCGGCTTTAGTTTCCTGAGCAGGTAGCTCCACAAGCCTCAATGGTTCATGCCTCTTCAACACTCAACATTACTCACACTTACAAAGCTACAAATTTTAGCCGTCAAATTTAAACACTCACTGCGAACAGTTTTCATAAGATGGATTAATAATAAGATTCTTACAATTGCTTTTCAATTGTGGTACTTACAATCAGTAATTGTCGAACGCGCCCTCTGATGTCCATAACACCGGTGGCAACATTCAGGTCCTTGGATACAGAGCTACCACACAGGGAGGACCACTTTATTCTCTACATTTCCCTTAAATCTTCTTCGGGTCAATGAATAACCTACAAGTGAAAAGTGTCGTAAATAAAGTGCTCCTCCTCCTCCTCGCGCGTCGTTTATATTCCATCATTCAAACTTACCAGCGTTGATTTTCCCTGAAGGTCGTTTGTGAGGTTGAGGTGGGGCGGGACGGTGGGTACAGGGGCGGCAAGGGGTCACTACCATCCTCAACACCAAATTTTACCTTCGGCTTAACCCTCGCCTAGGATTGTACACCACATAAACCCGTTGTCACAGTATTGTATTCTTAAATCATTGTCATCGTCACCACCACCACCATCATCATCACCAGCACCGCCATCAGTCAACATTATCCAACATCACCACCACCGCCATCATCACCAACCACCATCAACATTAGTCTTCACTATCATCAGGCGTTGTGAGTGTAGCATCGTTGTCACCAGTATCTGCCTAGGCTCGGTAGTTTAGTAGTTGTACAGTTGGCTTCATGCTGTAGTCCAGATTCTGCTGCCTCTTCTTTACCTCTTTGGCACCACAGTGGGTTATTGTTGTCCCCCTCTCCCCCTTCACCACCCCACACTGTATCCCTTTCCCCACACCCCACAATTTGGCCCTACCCACTCAAATACCCCCACGATCATACCCTAACTCACAAGGTCCCTCTCACCGCCCCACACACCCACTCCACAATAACTTCACACCTCGCAAATCATATCCCGCACCCCACTTAATACCCCCTCCTCATCCTGAGCTCCTCACTGCTATCCCCCCCCCAAGAAACTGTTTATGCCATTCTTCTCAAAAAGCCACCAGAGATATCAGACTATTGCACAAAGAGAGACAAGAGAAGGAAGGACCGTACTAGCTGACTAAGCTTTGCAAATTTGTTTTAGATAGGCTTATATTTTTATACAATTGACTAAACCTGGCAATTTAGTTTTGAAATTCATTTATTTTCATCAGACTGACAAGGCCATTGTAATTTGGCTCTATATATTTTATTTTTTTCCCAGTAAACAGCCAGCACAGCAAACCACAACAGGCAAATTTTAAATATACAGTAGAATGGCTATTGTGGCTGGGGCCCCCAAAACTACCATACTACAAGGGAAGGAGGATATTGTAAAAGTGACTGTGTGAAACGAGCAACGAGAAGAAAACGGCAGCAGCGTGAAAAAGTGGCATACACACCAGGGGACATATATATATATACTGTATATATATAAAAAGATACATAAGTAAGAGGTAAAAACTTTGCTGGCAGTGGTTGGCTAAGAGGTGGTAGTAGCGGGAGAATGGGTGAGGGACGGATGGGTGGCGGGGTGAGGAATAGGTTGGTGGGAGCAATGGGGGGCACATAAGGGGTGTGTGTGGGTGGGAGCGGAGAATGGGCGAGAGATGGGTTGGAGCGAAGGAAGGCGTAAGAGGGGTGTGTGGGTGGGAGCGGAGAATGGGCGACAGATGAGTGGGAGCGAAGGTAGGCGTAAGAGGTGTGGGTGGGAGCGGAGAATTGGTGAGGGAAGGGATGGGTGGGAGCAAAGGAAGGCATAAGGGATGTGTGTGGGCAAGTTTGAGGTGGGTTGCGTTTGAAAGTAGGGCTGTGAATTTGTTGTGGGTGTGTGTGAGTAGGTGTATATGGTGGGGCAGTGGGGTAGGTGTATGAGGTAGGTGTATGACAGGGCGGTGTGGGGGTGGGGGCAGTGTGGGGCAGGAGAGAGAGGGGGGCGGGGCAGGGTGGCCTAGTATGACCCTCGCAGCAGCAGTGTTACAGCGCAGGTACTGGTCCAGGTACGAAGCTCCCGCTCCTAGCTCTGAAAATAAATTGTTATATGAATTAACATTGTTGATGTACGGTATGACCAGGCTGAGTCTCGAACCCAGGCCTATATAGCGTTGTCTATCTATCTATCTATATACTCAGGCTCATACCCCATTTTTTTTTTTTTTTAAAGCTGGAGGTGGCCAACTTAACCCTCTCACCACGGATGGGCTCTTAAACACCCATAAAAAAGCATATACCAGGTACCCGGAAGGACTCTTGAACACCCCTGTAGTTGAAAGCCTGTGAGCTCCGTGTGCGAGGCGTCGGTCCGACGCATGTAAACAACAGCCGGCTGGACCGACGCCCCGCATCTCCGGCCACAAGAAGGAGAGCGTCGCTTGTTCGTGTGTGCCTGTATGTTGTTGTTAAGTATCGAAAAGTGGTGTAAAGTGGCTGTTTTGGCCATAAAGTTATCTCCAATGAAATCATCATCACAGCTCAACCAGTTGACTTAGAGAGCTCTACTTAATGCCATTCTACAGGTAAATAACACAGCTACGCTTGGAAATGCGCGGGAATGCGGGAATAAGTCTGATTAACGAATATACGGTAGCCTAGCCTAGACGTTTTTCGGCCAAAACACCCGGGTTTCGAGGAATATATATATAATACATAGCCGGTGCTGGAGGGTTAAGACAGAGCCCGAACAGAAAAAAAAACAAAACAAAAAAAAATAGAATACCCAGAGACCAGGGATCACTAAGGGTACTATATAGCATTGTACTAAAAATAAATAATCATAACTATCTGAAAAAAAGGAAAAGTGGGGATTGGGCCTGAGTACAAAGGAAAACAAGCAACAACAGGTCATGCGACCCCTCGAGGTTACTTGCCCTCCAAAACACTGCTGTTCCAAGTGTTGCAACAGTATTATAGAGAGAATGTGGGAAATATGTGAGAAGGAAGTGCTGCCCTGGGCTTAGTTCATGGCAGGGGAAATTATATTAAGATCTATTAGGTTATTGAACAAACACTACTAAAGAAATTATATATTCAATTACAAATGCAGTCAACCTTGGGTTCAGGGCAAGGGGCTTGTCTAGGTGAACTTTGAAGGAAACAACGGTGTTGCAGTCTATGACATCTCGGGGAAGCCCATTCCACAAGTTGACGACTCAATTGAAAAAGAAATGCTTGGATTCATTAGAGTTGAATGATTTACCAATGATTTTTCAGCCATTTCCCCGTGGGTAGCTACTAGTTTGATTGGTCAATCGTAAAATATTTATTACAGTTCATGTTGTCGATGCCTTTAATGATCTTGAAAACTTGAATAAGGTCACCTCTCAATCTGCGCTTTGTTAATGGATACAAATTTAGTTCTTTAAGACGTTCCTCGTACGGTTTGTTCCAAAGACAGGGTATCATCTTGGTAACTCTACGTTGAACTCGTTCCAATTTGTCTATATACATACATACAGTATATCTGACATACAGTATGTACTGTATGTATATACCCAGGCACATACCCAATAGCTGGGGGTGGCCGACTCGATACAGAGCCCGAACAGAAACATAATTTAAAGTTCCAATTTTTAGGGTCCGGGACCACTTCTGCGTTCCCTCGCCCCTTTCTCTGTCTCGTCTAGTAGGTGGATTTTACAAGAGTAGGAGGATTGCTAGACTCTCGCCCCCGAAGTAGGTTAAGTAGTACAGGAAAAGAGACCGACAGAAAACAGCTAAGGTTGGGTAGAGGATGCCAAACCTCACTCTGAATAGGACCAGGCCTCACCTAAATATCTAATATTGTGAATTTAAGATATTAGGATCATGTGTTTTATCTAATTATTATTACCGGTATTTGTTTTATATGTTGTAATTTTTTTCTCCTGGATGACCTAGATATGTGTGATTTTTTCCCCCTGTTCAGGCTGTCTCGAGTCGTCTACCCCTTTAAAAAAAAGGGGGGGGTAATAAAAAGAAAAAATATATAGGAAAAGTGGGGATTGGGCCTGACTAAATAGATAGATAGATAGAAAATAGATATGCCAGAGCATATGTATCGGTATGTACAGTCGCGCTAACAAGTCATGTCTCAGCTGTCCTTACGTTTGGCTCGCTCTGTGCTGTATTTATGTCTGTCAGATGTTAAATAGGGTGAGTAAGTGTAGGAACATGGTCGTATATCTCACTCAAAAAGAAGAAATAATGTGTAAATATTTCTGATACCAATTATTGATCAAAACATACTTGGTGCCGAGACATCACTAATTAGCGCGACTGTATGTAACTAAAGCCCTACCATAACAACGTACCTTATATACTTGACTCCTTTTGTGGTAGTGAGGTAGGTGTGAAGTGGTGCGGTGTGGTGGAGTGGAGGGTTGAGAGTCGTTCCACCACACAAGAGGCCGACAGTCGGGCCTCCGCGTCGTGGTCCCAACACTCCTCCATCGTGTCAATTAGAGCCACCATCCCCTGACAAAATAACACATCACCCTCATTTATTAGCCATGTATTATCTTTAAGGGGAGATGGGTTGTTTTTCTGGTCCCCTTTCACCCACATTATTAACCCTATTAGTTTTCAGATTTTAAGACATGTCGCATTAGTTTGTCGGTTATTAAACCTTTCGTCCCATTTCTAAATCAATATCAAGACCTTTCGTGCCGTTTAGGTGTCAAGTTTTTCCTGGCGAGCGATAGCGAGCCTGTAACATTAAGAGAAACCGACCTTCGGCCGGGAGATTTTTCTATCAAAATGTACAAATTTATCTTGTAACACTAGGGAGTGTTATTTTTAATGTTAGACGATTTTTTTTTATTTATGTAGAGCAGATTAACCAGACCACTGAGCTCCATACGGAACTCTCATAGGTCTGGCCCGAAGGGTTAGGTCTAGCGAGGAAACGAAAAAATAAATGAATATATAAAGACCCCAAAAATAACCACGTCCCCTTAACATCACTATATATCAATTAGCTATGCAAAAACAAGAATACATGAATTAGTTAGTTATGTAGAGCAGATTAACCAGACCACTGAGCTCCATACGGAACTCTCATAGGTCTGGCCAATATATAAAATTGGACAGTTTGATAGAGGGTTGCCGAGCGGAAATTTCTTTTCTCCCGTGAATTCCAGTATAGTACGTATCTCATCACTGATACTCTTGATACCAAATGCCTTTCCAGTATAGTACGTATCTCATCACTGATACTCTTGATACCAAATGCCTTTTAATAGAAACACATAGTACAGGTAGGCCTATAATAATATGCACAGAAAAAAATATAAAAAAATAATAAGAATACAGATACTGTAGTTACTGTAAAGTGTACATACCGCGTTGGTGCGCCACGACGGCAACATGGCAGGTCGTGCTTTCTTGGTGACCACACACTCCTGCATGTCGTCCAAGGTCGGATGTTGACCAACCTCGTCTTCGAAGGGCAGGTGGTACTCACATACTGGACCGTCCTGGCCTAATGGGTAATGAGGGGGAATATTATAAACAAGGAGAGAGAGGAGAAAGGGAGGGACAGAGCAAGAGGGAGGGAGTAAAGAATGGGAAAGGAGAGATAGATAGATAGATAGATAGACGGATGGAGGGGTGGATGGATAGACGGATAGATCTATCTATTTATATACTCAGGCCCAATCCCCACTTTTCTTATAGGGACAACAGAACAGAAAACAATGAACACACAAAAACAAAATAGAAATTCACATACATCTAGATCATCTAGGAGAAGACCCAGAGACCAGGGTCATCAAGGTCCCTCCAGCACTCCCCCGGCCCCCGACCACCCGGAGAGGTTCCGATCTCAGCAGGCAGACATGCAGCAGAGCCGAAACCACAAGCCCGCCCACCACACTTCCAGGCGCACCCTTCATATAAACCGTCTCCCCGAGCCAGGCGCCTGATGGACTATTATCTAGTCCAACTTGCGCCAGACTCCTTCCCCCAAATGACCACGTATTCACTTATCTATTCACAAGCATTCTCCATTCATTCCTGATAAGATAGATATATAGAGTCCATAAACATAATAGGAGAATATATAAACTGAAAAATAAGTTATAAAATTGGGTGACCGGTCACTTCAACCAGTAGCTCTCAACCAGTACCAAATCGACCAATACGGTTAGGTTAGTACTATATTTTGGTACTGGTTTGGTTGGTCTGGGTTAATTTGGCACTGGTTGAGAGCTACTGGTTGAAGTGACATGGAACCATAAAATTAGTATATAAAGCCATTATGCATGTTGATAGCGAGTTACTTTTTTTAATCCTTCACAAATTGACTAATTCCTTGAACGTGACGATAGTGCGTTGTTATGTGCGCGATTAGTTTGCTTGGGAAACAGATTAACTTGCTCATGTAGTAATGTACACCCTATGTGGTGGATTGTGTTCTTTTATTTATAAATTATTATTTTGCTTAAGCGTTGTTTCCACATAGCGATTTTGATTAGTTGTTTTGTGTTTTTACTGTGTTCGTCCAAGTTTTGGTTTGTTTATTTTGCAAGTTTTACATTATAATTAAAAGTTTTAAATTTTAATTACCTCATTGATTAATAATTACAGCACCAAAAGGGCACCTATAGAAAACTATGGGTGTTCTCTCTTACTGCAGGACCTCTAATGTACGGCACCATACTTACTGGAGCATCGTGAGAGCATCTCCCAAAGGACCAGGCCGCAGGCGTACATGTCGATGCGGAGGAAGGCGTCGCGCTGGAAGTTGATGGCTCCTTCCAGTACCTCCGGAGCCATGTAACGCCGCGTCCCAACCTGAATACATATAAATATATATACCGTACAGTATAAATATCTCAACCCCCTCTTTCAATCATCAGTAGTCCCTTCATCTTTGAGATTAACTATATTATATCCATCTCATAATTTTAATTTAATTTTGTTCTATTTTGTTAATATCTATCTATCTATCTATTGCCTGACGCCGTGATCCCCGAAGGGGTGGCCATGAACAAACCGCCCCCATGCACCTCTGTCCCCAGTCAGTCGACGCCCCTCCCCCCAACCAGCACCGCCCTCGTTCATGTACTTCCTCACTCCATCCTTCCACCTCATATTCGGTCTACCTCTCCCTCTCCGTCCCTCCACCTCGCTCTCGTACACCCTCTTAGTCATTCGCTCGCTTTCCATACGTTCCATATGGCCGAACCATCTCAAGTTGTTCCTTTTCACACTTTCCAGCACATCTACCTCCACACCACACCTCCTTCTACTTCCTCATTAGTCTGTCTATCCCTCCATGTAACTCCGCACGCACTCCTTAAGTAATTCATTTCCACTGCTCTCACTCTTGCTCTGAGTCTCTCAACCAACGTCCATGCTTCGCTTCCGTAAGTCAGTGTCGGGATTACCACACTGTCATACAAGGACTTCTTCACTTCCATACTGACCACCCTATTTCTTGTTACTGCTTTTAGCGTTCCTACAACCCTCTTCCCCTGTTGTACCCTCTCCCGCACTTCTTCATCCATAGTCCCATCTTTACTCAACACACTGCCCAGATACTTAAAAGAGTTGACGATCTCCATAGCCTGACCGTTTGTTAATATCTTCCATTTTAACTGGCCATATTTTTAACCGTAAGTCATTGCACTTCAAATACACGAAGCATACACCCTTCCATTCAAGCGAAGTGAGTCTCTCTCCCAGCCATATCTAACTCTGGTGATAGAGCAAATCTGTGCCCCACCCTTGGCAAATATAGTATCACACAAGTAACATAACTTGTTTACACACTTCACAGGAAGTCGGTATAACACAAGCACTTTCCCTTAACCTTTTTCGTCAACACTGGTTAGCATAATAGATCTCTTATAATACCCACTTTACACGGCCAAAATCAATACTATCAGACAAATTATTCAACACAAGCTCTCCTTTATATACAGCACACTCAATTTCTCTGATTGAATTATTGAATGTGTCCGTACCTGTCCGTGAGTGTCGCCGGTGGACTGCCCCGGGTGGAAGACCAGGGCCAGGCCGAAGTCCGCAATACAGGCGGTGAGGTCGGACTTGATCAGCACGTTCTTGCTCTTGAAGTCCCGGTGTGCAATGGCCGGCTTGAGGTCCTCACACTTGCTGGCTGGCTGCTCCTCGTGAAGGTACATTAGTCCACGCGCCATTGATTCTCCAATTAGACAGAGCTCGCCCCATGTTATTAAGTTGGCCTGAAAGAAAATGAGAAGTTAGTTTTGATCTTATAAGAAGAAACATAAACAAGTAATTTAGTGCTTGATTCGTGCTTGCTTATGTTCTTACACTCTTGCCTTTTCTTTCACATTAACTCTCCAATCAAGCACTGTGCACATATCACCTATTACACCAAAAAGACCTCTAACTCAGTACACAGTAAACAAAAGTACAAAACCAAAACATAAACAATATGAAATAATCGTTGAATGATCCACATTCATGATAGGCAGTAATGAGGCAAAACTCCTCTCTCTCTCTCACCTTGAGGTAATCGTTGAGTGATCCACGTTCATGGTAGGTGGTGATGAGCCAGAACTCTGTCTTGAGGTTCTCCCCGCGCTTCTCGGCCCCGATGAAGTGTAGGAGGTAATCGTGGGACATCTGGGGCAGCGAGTACACCTCCTTCTCTACCATCCACGATTGCTTGTCCTGGAGGTATAGAGAATAATGATAATGATTGTTTATGGACAAGGATATAATTTGGGTGCTACACTATAACAAACAAATTAGCACAAAATATATAAAGAATTCCAAATATAATTAGAATAAAATATAACATTTCTATGGGTGAGTAATAACAGGATATATTCCAGAACATATCTATGAAGTATTTACACAGTTCATTATACCTCATCCCTTGATGTGTTTAAGTTCTTTATGTAACTACACTATGATATACGGCCTGTATAGTATTCCAAAGTGTGTTTATCTTCCTCCTACAGACCAGGCATTAGTATAATCGGCACATTACTGTACATTGAGGAACATGCAAAAGATACTGGTATCCCAGTCTTATTCTTGCTGTAACAAAGTCATACTGCCTTGTATTTATTTTGTGCCTATCATAGGCTATTGGTATTTCACAGAAAGTGAAAATATAGCCTGGAGGCATTTCTGCTATGGCCATCCTTTAGTGGGGAGGAAAGGTATCAAGATATTGATTAATTAATTATATAAATCTCTCTTCACCCACCTGTAGTGGAAAGATCTTGACAGTTGAACATCACTATGGAGCCGAGCCTGCCAGATGGCTGTGAAGCGTTCCCACGCCTTTACCGAAGTACATACTCGATCTCTTACTCTCCCTACTTCTCTTTGTTTCACTATTCCACCCCATCTCTCCTCCCTGCATTATCTTTCACTCACTTCTGTTTCTCACACAACCTCTCTCTCACCTGAACGGGATATATCCTAACAGCCAGCACAATACCATGGAGTCAATCCTTCTACACGGCTGTAAAGCGACCAAGTGCTTTTATCTAAGGTACGGTACATTTGCAGACATTAATTCAGATAGGCCTACATATATTTTTGAAGAGGTCTCAAACTTACTATATTTTTTTATTAGATATTTACATTTTGGAGGTTCGTTTAATCAGTTTGAGGCTTTAAAATATATCACAATTAATTACTGCGACTGTACACTTTACGTTATTTTACTTACTTTCAATATCACTACCTCCCCTCTCTCTCTCTTTCACCATCACTTCTGTTTCTCACAATCTCTCACCTGAACGGGGAATATCTTGACGGCCAGCTCATCACCATGGAGTCGAGCCTTCCAAACGGCCCCAAAGCGACCCCTTGCCTTGATCTCCAGCAACTGGATCGGTCTGAGGCCCATTGGAGGAGAGGGGGGCACCAGGGCCGTCGACTCCACGTGGGGCAGCTCCATGAAGTTAGCCTGAGGGGGAAAAACATACAGTACATACAAGTTTGAAGACCGTTTTGTCCACAGAGAATGTGTTTACAGTCTCACATCCTAAATGGCAGCTTTCCAGGGCTGCCTCTGTTGTCAAGTTCTATATTTTGAGAAACATCAGGAATTTTAGCTGATATCACATAAACATATTTTTCCTATACTTGTATCATCCAAACTGGTCTGGCAGCTTATGAGGCAAACTTTGTTTTATATTATTCTGTCAACTTCTCCCCATGTCGATGTAGCCAAAACGTTAACTAACTCCTAAGCGAGAGCTGACGTGTTTGTCGGTGTCCGCCACCACCAACTAACTATCAGTTTCTCAACTCGGGATCGTCGAATTAATCTATCCTCAATCTACTTTCAGATACCAGTGCAAAATATATCGGAAATGTTGCCCCCAAAATGTGATAACGATAATAAACTAACCATTCTGTGTCGGCGGTAGAGGTAGAAGAGTATGGAGACGATGAATACAACCGCCACCAACATGCCCAGGGTCCACGCCACAGTCTCCACCACCAGGTCAGAACCATCGTTGGGAGCTGAAACAACACATAAACAATAATAACTGCAGAATCCAGTAATGCTATCTAGTACTGTAGATTAGGATGTAGAGGTAGTAACCAGTAGAAGTTATGTTATTTTACACCATGATCAACTAACACTATACTAACCCGGTGTGGTGGATGGCACCTCAGGGTCGGGGTGCCAGAAGAAGTTATGGTTGCAGTGGTGATGGTTGCAGCAGCAGAAGAGGTGCGGCTTCTTCTCCGTGAGGCTGCTGACGGACTGGCGGCTCACGCAGTGGTCCGTGTCCGTGCAGGTCTTGTCATCGAGCCAGCAACCCTTCAGGTCCACCTCGATCTGGAATGGACAACCATTTCCATTATGTAGTTAAAGTCTAATAGACACAGTTTTCAAATGCAATTAAATTATGGAATGATCTCCAGGCTAGGGGATTGATGATGCAGTTTGCTGGACAATCCCTTGATTGACAGGACTAGGGCGTGCCCTAGTTACAGTGACTTAACTAAACATTTACCACAAATCGCTAGACCGAGCTGTTCATAATCTCGCCGTCTACCAATGGCACGGTGTGATATCAAACTGCAGATCCTTGATCAGCAGTCAGACACGCTACCGACCATGCCATGGCCCGTGGCATTACATACATACATAAATTTAAAGACCGAGTGCGGTTCCGGTCTCACGTCCTAATGGTGGCGCTCCAGGCAGCCCTATTCAGAGCTGCCTCACTTGTCAGGATATTTTTATTCAAGAGCAGACTGCAAGGCCACCTGGCACCTAATGGTCTCCTTCCCTAAACAGTTACTAGGGGGCACTATACTGTACCGGTACGGTACTATACAAACGTGTTCATGCACATGTTGACCCCGTTAGTCTAAAAATTAGCAAAATGTTCTAGTATTACCCAGAATAATATTAAAGTTAGGTCTACCATCTGAAAGGGATAATATGAACAAACAGCACTGACCTTGCCGGAAGTATTGGTCCACAAAACAAAGCACTGATGTGGCTTGTCTGGGTTATCCAGGACCTGACACTTAATGGTCTCCTTCCCCGAACAATTCTTAGGGATTGGGTCCTTGGTCGTGCACTCTGTCCGGTTGTAGGTCACGCAGAAGAAGTCTTGGGGTGGGGGTGTTGCCGTTGACAATTCTACCTCAGGCTTCCCCTCTGCAGATGATAATAATAATATGATTAAGTATTTACATACCGGTACTGTACTAGCCTACTTCTGCAGCGATGTGTAATTTAATATCCAATGGTATAGACAATACTTCAATAAAGTCCTCCTCTAACACCTATCTGCACAACATCAGCCTCAATAGCGCCATAACAAGACAAATAGGATGACTGTTGGTCTATACTTTAGCTATCTCTCCCTTTAGTAATTTTGTATGACATGTAGGATACATAGGGTATAGTCTTTTTTCCTTCAATAAAGGGGTATGGCCCCTTACCCCCAGGGTGTATCAGTATTTTACATAAGAATAAATAATAATGATAGAACTGAAAGGGGAAAGGGGAATTTCAGAAGCACCTTTTCCAGCCATTCTGATTTGGCAAGTTCTGAAATAAAATTTTATGAGAATTTTGTCACCTACATAAATCTACCAGTGTAAAATAGTCTAAAATAAACTTTGCAGCATAAAGTTACCGATTAAAAGCCGCTGGGGAAGAAAAAACCTTATGTGAATCAAACTAAGACACCTTGCCACTGACCTGTTTCAAGTATTGCTGCAGCAGGCGTGAGTATCAACATGAGGCCCCACACCATGACAGACACCACCAGGACCCGGCTCACCGCGGCCCCTCCTCCTACTCCTGCCATGGTGCTGCTACTGAATCCGGGCCCCCTCCTGTCACCAGCCACCAGGGGCCCACTAACAGTCACTGGGCCCGGCACCTCTTACGGGGTCTTGGTATTCCTTATATTCTGCATGTAATTAGGAACCACATTATGTCCCAGCTGTAGCTAACGTTGCTTGCCTCGGTTCTCCACCTTATATTCTGTGCATTATGTCCAGTCTGGTATGTTACTTGGCTTGGTTATATTATATTCTATGTGTAACAGGACATCGCATTATGCCCAGTATGTACCGTTGTTTGGCTTGCGGTTTCTTCTTAGCCTATAGGCCTATTCTTTGCATTATGTTACTTGCAGGTTTCTTCTTATATTCTATGCATCCTGTAAATAAACTGACACTAATAGGCTAACAGCCCCTATTCTCCCAGCTTTCTCTTGTAATTGAGCGTCTTTATACAGTCAGTGTTTCACCCGTATGTCACCGTCAATCTAAAAAACTTGATAACTTCAAAATCATCATTTAGGACAGATAAAAGCACCAGGTTACCCTTCACTTGATTGAGTTCTCAGATTCTTCTTCTTTACATCGTACCTGGTGGGAGAAACCATAATATAATTGCTGAAATTTACTGCTTGTCAGCATGGAGGTAAACAATAAAAGGAGGGTGGGTGCCCAACCCCGAAAGGGGTTGAAATAGGGGAGCTATCCCCCCCGCCAAAGGCGGCTTTCTAGGGCCTTTCCTAGCTGATGCTGAGAGGATTGGGTTCTAGTCATGTGGTGATGGGCTGGTCTATCAGAGTGAGAACTGAGCGATCTCTGCCATACCCATAGCTTATTCTGACTGTTCCTTTTACTTATATATTTTCTAGATCTCAAGTGACGGCGTCTCTTCCGTGGATTGACCTCCCAATCTACCTAGATTGGAAGCCAAAGCGTCACATTTTTCCTTTGCCCCTCAACTTTCTCTTCATAATTGCTGAGGGGCACAGGGCCCTGGGTGGGTCTTTGGTTTCCCGGGCGTTTCCGCACCCTCCTCAGCTCCCCGCCATGGAGTGGCTTCGGTTACCCAGGCTTTATTGTGGTCGGCAGGGAGGGTTCTGTGGGGGCGCTCGGTTATGGCCTTGGCCTTGCTCGGGGCCTTGGGGCTGTTCGGCCAGGCAGCTTGGGGAACAACAACAACAACAACAACAATAAAAGGTAAGATTAGGAGTAGTGGACGTACCACTACCAACATACAGCATAACTCACCTATAAAACATTAACCTAACCAAACAACCTAACCTAGTATTCATGTAGTACTAGGTTAGGTTAGGTTAGGTTAATGTTTTATAGATGAGTTATGCTGTATGTCGGTAGTGGTACGCCCACTACTCCTAGTCTCCTAATCTTACCCAATAAAGTCTATCAATAAAAAAAAAGAATAAGGATTTTCGCACACACCGTACAGAACATAGGCCTATAGGCCTAAATTTAAAGGTATAATCAAAGGCGTACAAAGGAAATCAAGCAACAACAGGTCTAGTGACCCTTCTAGGCTGCTTGTCCTCCAAAACACTGAGGATCAAGTGTCCAAACAGTGATTTAGAGTGGGTAAGGGAACATTGGAAAGGGAACTACTACCCTGGAACTAATGTCCGTGGCAGGATTAGGAAGTTAGTAGGGGACAGATGGGTTAGTAACTTAGTACTTATAATAAAATAAATACTTATAAATCTATAATACTAGATTAGGTTAGGTTAGGTTGTTTGGTTAGGGTAATGTATTTTTGTATCCAAAGGCAGTCAAAATAGACGGGAACATGATGGGGTACACCCGGTAACTACATTCTTGCCAGATATTGTTCAATGTTTCTTAGTAAATAGGCACCTGAAGAAAAAAATCCTCCCGCAGCCCGCTACACAGGATCTTACCAATTTAAAACTTAAGCATAAGTTTTAATACCGGTATACCATATCCCTACGTTGACGACCCGCAAAGAGTTGCTACCAGGAAGCATAACTTCAGAAGTTCAGATCGGGTGCAAATACCGTAGAGTGTTATTTTCACGGTCGGGTGCAAATACCCCCTCAGATAATAAAAGTTATAAAACACTAGGCTATATTCCTTGAAGAAAATATAAAGAAAACTTGGTAAATAAGGCTGCTCTAGTTGTCCTGAATGGTAATAATAATAATAATAAGCATGTTACTTATTTCTCATAAGCGCCAATTTTTCCGAAGAATTCACTAGCGCTCGGAAAGAGAAAGAAAAAAGAACAAAATCAATGCATCAAAAAAAGGCTTATATACAACACACATTTAACAATCACTAGCAGTGGCAAAATAGCCTAAACTCTATAGCCATCTGTCATGACACCTCTCTCAAGATCATAGCTTCTCTCAAAGAGAAAAGTCTTAAGTTGTCTCTTGAAGCATTCAACAGAATTCAGTTGTCTCATGGACAGCGGCAACCTGTTATACAACCTCGGAGCCATGTAGGAGAATGACCTCTCAAAGAAAGAAGACTGCTGGAAAGCCCTTGGTTCATCAAGACGAAAAGGGTCATTGTCATGACGCACAACTACACCATGGTGTGCCGGTGGGCGCCTGAGCAGCTCCGCAAGGTACCTAGGCTCACCAAATTTGAGAACCTTAAAAGTCACCAAACACAACTTAAATTCTATTCTTGCTCTTACTGGCAGCCAGTGCAGTTCTATGTGAAGAGATGTAGTAGGAGTTCTAGGTGGAACACCAAAAATTAGTCTTGCGGCCCTGTTAAGAACAGACTGAACTTTCTTTAAAATATAATTTGGAAGACCCACGAACAGGGCATTGCAATAATCAACACGAGAGAAGACCAATGAGTGAACCAACGTCAGGAGGCAACGTCTGGTTATAAACGGCTTCACCAAATAGAGATTTCTGATGTGCAAGTAATAACTTTTAACTATCTGGTTTACATGCTCTTTGAAATCTAACGGGAATCGGGAGTTAGTGGTACCCACTAATTATCAACTAAATAGAAAGGACTCTGCTTTCATTTGACACCGTTAGATTGTTAGAATGGAGAGACCAGAGAGGGGTTATCTCCAGTCTCTCCAGAGTTTAGGAACTAGGGTAGGCCTATAAGACTATAAAAAACAAAAATAGTTTAGCCTACTGACAGAACATCAAGAATGACAATAATGAAGTGTGCAGTGATGACGGATGACCACATCAACTGTTCAAGTTCCTTAGATTTAGTAGCAAGCTGCGAGTAGCCTAGTGTATAAAAATATATGCTATGATAGCCTTGTCAATCACTAAATCACATGGGATAGTCGGCTACATAACACTTCCAACATGCTTAGGCCTATACAAAATATATACGGCAGTGCCGTAGGTGGTAAGAAAATTAAGGCAGTAGGCCTAGGCAGACCACAGGCCTAAGTTCCTAACTCGGCTTAGAATTAGTTAAGCTAGGCTACTGTAGAGTCAGTAGTACTATAGTCTGTTCGCTGTAGCCTAAGTAGGCGAGAAATCATGACCTCTATCCTCTGTAACTCAAAAAGGGCTAGAGCAAATTGGCTATAAATTTCCACATCTAGCCTAGGCTATTCCTTGACTGATTCTTCCCAAATAGGCTAGCCTAGTAGAAATATTAGGTCGATTACTATAGTCGTTTTTGAGTTAGGCTACAAAGGTTAGAGGTCATGATTTCTCGCCTACTTACAGCAAATAGACTAGGCCTATAGCCTAGGTTGAGTCGTGGTGTCAGTTCCGTGTGATGGCAAGGATCGACTGTCACTCCTAACGTCTATTACACCTTATATTAATATCACCATGCAATATATATACACCCCTCCACAACCCCATAAGGTTCCAGAGGTCACAGGTCAAACAGGGACACGGGTCATATGAGGGCTGAGGTAAGAGAGATGTGAAGGTTCATGGGTGCCTCATTGACAGTCCAACACAGATCAAAACATTGAGGCAAGACCTCATTATAACCTCTTAGGTCTCCCACTCAGCCCCTTTAACAGCACGCCCACACGCCCACCACACCTTAAACTCACTATCCCCGCACTCCACACACCCACCACGCACCCTTATCTCGTGTCAACACCACTATTTCATCCGCACATCCGCATTTGTTAGGAACATCCAATATGGCGTGTGTTTTTACGAGACCTAATCCAGTTTCCGTAAGTCATCTAAAAACCTATGCCTCTCGCTACACACCGCTCGTTTACCCGGTTTAAATAGCCTAGAGATATAGTAAGTGGATTGTATAGTTAGTTACTTAGGATAGGTTTAATTCATCTAGGTCATGGAGGGTGGTAGAGCAAGGGAAGGATAATAAATGTGCTCGTGTCCCCTGCCTTACAAACCCACACAGTATTGGAACCCTGGGAAAAAGGTCGGTCAGCTCTACACACAAATCACAAATAACAAAGCTCTAGCTTTATATCCCCACCTCTCTAGAGCTAAATATATCCATGGGTGTGCTATGGAAGGGCTCTATACTATGTGCGGGCTATATATGCATAATACTGGGAGATAACATGCGCCAGGCGGCAAAACAAACAAATACACAATTGTACACATTAATGGATGTTGACACCCGACACTTACACATGTTTCGTTTGTTTTCTTCCCTATTACATATTAATATACACCGAAATATGGCGGTTCGTGGATCAGTGTACGTTATATAATTGGTTTAATTAATTAAACGTTAGGGTTTGGATGGGAAGTTTGATTATAAAGTAAGGTATTATAATACTGTGTGGCAACTGGTGGCCTGCACGTACGCAGTTTGAGACGACGAGTGACTAAACTGCCCCATTCATTATACATCACCCTGTCACACACACGCACACACACACTACAACTCTCCTCACTCACGAGCTACAATCGTATGGGAACGGGTTATTTTACGCGCTCGCAGGAACACGACAGGTTATTTCCTTTCGCTGGAGGAATGATTTTAAGAACACGCATAGCACGTATTTCTGGGTCAAGAGACCTTTACAGTAGCCTACAGTACGTAGGCCTACGTACTGTAGCCTACTAGGATACATATATTTTGTAAATACTCAGCGGGGCTCGAGCCACCGACAGTGAGGACGATTGTCCATGCATTAACCAATGTTTCTACTTCGGCGTGATAAAGGAAATGAAAGTAGCCTATACACTATATAGGATTTCCATATATATATATATATATATATATATATATGTATGCACTATAGGATTTCCCTATATATTTATTGAAAAAGTTAAGTATCCTTTATCACGTCGTGGTACGCTACAGTTATGGTTAAAGCATGGACAATCGTCCTGACTGTCGGTAGTATCTATACTGTATAATACAGTAGGCTATATTATAGCCCCGCTGAGAGAATAAATTATAACATTTAGCCAAAATTAAGCTCACGTACGGGTGTATTTATGAGATACCTAGGCCTATACTTGATATTATATATATATATATATATATATATATATATATATATATATATATATATATATATATATTGAAATGCTGGGTGAGATCAGAGAAGGGAATTCACCCCTCTCGAAAATCTCTGGGCCGGCGCGGTTTCGAACTCATGCAGTAGGCTAACCAAACTCGACACAACCCTCCTCCAATCGCGCGGGCCCTTCTTGACCGCACTATAGGCCCTACCCTGCAGCCGCAACCACCAGAATGGCTATATAGCCTACCTCCAGGCCCCCCACAGCGAGCAGACACCACCATGCCCTTCTGACATGGAGCAGCGCCGCCGGAACCGAGACCACCGCCAGCATTCTGTACCCCAACCAAGTCTTCCTGTTCCGTTGTTCGGGGCTCGGTAATTGACCAAGTATTTACCCGATCAAAGGATTTGGTTTGGGGCTGTTCCTGGGAATCACTGGAATTCCTCGATCTGACTCAACAACTGATTTAGCCTCAATGGTTCGGGACTGGGCTACGGATTGTGTAATAAGCCAGTCCGGTGAGATATCTTCTCAATCAGTTGGTAGTGAGGATATTTTTTGGCCCTGGGATCAATTATAAGGACTTTAATTGGCTGTCTGGTCCTCCCACGGAAAGCAACCTATTCCAGAAATAAGACCACACAAGACTGGATCCGGAACTGTTGGCCATAAGCCTGCACCAGTATACACTTAACGACATCATTTAGGCTACTAGGTTTAGTTTAGTGTACCAACATTATAATTAATTGTATCAGGCAGCCCGTTTCCTATCATCTAAATCACCATTAACTTACGTACGTATAAAATATTAAACTCAAAATGTTCATGTCTTTTTGTATTTCTGCCTTATAGCATGAATAAAACCTTGTGAACTCAGTCCCGGCCTGTGTTATTTCGCCGTTTTGTAGTGTAAGTGTGTTGTATATACAGTATGTGTTACTGTCCTATTCAGTTCAGTTAGAATTGATATGCATTCGTATTGCATCCATCACCACCTCCCCAGCTTCCACGACAAAGGGGCGCAAAGACCACCACAACAGAGCTCCAGGGCGCCCTTCTCGACCGGAACAGCCCATATGTCGCCAAACTCACCCCTGAGATGCCTACCACCAGCCAGCTAGAAGAAACAGAGATCGAGTGAGCCCTAGCTTCTTGCCCTCACCCCTACCAATGGGAAAGTAACAGCAGAAGACACTACCACAGCCGACCAGAAGTGACACATATAGGCTACACACGCTATCCTTGCCATTCAACCTGACATACTCATATCTTTACTAAATTACTTCCGCTAGGCAATTCAACTTCTATGAAATAATTGCATTCGTATCAGTTGTTGTTGTTGTTGTTGTTCCCCAAGCTGCCTGGCCGAACAGCCCCAAGGCCCAGAGCAAGGCCATAACCGAGCGCACCCACAGAATCCTCCCTGCCGACCACAATAAAGCCTGGGTGACAGAAGCCACTCCATGGCGGGGAGCTGAGGAGGGTGCGGAAACGCCCGGGAAACCAAATCCCCACCCAGGGCCCTGTGCCCCTTTGCAATAATGAAGAGAAAGTTGAGGGGCAAAGGAAAAATATGACGCTTTGGCTTCCAATCTTGGTAGATTGGGAGGTCAATCCACGGAAGAGACGCCATCACTTGAGATCTAGAAAATATATAAGTAAAAGGAATAGTCAGAGTAAGCTATGGGTATGGCAGAGATCGCTCAGTTCTCACTCTGATAGACCAGCCCATCACCACTTCAGTCTTTACCATTACTTGTATTGTTTTAAGTTGTTTGTCTCCAGTAGCCTACATACCCATTTCTGTTCTATAATTTAAATACTGATCCAGTTGAGTTAAAAACCCGCTCCTTATAATGTTCATTGTGTGCTAAACCTAATAAAAAAAAAACGATTAAGTACAAAGCATGTTGGCAGCATCGTGGTCTCTTCTTGGGGTATACCTGGATAATTAAAGAGCAGTCGCATAGTACGGTATATATAGATTATTACAACGGATGTCAAGTAAAATTCCTGTCCAGCCGTTACATGGACCCGGAAATCACGGACATCAGAACATATACCTGCCTTGATGATAATTTTCATAAATGAATCTTAACGAGTTGCAGTGTTAATCACAAGCATAGGTGTAAAACCATGCATACTTGCTTATTACTAGCAAAGTGCCTGCAACGCTTACTTGGGATGATTCAAGAATCTTCTCATAACTTCACTTCAGCCACCACTAGGCCCAAGTAAAGAGTGGTGTAACACAGTTGGCCACTCTCCCTCGAAAGTTACACTCGAGTAAGGATCACCCTCTCACTCTAACCCAAAGGGTTGATCATAGGTGACCTCAAAAATTTTACGAGGTCCAAAACACACCCACCATTACTACTTTTATCCTCATATTGGGCACGCTCATCCTCACAACCAACCCCTACCATGCCTGAATCTTCAACAATCCCACCGACACTTACTTATGAAGTTATGATGCACAGACATCTAAAACCAACTAACACAAAATTCACTAGATCAGGCAGACCTTTCCAAAAAAAACAAACACATAAACTTGTCTCTCTCTCTCTTTCAGCTTGCTAACTTTGTGTTTTCAGACCCTGCCTTAAACCCTCAGGTTGAGAAAAGGACCATCACTCTACCTGCTGCCGCCCTCCAGCCAACCTCACAGCACCTCCATACCTCACCTGCCGAGATGAAAGTTACCAAAGTTTCTGGATTAATGGACTGGGCGAAAAAAACAAAAAATCAATCACCTATGACACCTCAAAGCACTCGATCCTGGTAGACTCACAGCACCCCAGCTCCCAGATTCTAGGAAGGAATTGACTCACCGCTAAGTGATACAATTAAAAAGAACTGCAAAATCTCCAGCCCACCATCAGGAATGCCAGAGAGAAACAGCTATATATACATCCTCAAGTCATGAGGCCATGACTTTATTAACCTGAGGACTGTGTCATGAGGCCGGTGCAGGTCCGCCAGTGCGACAGATAGGCCTATATAGCTTTAATTCGGACAAAACAAATTATATTTACCATATAAAGCAACATTACTGCGCCATATGTGTATATTGTATAATGAATATGTGAACATTGAAGAACCAGAAAATAGGTGTAAAAAGTAAATATCCAGTGAAAAACGATTATTGTGACGGGAGGATATTGAGTGCATATAGGCGGCAGAGCGGCATAGACCCTAACTCTCTCTCTCTGGAGGCTCTTGCACATGTGGGAGGGAGGGGGAAGGTGTAAAGGAGGGTGATTGAAAGTATTTTAGGTGGGAGGGAGGCGAAGTATAGGGAGTGGGGGAGGGAAAAAGTAGAATAAAGGAGGGGGAGAGTTGACAAAGAAAGATAGGGGGGGGGGGTAAAACATATTTGTAAGGGGAAAATATCGGTTTGAGGTGGTAGGAAGGAGACATATACCAACTAATCATATATTGCATCCATTTCCCCGGCACTGGTGCGTTTTTTTGGTTGTTCTTAAGTGTCAGATTCTGGAAGGAATGTTGCATTTGCCCAGTAATACCTTCTGGAAGGAACCCCACACCAACAGGTAGCCTACGTATAGTGTGATGCCCGAATCTCAAGAACAATATCTCCCACATCTCAAAGAGCACTCTCCACCACCTAGGAAGTAGGTGATCCCAGAGAAAACTAAGCTAGTTATCTAGAAAACTATAAGCAAGTTTACTGGATAACTTGTTTAGTTTTCTCAGGATTCACCATCATTGCTTCGATCTAACCATCACCATCACTGTCGACTCTGGGAGGGTCTTGTACGCCGCCACATACCTGCGCATTCGCGGCCCCGCCCACTGCCCAAAATGTACAAATATTATATTAGATTAGATTAACCTAACTTAACCTAACCTAACCCTAATACAATATAATATAATATAACATAACACAAATAACAATAACAAGCTTAATATAAAAATACACTGAATCTGAATGGGATCGAACACTGGTTTTCTTGGTGTAGGGCGAGAGGTCTACTGACTGAGCTACAGAGCAACCTCACAGTAACGGTTTGAAGGCTATATTTAAACGCGGGAAACGGGGGGCGGGGCCAAGGGAGGTTTAAATTTTCGCACATGCGTAGGGGGTAAGGTATGTGGCTGCGTACATCCCCTCCCGTCTATTCTACCTCCTAGGTGGTGGTGAATGCTCTTGAGATGCAGGAGATTGTTCTTGAGACGTGGCCGGGCATCACAATCCGTTTAATTTAATCACATTATCGACCTCCCTTACACATAGATACACATACTGTGACGCCTCTTAATTACCAGGTTTAGTTTAGTGTATCATCCTAAAGTATATTTTCTCTTATGAGGGATCCCACATTTTCTATCGAGCAGCTTACCATAAACTATATAGTGTAAAAATACTTCACTTAAATTATTTTTGGTCTCATCTATGTAAACATAATTATGTCTTATCTCTTAATGTCACTGCCTTACTTTGTAAACCCTCCCCATGGGTCCCAACACAGCCCACTACTAACATAGACTGTATCTTACACACCAGTACCGGTAGAGTGCCACCTGGTGCCAATATTGTGAGCACCATACTGGTCAGAGCCTTCCCTGGACAATACTGATATTATGGTGCTAGATCCTCCCCATGGGTCCCAACACAGCCCACTACCAACATAGACTGTATCTTACATACCAGTACCGGTACAGTGCCACTTGGTGCCAATATTGTGACCACCATACCGGTCAGAGCCTTCCCTGGACAGTACTGATATTATGGTGCTAGACCCTCCCCATCGGTCCCAACGCAGCCCATTACTAACATAGACTGTATCTTACACACCAGTACTGGTACAGTGCCACCTGGTGACAATATTGTGACCACCATACCGGTCAGAGCCTTCCCTGAACAGTGCTGATATTATGGTGCTAGACCCTCCCCATGGGTCCCAACACAACCCCCTACTAACATAGACTGTATCTTACACACCAGTACCGGTACAGTGCCACCTGGTGCCAATATTGTGACCACCATACCGGTCAGAGCCTTCCCTGGACAGTACTGATATTATGGTGCTAGACCCTCCCCATCGGTCCCAACGCATCCCACTACTAACATAGACTGTATCTTACACACCAGTACCACCTGGTGACAATATTGTGACCACTATACCGGTCAGAGCCTTCCCTGAACAGTGCTGATATTATGGTGCTAGACCCTCCCCATGGGTCCCAACACAACCCCCTACTAACATAGACTGTATCTTACACACCAGTACAGGTACAGTGCCACCTGGTGCCAATATTGTGACAACCATACCGGTCAGAGCCTTCCCTGGACAGTACTGATATTATGGTGCTAGACCCTCCCCATGGGTCCCACACAGCCCACTACTAACATAGACTGTATCTTACACACCTGTACCGGTACAGTGCCACCTGGTGCCAATATTGTGACCATCATACCGGTCAGAGCCTTCCCTGGACAGTATTGATATTATGGTGCTAGACCCTCCCCATGGGTCCCAACACAGCCCACTACTAACACATGATGGGCTGGTCTATCAGAGTGAGACCTGAGCGATCTCTGCCATACCTATAGCTTACTCTGACTGTTCCTTTTACTTATATATTTTCTAGATCTCGAGTGACGGCGTCTCTTCCGTGGATTGACCTCCCAATCTACCAAGATTGGAAGCTAAAGCGTCACATTATTCCTTTGCCCCTCAACTTTCTCTTCATAATTGCTGAGGAGCACAGGGCCCTGGGTGGGGCTTTGGTTTCCCGGGCGTTTACGCACCCTCTCAGCCCCCCGCCATGGAGTGGCTTCGGTCACCCAGGCTTTATTGTGGTCGGCAGGGAGGGTTCTGTGGGGTCGCTCGTTTATGGCCTTGGCCTTACTCGGGGCCTTGGGGCTGTTCGGCCAGGCAGCTTGGGGAACAACAACAACAACAACAACTATTGTGACCACCATACCGGTCAGAGCCTTCCCTGAACAGTACTGATATTATGGTGCTAGACCCTCCCCATGGGTCCCAACACAGCCCACTACTAACATAGACTGTATCTTACACACCAGTACCGGTACAGTGCCACTCAGTGCCAATATCTCTCTCTCTCCTCTTCCTTTATTCCATTTATTTCTCATTATCAATTATTTTAATACAGTGATGACAGCCAGGTAATTTTATTCAAATTATGAAGGACCTCAGAGAGAGAGAGAGATAGAGAGAAGGGTAGGAAAAAGAGAGGAGACAAAAAAATAAATAATACAAGTCTAAGAGAATCTTAATTCAAACATTGAATGCGGAAAACCCATCCAAACAATAAGCAATATAATAGTTTACTCATACTTCTCAATTGTATACTTTCTCTCTCTCTCTCTCTCACACACACACACTGTCTGTCTGTCTGTCTCTGTCTCTTTCTCTTTCTCCCTCTCTGTCTGTCTGGCCTGGTCTCTCTCTCTCTCTCTGAGGTCCTTTCTAATTTGAACAAAATCACCTGGCGGTCATCACTGTATTAAAATAGTTGATAATGAGAAGTAAATGGAATAAAGGAAGAGAGAGAGAGAGAGAGAGAGAGGTCACTGGTCTATCTCCTGTACTGAAATGCTGGGTGTGAAGGGAATTTTTCTGTCCTGACAACTCCCCAGGCCCACTTAGGGTCAACCTTTCCTGGGGCCTTGCGCGGGGCTCGAACCTCTGAAGGGAGTTTAACCCTCCTAAAAACCCACAGGTTTTGAGATGCCTTGGGTGGGGTTCGAACCCTGGTTAGTGACCATGACCACCATAGGTCAACCAGGCCCGCGCGCTACCCACTGTACTACCACGGACGTACAAAAGTATAGTAACCTTAGTCCGATTTGTAAGAACCAGGTGATAGTCTCATGGTAATTCACGTGATGAGTTTATTGGACTTCCCATCAACGACTATTTTACACTATACCTGACGCCAACTCGGGCAGTACATTATTGGGGTTGCGGGATATTTTCGAGGGCATTACATGTACTGTACTAACAAATTACGCCTGATAGGCTAAGTCTTGGGAAAATGGCAAACCAGTGTTGTCAATCCATGGTCAGTGAGGGCTCTTCGTAAATTAGTGCGACAGGTGGCACAGTTGCCGTAAATTCATATTTAAATATTTTCTGAAATTGTTATATCTGGATAATATAAAGCATTTATTTTAATTTATATTAGGACGGGTGGAGGCATTACCGGTATATTATAGGATATTTGGCCTGCTACATTAACCCCTTCTGTACCAGCAAAGTCTTTTTAACTAATGTTGCTAATATTTGACGATTTTATTCAGTTTCAAAAGGGCCTCCAGCTATTGATAGGCTTCTAACAATCTCACTTATTCCTTTTTAGTACCACAGATCCTTCTTAAATTGCACAAAATCCTCTAAGCATAGCTACAATAAAATATAAAAGACGTCGCCGGTACAGAAGGGGTTAATGCGGCCCTACAGTATTGTACCGTGTAAAATTTGGCCCGCCAGAGCAAATGAGTTTGACACCCCTGGCCTAGATCTATATATAGTTTCTGCCCTCTTTCTCCCCTACTTCCAAATATTGTAACTTAGAAAACTTAATACCTTAATTGTCTTGTGTACCGTTTTCGGTTGATGAACACTAATTTACAACATGGTCTGGGTGTAATTACATTTACAAATTTCTGTCTACCTCCTCTTTTTTGTATTAATTTTATCATTGCTGAGGTGTACGCAATGGTAGGTCTTTATTTGATCTAGGTACAGCTGCATTATAAAGTTTATGATTGACCTAATTATACTTAGCCCTGTATGTACCGTTGGCTGGGTGTTCGTAATAGCCCCTGTACTTTTTCTTGATACAAGCACGTTCTAAAGTTATGTCTATAGCCTATACCTTCTCCCTTACCCTTAGTCCTGCTATTATACTTTCTCTCGGTACAGCTAATATCGAAAGTACTATCCACTTCTTCCCCTACAGCCAAATGAACGTTTTGGCAAAGTTGATGTAAATTACTTAATATTTATTATATTTTATCTACTCACAGTATCCTACCTTCAAAAGTACTAACCATCTCTATTCTTCCCTGTACTCGAGTGTAGACTATTCACCTTGCCCTGTATAGCCTACAGTAAACTACTCTCTCTCTCTCCTCTTCCTGTGTAGGCCTATACCACTGTCTGGGGTGTTCGTAATAGCTTCTGTAGCCCTACTTTTCTCAGTAGGCTACAGTCAAGTTCTTAAATTCTGTCCACCTCTTCCTCTACTTCATATCTTTACAACCACGTGTAGCCTATAGGTAGGCCTACTGTCCACCTTCCCTATTTCTGTTTGCCAAAATAACCGTCGAGACAAGGTGTAGGCTACATAATATAATATATACATGTACACTGTATACAGTCGAGGTTATTAACCTTTTCAGCACGATATCAAGTTTTCCTCATATTCTGGTCACCATTAGACGACTTTCTTTAGCTAATAATCTACCTCTAGGACTCAAAGGGGTAATACAAACTGAATAAACCCTCTGAATAACATAGATCCTTTTTAAACTGCATAAAATGGTCTAACTTTAGCCAAAATATAGGGTAAAAAGTCGCAATCGTGCTGAAGGGTTTAATGCTGTTACATATGGTTTCGAAGCTTGATATTGCTATGTTCAAAAGTAGTGTACCGCCTCCTATCCGGCCTACTGCCAAGACATGACCTACAGAAATACTTTTAGTCCTGTTCTGTCGGTTTCAGCGTTCAGTTCAGTTGATTGGCGGGAGTAATGCCATTAAAGCGGCACTTGCCAGGTGGATTTGGCTAAAATATCGTACCAGATATGTCAAAATTATCGTATTTGCATCAATATTATCGTACAAGTTTTCATCATACAGTATCATGAATTTCACCTATAGCCTATAGATGTATTTCTAGAACTAGTTATCAAAGCTTAAATGAAAAACACAATAACACAGTTATTTCAATTCTAAATTTTGAATGGTAGTGAAACAAAATAATATGTGTGCACTACAAAATTTCTGTAAAGTTTTTATTAAAATCAAATATGCTGTGGGAGTAAACTCTAGGACTAGCCTACATAGACTTGGCCTCCAGAACGCCCCAACAATGTACCATAAAGGGGGGCAAATCGTCACAATATTGGAGGGATAGTCCTAGACATTCTTATAAATTTTTCATATATATAAATATATACAGTGAAATGCTGGGTGTGAAGGGAATTGATGGTCTCCTGAAAACTCCCCAGGCCCACTTAAGGTCAACCTTTCCTGGGGCCTGGCGCGGGGCTCGAACCTCTGAAGGGAGTTTAACCCTCCTAAAAACCCACAGGTTTTGAGATGCCTTGGGTGGGGTTCGAACCCTGGTAATTAGTGACCATGACCATCATAGGTCAACCAGGCCCGCGCGCTAACCCACTGTACTACCACGGACGTACAAAAGTATAGTAACCTTAGTCCGATTTGTAAGAACCAGGTGATATAGTCTCATGGTGTTTCACGTGATGAGTTTATTGGACTTTCCATCAACGACTATTTTACACTATACCTGACGTCAACTCGGAATATCCCGCAACCCCAATAATGTACTACCCGAGTTGACGTCAGGTATAGTGTAAAATAGTCGTTGAAGGAAAGTCCAATAAACTCATCACGTGAAACACCACAAGACTATTTAAAAGTCTGGATCGCCCCTTGTCATTTTGTGCCACCACACTTTAATGAGAGTGGGTTATCAGACTTTGGGGTGACACAAAATGCAGCTCATGCCAACTCAACCTTGCTCTTCCACAGGGTCTAAACTCAACCCGATTCAGACTTTCGGAACTTGATAACAGTTTTAAGACTTTTTGTATATATCCATATATAAATAATCGATTTGGATGTCATAATTATAAATGTACCTAGCTATATCCTCAGAATGTCTAAAAGAAGCGTCATAATCCTATAGAAGGCCGATAACCTACCAGAGTTATTATATATAATACCTCAAAGTAAGCGATTATATTATAGGAATAGTCATCAAATTTTTTTACAAATTCAACTAGATCAAAATAATATCGAAATGATGGATTAAAATGTAAAACTTGCAAACTAATTAACTAATTATTAATTATTGATCTTGATATGTAGGCCTAAAGCGTGTTGTTTATAAACATTGGAGCACATGGCCGCAGCCGCGGTGCCACTCCATTCGCGCCTAATCACGATTATATTTCGGTGTATTCTTACTTAAATGTATATCATTCGGGTTCATTAGGTTACACAATACAATATTACTAAGTAACAGTACACGCATATATATAAATATAACATTTGTGAAATATAGGTTCGACCGCGCTAAGCACCACGGCTGCGTGAGGGCCAGTAGGAACGTAGATATATCGAGGGGTGGGTGGGGCATCTAGTCTCGTGACCTTGACCAAGAGTCAAGTTCAGAAAATCAGTGTTCGTCACGGTAATTAATCCGTCACTCCTCCTCAGAATTATTGAAATGTCTATGTATGCGAATATTTCTTGCTCTACTATTAAACAAATAAATATGTTTTATAATTTCACCTAATATGTATAATGTCACAACACATCTTAAATTGTATATATTCAAATTTATTGCCGATATGTTCTGTTGTAGATTAATGCCAGTCCCTGACATACCTCATGATATTTGGTATATTACGCTATTTCGCTTTTATTTTGTCTTTATTTGCTTTGTAATAATTATTCTGCAATGCATATTTACTTTCATTCTTAAAAATAATCAGGAAAGGTTGTCCATATAATGTATATATTTAAAAGTCTGGGATCGCCCCTTGTCATTTTGTGCCACCACACTTTAATGAGAGTGGGTTATCAGACTTTGGGGTGACACAAAATGCAGCATTTGTAGTGGTCATTTTGTAATATATATTTACATTCATGTTCAACAATAGTAAGCAAATGTTGTATATATTATGTAGGCATATACATTTTGAAGGCAGGCTCGTAAAAGTTGTACATTTTGTGCCACCCCACTGATAAGTGGGTGGGTTATCAGACTTTTAGTAAGGCAGCATAGCAAACCAATTGTTAATTTTTTCATAAAAGCACCAACATTGGTACACATGTAGAAAAATGTATTCCGAACAATTCTAGATATGGAGCCACTCGAGATTGTGCCTTGGTCAGCTTTGGCGGCCATTTTCCAAAATGGCCACCATTCTACTTTAACAACATGGGATATCTGTCATTGTTATTCGTTTTGTAGGTTTCTTACCTACATGTGTCCTACATGTGTCATTTGTAATTGCACATCACATGGTGATAAATACTCCATGTGATGTGCAATTACAAATGAAAACAAAACACATGTCATTTGTTTGATTTATTATATATTCAACCATTGTTTTGTGACAAAAATGGTCATTTGTATGGGAAAATGCATCAGGAAGCCTACTCATTCACTGGATCATTCAAGGAAGCCTGCCAGCAGGAGGCTGTGCCACCTGTGCTACATGCACTGGTAGATATGGTGCTACATGGACCTAACATCAAGATTCAAATGGATGGTCCTTCAACACAGGCAGCTTCGTCCATTGCACAACTCCTGAAATTCAACGGTGTCAAGCACAGACAGAAGCAGAAAAGAAGCACCTCTCCTGTGGGTACAAAGACACAAGAACATCCAGCTGTCAGACATGCCACATCACATGAAACTCCTGTGCCAATGTACATTGGCCTGATGATGCACGCTGAGACTCGCAAGAGAGGACTAGTGGACAAGCTCTTCAGCCTGGGTCTCAGTATCTCATACGACCGTGTCCTGCGCCTGTCTGCAGAGATGGGAAACCGGGCGTGTCAGCTGTTCCAAGCAGAGCAAGTGGTCTGCCCGCCAACTATGCGTGGTAGTGTGTTCACGACCGCAGCAGTGGACAACATCGACCACAATCCTAGTTCCACAACAGCAAAGGATTCGTTCCATGGAACAGGGATCTCTCTCATGCAACACCCAATGTGTGCAGATGGAGGAGTGGAGCGTGGGATTGTCATCACTGGCGGGCTTGCTGTATCAAGGACTGTTGACCATCTGCCTAAGTACTACACTGAGGTACCACCCATTGCTTCCACTGCCTCTGTCTCAACAGTACCTGCCACCTCCGTGACATCTCTGAAACGGGACAACTTCACAGAGCATAAGGAGAAAGAGTATGAGTGGCTGGAGAACCTGAGAAGTGCGCTCTAAGCAGGAGATGTGACCACAGACGTACGGAATCTATCAGAAGACATCATGGGCTGCATACCATGCCAGCCACCAGGAGCCAGGTCAAGCTATCATCACGTGAATTTCACTGCTTCCTCTGTTCCATGAGAATGCACACACGGTCGCAATGCTGAAACACTCCATGGATGTAGTCAGAAATTCCATTGAGCATCTCAACCCGGGCCAAATGCCAGTTGTGGCTTTCGACCAGCCACTGTTTGCTCTTGCGAAGCAGATACAGTGGAAGTGGCCGAAAACACATGGGGAAGACAAACTGGTGGTGATGTTCGGAGGCCTGCATATCGAGATGGCAGCACTGAAGACACTAGGTGACTGGTTGCAGGGAAGCGGGTGGACCCATGCACTCGCACAGGCAGAGATTGCTACTGCAGGAACCGCTGACTCCTTTCTTCGGGCTTCGCACGTCACACGCACAAGAAGGGCACACCAGGTCACTGCAGCTGCCTTGTACATACTCCAACGACGTGCATATGATAAGCACAGCACCAGTGCAGAAGATGACCAGCCTCCCAAGGGCTTCAAAGACTGGTGCCATGAGAAAGAGAAGAGCTATCCCCAGTTTTTGTACTGGGCAACAGTCCTGGATCTGGAACTCTCCATCCTAATCTACGTGCGATCTGTGAGAGAGGCAAATTTCAGCATGTACCTGGATGCTCTAACTGACATAGTCCCGTGGTTCTTTGCACTGGACCATACACACTATGCCCGGTGGATACCGGTCCATCTGCGTGACATGGCAGAACTTCCACAACAGCACCCAGAGATCTACAATGAGTTCAAGGCAGGCCACTTCACAGTGCAAAAGACCAAGAGGGCATTCTCAGCAATTCCTCTTGACCAAGCGCACGAACAGAATAATGCCTGTGTCAAGGGTGACGGAGGTGCCGTTGGTCTTACAGATAATCCCAGTGCTCTGAGGCGCTGGATGGTCGCCGGACCCGAGGTGGCCAGAGTTATCATGGAGTTTGAGGAGGCGAACATGTATCGAAACGCCAATGAGAAGACAGGTCACCATGAAGATACACCAAGTGCACAGAAAGCATTTGCCAAAGATGTACGATCGCTTGTGGCTGTCATTGAAGAGCTGGGGAATCCCTTCGAGGAGGATAGTCAAGATTTGCTGGTCCTAGACACCAGGGATATTGCTGATCCTGCAGTGATTGAAACAGTTCGCACTGTCAAACAGATTGGACAAACAAAGTTTGAGGCATACTCAAATAATTGCCTCATAGACAGAACCAACGCTATTGACGAACCTATGAAGAAGAACAAGCTCCACCTATTCGGAACACACAGAAGACTAAAAGTGCCCAAAGGAAAGGAAGCATCTATGAAGAATGATATGGCCTTATTTGCAAGGCTCTACATCGGCTGCCAGAACCGCGATGGGAACCTGGACGAATTCTTCTGTCATGAAAATCAAGCATGTCCTCCCGCATTATCTGATGCAGGCAAGCTACACCTGGGTACCAAAAGCCAGTTGCTGGAGTGCCTTGAAGGTCTTGTTGAAGCTCAGTCTGATGCACCTGCTGTCACTTCTGTTGTCCTTGATGGCGCCGTCATCATGCAGATGTTGAAGCCTGGCACTGCCAAGACATTTCAAGAAAATGCCCACCAAATCTTCATCCTTACGTCAAAGGGCAACTGCGTCGTGCTTCACGTCTCGACCTCGTTTGGGATAGCTACAAAGATGGCTCCTTGAAGACAGCGACAAGGGAAAAACGAGGAAAAGGGGTGCGACGGCGCGTGGTGAGCACCACAGCCATACCAGGAAACTGGCAGAGTTTCCTACGTGTCGACACAAACAAAGTGAAGCTCTTCACCTTCCTGTCCGATGTGCTGGTGCAGTCCTTCCATGACGAGGCAAAGGAGCTGGTAGTCACTTATGGGGAAGCAGTGATCTGCCTTCCAAGGCAGGAAGATGAAAGCTCACTGGCTCCATGCAGTCATGAAGAGGCGGACACTCGCATCATGCTGCATGTGGCCCATGCTGCACAACATGACCACCGTCGGATTCAAGTTCGAACCGTAGACACCGACGTCGTCGTCTTGGCGGCGATGGTAGCCCAGGCACTACGATGCGTGGATGAACTCTGGATTGCCTTTGGGACGGGCAAGAACTACCGCTACATCCCTGCCCATGAAATAGCTGCCTCCCTCGGCCCACAGAAGGCACGTGCCCTCCCTGTCTTCCATGCCATGACCGGATGTGACACGGTATCAGCATTCATGGGGCATGGCAAGAAATCTGCCAGGGCCACATGGAACTCTTTTCCAGACCTGACAGATTCCTTGGTCACCCTGACCACCACGCCAGTCAACATCCAGGATGACACACTGCACTGCATTGAAAGATTTGTGGTGCTCCTCTATGACCGCACCAGTCAAAACACGGACGTCAACGAGGCCAGAAAGAAACTCTTCGCCAAGAGGAACTCCGTCCAGCGCATCCCACCTACCTACCATGCTTTGGAACAGCATGTGAAGAGATCAGTCTTCCAGGGTGGTTATATCTGGGGGCAGGTCTTGGTCCCTCAACCCGTGCTTCCATCACCAACAAGCTGGGGCTGGTGGGAAACAGAGGATGGGTCGTACGAACTGCTGTGGACCACACTCCCTGAGGCTTCAAAATGCTGCTTAGAGCTGGTTTCGTGCCGCTGCAAAAAAGGCTGTAAAAACCGATGCAAGTGTAAGAAGGCTAATCTGCAATGCAGTGGACTGTGTGCTTGTGATGGAGACTGCGAGTAGACACAGACTACCAGTAGACAGAGATTGAGATATTAGCCTAGCTTAGAATGTGGAAATGCAAAGTTGCATTGTCTGTAAATGTGTTGACTTCTTGATCCAGAGAGAGCCAGTACACTTGCCCTCAGAAACTCTCATCGTTACAGACTTGTACTTGTGATGTTTTCCTAAGTTAGTAGTTACCATGCGCAGTTACCAAGAAAGTTACTTAATCCATTATTTTATTGTACTGTACTGATGTATGTGTGAACCATGTGTATGTGTCCTGGTAACATGATAGTATACAGTAAACCATTGCAGCTTGAAAATCAAGTCTGCAATAAATTGATTACATTTTCTGAGTTTTTCATTAGCCTACCACAATTATCGATTCCCTTTTCAAATTAGAGTAAAGTATCTATTCTATAATAAACTTTTATTGACCGTAAAGCCATTGAATGTGATGAATATCATTTGACTCATGTTCTCCAATAATAGGTACTTTTCAGCGAATTTTTTCAAAAGAGCAGGCATTCACAAATCAAATAATGGCTTTTTTATCGAAAATACTTGCTCATAATATTTGGATGCGTTTTTTCCATGGTCAGTGTACTGAATTTTACACGTTACTTAGATCTAACAGAAAGACAATAACAATAAAAGAGCATATAGCCCATAATTTCGCTAAAGTAGAATGGCGGCCATTTTGGAAAATGGCCGCCGTAGCTGTCCAAGGCACAATCTCGGGTGGCTCCATATCTAGAATTGTTTGGAATACATATTCCTACATGTGTACCAATTTTGGTGCTTTTATGAAAAAATTAACAATTGATATGAAATATGGAACTACGCTGCAGGACTATTTGGGGTGACACAAAATGCAGCTTTTTTTGACGACGCATAAGACGAAGATCGGGTGCAAATACCATAGGGTTTTATTAACACGGTCGGGTGCAAATACCGCTCCCGGTATTTTCACGGTCGGGTGCAAATACCCACTCCGTACTTTCTCTTGGTACAGCCGCGTTCAAAAGTATCTGTCCGCCAGTCTATGCACCCATCCAGTGACCTAGAAACCCCCTGTCCTGCTTTACCTGGGTGTGCGTATAATACCTTCTACTTTCTTTTGGGTTATACTGATGATTTGGACCGACAGTTAACCCATCGATCTTTTTAGGCCTAATAAGTCCGGTAGAATACATCATTGCTATATATGTCATTAACCCGGGAGCTGCGGGGAGACTCTTAAGAGTTCCCCCGGCGCACTGCGGGGAGACTCTTAAGAGTCAGAGAAAATAAAAATCAACTTTTGACATCGAAAAAAAAAAAAAATTATATTTTTTTTTTTTTATTTTTTTTTTTGTTTTGGCCCCTGGGCCATGCAAAATCTCAGTCCTCTACCTCCCCTCCTTCCCCACTTTCCTCCTCTCCTTCAGTTATCACCTATTTTCCCTGTTATTCCCTTATTCTGAGGTATATTTTCGTGCTAACATTAGAAATCCGATTGGAGGGTGTGGTCATCACTGATAGCAAGCGAGTGCAAGAGAGAGAGAGAGAGTATCGATCGACTGTGTCTCAGTGGCCTTGGGGGAAATTGGCGGGAAAGCAGATTGCCTCACCCATACATTATACAACTCGCGGGCTATATCTCCGATTTTGACCATCCAAACGCTGTTTTCACTCGTTTTATTGTTGTTTCAGGTTAATACCTTTATAATCAACCCATAATAGGCGCATATGGCTAAGTATTAATGCTATTAATGGCACAATGAATATTTTAGTGGCGGAAACACCTCAAATACGTCAGCACAGGGGGACGTTTCCAATTACCCCCATGCGCACTTCAGAGGTTAAGAGCTGAAATGTACAAGGGAGAAAAAGAGGGAGTAAAGGGTTTTCTCATAGCCCACTGCACTACCTCCATGGGCACCCGGTCAAAGGCCTTCTCCAGGTCTACAAAAACTATAGGTAGGCCTATAACTCCCTGTTTTTCTCTAAGTATCTTTCTTGCATTTACCTAAGAGTGAAGATAGCATCAGTTGTGCCACGTCCTGGCATAAATCCAAACTGCATGTCGCTGATAGCAACACATGCAGCTTCTGCCTTTTGTCTCCCTCATCCACATAGGCAAAAAACAAAATGTGAGTGCAATGACATACTTCAGAAACGTGGCCTGTCAAAGCGGATGATATCAACAATGGAACGCAATAAAATTAAAATGGGAAGATGGACTGTGGACCCATAACCTCTGTATATCAAAAATGGCTATAGCTAATGGCCTGTAAATGTCCACACTTATTCCCTGGCTGCCTCTTCCCAAATGGTAGAAATATTAGCTCGATTACGCTAGTAGTGTATATGTTATAGATTTTTGGCCTATCTATAAGGAATGGACTAAAGGTAGGCCTATTCATCTGTTTTGTTTACATCATATTGATTATAATTCCCTAAAAAAGTTACCGCAAATAGGCCAAAACTCTTGCACATTAACCTCTATAACTCTGAAAAGACTAGAATAATCGAGCTACTATTTCTACCATATGGGAAGGGTTAGCCAGGGTAGGCTATAGGTGTGGAAATTCTGCCCATTTGCTCTAGCCCTTTTTTAGTTACAGAAGTTAGTTTTCACGATGTCTGCCTATCTATTTGAAACAGGGCACAGCAAAACTAAAGTCATCTGTATACTTTAGACATTCAAATTTCCCGCCAAAATTCGGAAGGTCTTGGTCTTGGTGCGAGAGTCACGCTCGACTGGTCGAGGTGTGGCCTTAGTATCGGCTGGTCTTGGTCTTGGTGCGAGAGTCACGCTCGACTGGTCAAGGTGTGGCCTTAGTATCGGCTCTCTCTCCTAGGATAAACTTATAAACTATAATGGAAAAGGACAGGTTGAGAATAAAAGAAGATTGTGTCCCCGTGAGCTCTCTCTCCTAGGATAAACACTCGGACAGTCCTAGAAAGCGTACTCTCTTATTATATCTCCAGTTCTATAGATAATCGTAAAATGTCTAAGTTATTTTCCACTTGGCATATACTCCAAGGGCTACAGAGAAAGGAAATAATGGTAATATATCTACCAAACTAAGTGAGAAGCCGATTCACAGACTTTATCGGAATAGAAGACAATTTAACAGAAGTAAACACTAAAACAGACAAGATCGAGTTGTGTTCCACGTGTCACACGGATCTTCAACCAAGATTAGCAAGAATCATCAAGAATCTTCAGAGTACTTGTGTAAATAAGTGGTAACTAGGCCTATATGTGACAAACTCTCAAATCCTACAGGCCCTTGTTAAGCTTATGAAACACATAGGTTTAAGTCGGAGTCACACGAGCCGTTTTTTTTAAGCCGGAGTCACACGAGCCGTTTTTTTAAGCCGGAGTCACACGAGCAGTTTTTCGAGCAATTTTGACAGGCAATTAGCCTAGTCTATGGTCTGACCGCAAGAAGAACCCTACATCAGGGAGTGCCGCATTACTCCCGCCAATTAACTGAACTGAGCTTCAAAAATTACACTATCAGAATTCAACCGTAGCCTAGAACTTTTTTTTTTTCCTATGTGATTAAGGGAGGCAAAAGGCAGAACTGCCTATAGCGAGTGCCTCCCCCATAGTTGAAAGAGTGACAGGGCCAAAATCAAGGGTAAACCTGACTTTTTGGACCGACAGCGATTTCAGTAGCCTAAGTTTTAGTTTGTATTTTTTCATTTTTCCTTCAGATATAGGCCTAGTGTTGTTTTATACTGAAGAGGAGCGGAAATGAGTATTTACCCATTATCCAACAATCTAAAAACACGCCCCCCACTAGTGGGGAGGGCTATGAAGTTCAGGGAAAATGAGGGGTTAAAAGCGTAAAAATACAATAATAGGCCTAGGCCTATAGCGTTTTGTATCAAAACTTGGCTCGGGTTTTCCCAAATTGCAAACTCATAAAACCCGATTTTGTGAATACCCGAGCCAACTGACGAAAGCTGGCTCGGATTTCACGGGGTGGAGTGGGTAGCCTAATATCTTATGTTATAAAACTAGTAAACTTTGGGAAGACATTAGTCTAACCTAACAACCTTACCTGTTACCTAACCTATCCTAGTATTATGGGTGGGGGCTGCCGCCCCCACACCCCCGCTGGCTGAGTTAGGCTATTATTATTATTTTGTTTTTAATGTGCTAGGCTATTAGCCTAACCTAACAACCTTACCTAACCTAACCTAGTTACTGTCCTAGTATATGGGTGGGGCTGCCGCCCCCACACCCCCGCTGGTTGGGTACTGGCTGAAAAACTTATTGTTTTACAGTAGGCTATGCTGTATTTTAGAGTTTTTTTTGTTCTCCCTTAGCCTATAACACATTTCAGCTCTTAATGACATATATAGCAATGATGTATATGCTCTACCTGACCTATTAGGCCTAAAAAGATCGATGGGCTAACTGTCGGTCCAAAACATCAGTATAACCAAATCAAGGGATGTTCGAGCCAAAATGCCTGGACACACGGAGTTTGAAGCAATTTAAGTCATAGGAAGAGGGAAAGACTGATTCTGGGAGAGAGTTCGATAAATGTTTACCTATGGTCCCGTTAAAATAGGTGACTGGACGACTCGGCCCATGGGACAACTCGGCTTGGACAGCTCGGCCCACTTTTGGACAACTCGGCCCATTATTTGAGACAGCTCGGCCCCATGTTTTGCTATGGGGCAATTTGACTAGACCAGTCAGGATTAGGATGGGGAGAGCTAAGTGGAGGGTTTATGGGTGAGGCCATGTATGCAGCACCAAATCCTGTCCACTGCGTATGCGCGGCCTTTTCCCTAATATTTTTATTATGTTATTTAGGCTCAACTGTTAGGTACCGGTACATAAATAGATAGGGACATAGCAATTCCAAAATGATCAATATAGCCATCTATACCGTTTTTATGTTGTCGAAGAAAATAAGGGTTGTGAAAGGCCGAGTTGTCGAAGCAATTAACTCGGGGCCGAGCTGTCTCGGTTTTACTGGGCCGAGCTGTCTCGCCGTGGGCCGAGCTGTCTCGTTTTTACTGGGCCGAGCTGTCTCGCCGTGGGCCGAGCTGTCCTAGCCGAGCTGTCCCGTGGGCCGAGTAGTCTAGCATTCGTTAAAATATCCTCAAGTAGGCCTAACCTAGGCCTATTAAATACTGTGGTAAACCTGACTTTTTGGACCGACAGCGATTTCAGTAAGTTTTAGTTTGTATTTTTTAATTTTTCCTTCAGATATAGGCTAGCCTAGTGTTGTTATAGGCTATACTGAAGAGGAGCTGAAATGGGTATTTACCCATTAGGCTATCCAACAATCTAAAAACATGCCTCCCACTAGTGGGGAGGGTTATGAAGTTCAGGGAAAATGAGGGGTTAGCCTAAAAGCGTAAAAAATACAATAGTATAGCCTAGCATTTTGTATCAAAACTTGGCTCGGGTTTTCCCAAATTGCAAACCCATTAAACCCAATTTTGTGAATACCCGAGCCAACTTTTGACGAAAGCTAGCTCGGATTTCACGGGGTGGAGTGGGTAGCCTAATAGCCTATCTTATGTTATAAAAATAGTCAACTTTGGGAAGACATTAGCCTAACCTAACAACCTTACCTAACCTATCCTAGTATTATGGGAGGGGGCTGCCGCCCCCACACCCCCACTGGTTGGGTTAGGCTATTATTTTTTATTTTTTACTTTTTTTTAATGTGCTAGGCTATTAGCCTAACCTAACTACCTTACCTAACCTAACCTAGTATATGGGTGGGGGCTGCCGCCCCCACACCCCCGCTGGTTGGGTACTGGCTGAAAAACGTATTGTTTTACAGTAGACCTATAGGCTACTGTATTTTAGCGTTTTTTTGTTCTCCCTTATAACACATTTCAGCTCTTAACACCATATTGGCGGGCTAGGCGGTCTATTTGACCGTACCGCACAGCGGGGGATTTTTTATCCTAAATAGGGTTGTTTCCGTACTCATTTCCATGCCTAAATAAGACCCAGAGCGAAAAACAAGTATCTATCCCTGAAAGGGCATAAACAGAGCTTTCCAATGACACCCGAACCATCCTTGTACGACCACTGGTTCTCTTGCAACGATCGTGCAACACGAGTGCAAAAACCCTGAAATAAGGTAATTTCCTTACATAATTCCCTGTGTAGCGAGTGAGAAAGGGGGGAGGAAAGTAGAATACAGTTCAGTATATCCACGGTGGTCATGGGGAGCGGTCATAAGGTTACTACGCTCGTCCTACCGCTCAGCTCTCTCTGTCAGCAACATTACGTGCTGAAAATGGCGCTCGACAGATGTCGTGTACCGCCACTTAGTCCAAATTTATTTCACTCGACATATGTTGCGCGCCGCCAATAAGGGGTTAATGACATATATAGCAATGATGTATATGCTCTACCGGACCTATTAGGCCTAAAAAGATAGATGGACTAACTGTCGGTCCAAAACATCAGTATAACCAAAACTGTTCAGGGGACTGGTTAGAACTTGTAGGATGTTTAATTGAATGTCGGAAATCAGTATTTACGGAGAAATAACAGTCTTAAAATGCGCTATGGGTTACCCAGGGTCCCTGCCCTCTCTTTCCCAGGTAATGTTGTTGTTGTTGTTGTTCCCTAAGATGCCTGGCCGAACAGCCCCGAGTCCCTGAGGAAGGCCATGGCCACGATCGGGCTTTCCCACAGAGCTCTCATTGAGTGTAGATTGTGTTGTTGGTGTAAGTGGTTGTGTGAAATGCAGTCTTCTATGATGTGTTTAATGGTATGGGGTGCTGTGTTATATCCCGGGCAGGCGTCGACAACGGAGTCATCCAGTCTCTTCTGATTGCTCAGGAGAGCTGGATGGTGTCCGCATCTCAGCCTGGCCAGGTGGACTCTGTCCTCGCGAGGAAGGGAGGATTCGGAAGGATGGATTTCGGGAGGTCGTGCATGCAGCTGCGTGTTGTCTGTGAGTGAGTGGATGGATCGGTGAGAGATATGAGTATGGATGTGCTTCTGGAAGTTGGTTCGGGGTGGGCAGGGAGGGAGAGAGGACAATAATTGTGTGTGATACCGTGTGCTGGGTGTTGTTTTGATATTTCTGGGTGTCTGTGGGTGTGTTGCCATGTAGTTTAGTGGGTGGTCTTGGTTCGTGGAGGCTGCTGCCAGGAATTGAGTGCCTCTCATGTCCAGATGGTCTTTGACTTTGAGAATTTTGGTTTCTTGATGTAGGTGATCTGTGGGTGCACTAGCTGTGCAGCCTGTAATGATCTTCAGGGCTTTGTTTTGAATAGTCTGTAAGGTCTTATGATGTGTTTCAGCTAGGTTAGAAGCCCAGGCTGGGCTTGCGTATTCCATCACTGATCTTATGTATTGTTTATATACTGTGGTGGTAGTTTCTTTGTTGTGTCCAAATTTTGTGTGAGCAAGTGACCTGAGGGCGTTAAGTCTGGGTGTCAGTTTCAAGGGGGGGGTTGTGGTGTGCTGTTTGAATGTCATATGAGTATCATATGTTACTCCTAGGATTTTGGGTGTGTGTATGTGTTAGGGGTGTGTTGTTTATGGTGAGTTGAGGGATGTATTCGTGTTCTCCTGTCCAGCTTGTGAGCAGGGTTGCGGTGGATTTGGCTGGGGCTAGATTAACTCTGTTTGTAGTGCACCAGCCATGTAGTGTGTTGAGATAGGGTTGAAGGAGATCTGTTGCTCTTTTTGGGTTATGGTGTGTGCATGTGAGTGTTATGTCATCTGCATAGGAGGCTAAGTTTATTTGGGGCGTATTGGGTGTAGTTATATCGTGCATGTACAGATTGAAGAGTGCGGGCGATAGGACGGATCCTTGTGGGACTCCGTTTGGAAAGTTTCTGATTTTAGATGACTGACCGGCAAAAGATACGTGTGCACATCTGCCTGCTAGGAAGTTGGCCAGCCACCTTTTTGTGTTGTTGTGCATGTTTGTGTTGTAGATTTTGTTTGTTAGGTTGTGGCGGGGGATGGCATCGAAGGCTTTACTAATGTCGAGTGTGGCTAATAGTGATCTGTGTGGTGGTCTAGCTGAGTTGATGCCGTCAAAAGCTCTTTGTGTAAGGTCTGTGAGAAGAGTGTTTGTGGAGTGCAGTGGCCTAAAGCCATGTTGTGTTGGAGCTAGGGGTAGGTCAGGTGTAATTAGTTGTAATACTAGGCGTTCCATGACTTTGGAGGGGGAGCAAAGGAGTGTGATGGGGCGGTGCGAGGAGGGTAGCGTGGGGTCTTTGTTGGGTTTGGGGAATGTGATGATGATACCATGCTTCCAAATGTTTGGTATTGTGTTGTGTGAATAGCTGTAGTTTGATATGTTAGTGAGTGCTTGTATGCCTTGTGGTCCCAGGTGTCTGAGGTGTATGTTGCTTATGTTGTCTAGGCCACAGGCGGGTGAGTGCTTGAGATTGTTGATGATATGCTTTGTCTGGTGATTGGTGAAGGGTGTATAGTCAGGGTCTGTGGGGAATTGTCTCTTACGTCGGATGACACGTCGGTCGTCTTTGTGAGGTTTTAGGTGGCTGACATGTGAGAAGTGATTGATGAGAGTGTTTGCTTGTTGTTTACATGAAGGAGTAGAGTCTGTTGTTGTGATTGCAGCATGTGATTGTGTTGCTGTTGGAAAGTGTGATGCTGTTTAGTGTTTTGTAGAGTTTTTTGGGGTTTGTTTTGTGATCAAGTGTTTGTAGGAAGTTATTCCAATTTAGTTGTTGTTGTTGTTGTTGTTGTTGTTGTTGTTGTTGTTGTTGTTCCTGTTCCTGTTGTTCCCTAAGCTGCCTGGCCGAACAGCTCCGAGTCCCTGAGAAAGGCCATGGCCACGATCGGGCTTTCCCACAGAGCTCTCATTGAGTGTAGATTGTGTTGTTGGCGTAAGTGGTTGTGTGAAATGCAGTCTTCTATGATGTGTTTAATGGTATGGGGTGCTGTGTTACATCCCGGGCAGGCGTTGACAACGGAGTCATCCAGTCTCTTCTGATAGCTCAGGAGAGCTGGATGGTGTCCGCATATCAGCCTGGCCAGGTGGACTCTGTCCTCGCGAGGAAGGGAGGATTCGGAAGGATGGATTTCGGGAGGTCGTGCATGCAGCTGCGTGTTGTCTGTGAGTGAGTGGATGGATTGGTGAGAGATATGAGTATGGATGTGCTTCTGGATGTTGGTTCGGGGTGGGCAGGGAGGGAGAGAGGACAATAATTGTGTGTGATACCGTGTGCTGGGTGTTGTTTTGATATTTCTTGGTGTCTGGGTGTGTTGCCATGTAGTTTAGTGGGTGGTCTTGGTTCGTGGAGGCTGCTGCCAGGAATTGAGTGCCTCTCATGTCCAGAAGTTTTTGTTGTTCTTGTATTTTGTTGTTAGTTTGGGTGTTGAGTGCTTGGATTTGTTGTGTGATGTCTTGTGTGTGGGGTGCTGGGGAGTGTTTCAGTATGTCTCGTCTGATGAGGTTTTTGAATTTCTGGTGTGAAGTTGGGGTTGTATCTTTTTCTGTTACCTCTTGGAATGTGTTTCTTGTCAGCGTTTTGGATAGTTTTATTGAGTATGTGTACAGCATTGTTGATGTTAGTGATGGGTGTACTGTTTAGAGTTGTGAAGTGTTGTTCTGTCTCATTTGTGAATGCTTCCCAGTTAGCTCTTTTATAATTGGTGTATGTGTGTTTGTGGCTAGCTGGGGTGAGTCTGGTTTTGGTGGTGATAATGATCGGGAGGTGGTCAGAGCCTAAGGTTCTGACCACCCTCCAGGATGTTGTGGGGGCGAGTTCTGGGGAGCAAAAGGTGATGTCTGGAGATGATGGGTTATAGAGAGCTTGGTGAGGAATATGGGTATGTTGATGGATGTCGTTAAGGATGATGAGGTTATCGGTTTGGTTTTGTAATACCAGCCCTCTGTCTGTGTCGGGGTTGTCGACAAACCAGGCCGACGTCTTGGCGTTGAAGTCACCACCCAGGATGATGTGTGGGGTGTGGGGTGTTTGTGATGTGTTGTAAGTGTGGTCTGTATTCATTTGGTACCGTACTGTAGGGGATGTTTGGGGAGGGATGTACTGTATGTGTTTATGATGGTTATGTTGGAGTTGTTGCCAGTGCGTATTTTAATTGATTGTATTTCTGTTGTGTTATCATTTGGGGGGAGGAGGGATTTGGTTTGTACACTGGTTACTATGTATGATATTTCTTTGTGTACCAGGGTGATGAGTCCACCGCCCCCGCCGACAGCCCGGTCTTGTCTGATGGTGGTGAAATTATGAAATGTGGGTGTTTTTTGTGTTGTGCGGAGTTTTGTTTCTTGTAAGATGGCAATGTGTATGTTGTGTTGTTTGATGAAGTGTGAGAGTTTGTGTTTCTTTGTGTTGATGCCATCTATGTTCAATTGAAGAATGTTAATGTTATGTGCACGATGTATGTTGGGTGCTGCTGCACGAGGATGGGGTGAGGTGAGGGGAGGGGGGGGGTGAGGTGGGGGGGGGGATTGGGGAGCTGGAGATGGGGTGTGGTGTGTGGAGTTGAGGATGTGGATGGTATGGGAAGGTTAGGTGGGTTAGGGAGGAGAGGTGGATGGGTTTTAGGGGGGGGAGTGGATGATATGGGAAGGCTAGGTGGGTTGGGGAGGAGAGGTGGATGGGTTTTAGGCGAGGGATTTGACTGGGAGAGGGAGGGGCATGAGGAACAGGTCCAGGTGTTCGTGTAGTGTTTCTTGGAGGCAAGTGTTGTATTTACCTAATTGTATTTACCTAATTGTAGTTTACAGGAGTTGAGCTAAGCTCGTGTTGTCCCGTCTCTCAGTCTACTTTTTATCCAATTTTTTCTTGAAAATATGGATGTTCCTTGCCCCCACCACCTCCTCCTCCAACCCATTCCATTTGTCAATACATCTATAGGGGAAGCTAAACTTCCTGATATCGTTCTTGCAGGTAGGTCTTTTTACTTTGTAGCTGTGGCCTCTAGTTATTCCTGTATCCATAATTAATATATCCTCCCTATCCAGCCTCTCCAGCCCCCGGGTACATTTGTACATCATTATCATGTCTCCCCTCTCTCTCCTCTCTTTTAGACTCGGTAGATTTAATTTGTCTAGCCTCCCTTCATATGGCAGTTCTCTGAGACTTGGAACCAATTTAGTGACTGCTCTCTGGATTCTTTCTAACTTGTGAATATGCTTCTTTAGATGCGGGGACCACACCACTGCTGCATACTCCAATCTTGGTCTAATCATACTCTTCATAATTTTCGCTACCATGGTCTCATCCAAATAGTTCAGAGCAACTTTCATATTCCCGGCCATTGCATACATTCCGCTAAAGAGCTTGTTAATATGTTTCTCGGCGACAAAGTATCTTGTATAATCAACCCTAAATCTTTTTCTTTTTCGGCCTTGCTAATTTTATTATCTCCCATCCTGTACTCCCAATTTGGTCTATTCACACTTCTTCCCATATTTAACACATGACATTTACTTATATTAAATTTCATTTTCCACTTGGTGCTCCATTCGTATATTTTATCTAAATCCCCTTGCAGCTCCTCACAACTACTTTTATTTGTTATTTGTCTCATAATTTTTACGTCATCTGCAAACATTGACATGTAAGAGTTTATGCCTATCGGCAGGTCATTCACGTACATAAGGAACATGAGAGGTGCCAACACAGATCCCTGCGGCACACCACTCTCAACTTTCCGCCACGATGAGTAAGTTCCTCTAATGTTGGTCCTCATTTCCCTATCTGTTAAATAGCTCTCCATCCATTTCAGCAAACTCCCCCTGACACATCCTAGCGTCTCAAGCTTAGATAACAATCTCTTATGTGGTACCTTATCGAATGCTTTGGAAAGGTCTAAGTAGACGCAGTCCACCCATCCGCCTCTTTCTTGGAGTACATCTATCACCCTACTGTAATAACATAGCAAACTGTACAGGTGAAGTGGGTCCAGTTCCTGCATGAATTGCAGAGAACTGAACCCTTAGTGTGACGACTCGAAGTGATGGGTTTTGAGCAAGTTGGACATATGTATGTGTACGTGGGTCCTGGGTTGCTCTCAATGTCTCCGGCTAGAAGAAGTCTTCGAGAAATGACAGCCGGAGAGTCATTTCTCGGTGTAGGAAAAACTGTGTAATGTGTGTGTGTGGTGTGAGAGGTGTGGAAATTCCCGGCGCGACCGAAGCCGCTCCCAGGTAATGTAATGTTATGTTATATTATATTATATTATATTATATTATATTATATTATATTATATTATATTATATTAGGGTTAGGTTAGGTTAGGTTAGGTTAATCTAATCTAATCTAATATAATATTTGTACATTTTGGGCAGTGGGCGGGGCCGCGCGTATGTGGCGGCGTACAGATCCTCCCGTAAAACATAGCGCATTTTAAGACTTTTATTTCTCAGTAAATACTGATTTTTTACCTTCAATTAAACATCCTACAAGTTCTAACCAGTCCCCTGAACAGTTTTTAATAGTTTACTTGAGGATATTTTAACGGGACCATAGGTAAATTTTTACCGAGAGTTCCAGAGCTCAGCTGTTGACTAGAAGAAAGTTTGAGAGTAACGTTTCACTCTTGGGTTGGAGAGTTGCACAGAGTAGGGGTGGGATTGAGTTGCAAGACGGGTACCACGTGCCCTACGTAAAGGAGGTGGTATACACTGGGAAAGCTCTGAGGAACACTGATTATTATAGTAGCGATAGAATAGCGAGAGAGATGCAACATTGCGGCGGACAGAGAGAGATTGCAGAGAGTTAGTGAGTGGACGGGAGTTAATGATACGAAAGGCCTTCCTTTCAACTTTGTCTAGGAGAGCGGTGTGAGAGGAACCTCCCCACACTCTAACTACCTACAGCCTAGTTACCGATACCAGTGCAAAATACAGTAGTCCCAAAATACTGTATAACGAGAAAAAACTTGCTCATGGAAAATTGACGGAAAAATAGGTTTTTATGCCACCTTTTGATTTCACATTAACTTCTCAATCTTCTCCTGGCGTCATAAAACACTAATGAATTTCGTTTTCAGGCGCATGATTCACAGTTCAGTTGTTGGGCGGGAAGCTAGGCCTTTATAACGGCACCTCCCTTTTGCTTTTTTGTTTTGTTTTGTTTTTACTTTATGTTCAGTATGATTTTATCTTATCCTCCAAAAATTATATATTATCTTCGGTACGATTTTAGTTACTGGACACCTATTTGACAGGTACCGCCAACGATTTAATACATATTTTTTTTCGGTTTCCACGCATCCAACACCAAGCTAAACCCTTTTCTGATGTACGGAACACTAAAAAAGCAATGAGGACACTTTAATAATGATAATATGAGATGAAATATAAAGACAACTCTGTTGCGTTCGTGGAAGTAGCGTCGCTTTGTTTACTTTACGCTCGGAGTGACTTCCCGGCGCCTTGGCGGTCGACTTAAAATGGCTAAGCTAACCAGTTGTTGGGTACATTTTTTGATTAAGACTTGCGTTATAGGCCATGGGATACAGGACAGGGTTGAGGGGGTGCTCTGCCCCCCCTCACCCTCCCGTGAATTATAATAATCGTCATATATGTGGCCAGCAGGGGGCAAGTAAAACAGCTGGCCGTAACCTCGAGCGTCCTGGGTAAACAAACCGCGACGATCCGAAGCGACGACGGACTCCCGCCGCCGATTTTCGGCACAAACGCGCCATTTTATTCTCGTCGAAAACCACATTTAAAAAGTTATTATATCGTTTTCAATACTATTACCGGACCACAAAAGGTGTAGCTTGGTGTTGGATGCGTGGAAACCGAAAAAAAATATGTATTAAATCCTTGGTGGTACCTGCCAAATAGGTGTCCAGTAACTAAAATCGTACCTTATCTTCTTTACCCTATCTATGGTCTGTCCATCAAAGTTCGTAGGGGTGAGGTGGGCAAAGCCCCCCTCAACCTATTATTGTATCCCATGACCAGCGTTGGGTAAATTGTTTTATTACTGGTTGTGGAATACAAGGGTGATTCAGGCGTCATTGAAAAGCTCTATTATCGCCCTTTCACAGATACATAATTGTATTACGTTCTGGCTCTTGTTTATGCATGAAAAAGAGTATGGAATGAAGCTCATTTAGGGTAAATATGACCGCCTGCCAGGTAGGAGTTACAAATATCCCCATTTGACAGGGGTTAAGAATAGCCCAGGTCTAGGTGTATATAGAACCAAATAATGGTATCCTATTATATTTTTTGGCAAGGGTTGCATAAGCAGGCGTACGGTACTGTTACTTAGTAGCTTGTTTACACGCGTCGTACATTCGCAGCTAGGCCTAGCCGATGTTCGCGTCTAATTTGTCTGCCTTTTTTTTTTTTTAAATGATCTCGCGGCCAGCTGTTATTTGACCCTTGTTGATACTGTATGATGATAACAATAAGTTATGGGGGGGCAGAGTTGATATTGATTAAATCAATTTGATTTAATCACTTGATTAAAACAATTATTTTTTTACAAAAAAAAATAATTATTTTTTTTATTTTTTTTATCTGTGAATCAAAATAAAAAAAAATCTGAAGATTTATCATGCTTTCATAAGTTTGTGTAGGCATTGGTTCATTTTAAGATACTGGTACATTATGTAGTAACACAAATAACTGATAGCTTTTAAATTTACAAACAAATATATGTATACAGTATTACCTTTCAACTTTTATTTATTTAAAAAAAAAAAAAAAATCAAATAAATAAAAAAAAAAAAAAAAAAAAAATCTGATTTTTTTATTTTTTTTATTTAAAAAAAAAATCAAAAAAATCAACAACCCTGTGGGGGGGCAATGCCCCCCTACCTTTTCTTGTATCCCACTGCTAAATAATGGGTTGCTCCCTCACCACCTATGACTTACTGTCATCATTATCATCATATATATTACCAGCAGGGGACATATTAACTCCTTCTGTACTGGTGAAGTTCTCCTCGGTATATGCTGGCAAATAATAATTATTTTATTCGGCTTAGGAAGGACCTCTAGCAATTAATTATTAATAGGCTACAGACTATCTCATTTAATCCTTTTGGCTATCACAAATCCTTCCTAAGCTGAACAAAATCGTCTAATAGTTTCCAGATTATGAGAAGGACATCACCGGTAATGAAGGGGTTAACAGGGTATGTCATTAGGTTAGGTTTGGAGTTTACATTTGGTTAGGGGTGTAGGTTAAGCTATGTTACCCTGCTCCTGTCCTGAGCTGGGCGGCAGTGCCCATATTGAATACCGGTTATACAGTACTGGGATAGGTTAGGACAAGACTTAAATATAGGCTAGGCTAGTATTGGGATTCCTCATCAATTATCTCTGAGTGGATTATGGTCCGGTTGAGAAAACCTTGCATTAGCGATTTAGGCCTATCACTCTCTCCCAGAGTTCCCTACTTGGTTAGGATTTCCATAAAGCTTTATTTTCAGAAATACATGTAGAATTAGATCATAAGCCTAACCACAATTTTGCTTTTCCTTCCTGTGTCCACTGTCCTTCACTGCCAAATTAAATTTACTTTCTAAGCCTAGGCCAAAATACTGTATAGGCTTTTGGATAGACAAAGACAAATATTAAAGTAGGCTAGGCTATTTAGGCTTCCTTCCTGTGTCCTTCACTGCTAAATTTAATTTACTTTCTAGGCCTAGGCCAAAATATAGGGTTTTTGGATAGGCATTGTTAGGCAAAGAAAAATATTAAAGTAGGCTAGGCTATTTAGGCTTCCTTCCTGTGTCCACTGCCAAAGCCTTATTTACCAAGTTTACTTTATATTTTTTCAAGGAATATAGTGTTTTATTGTTGTTTTTCATGGTTTGAGTGGAGGATTTGCATTAACTTACCCATTATTCATTAATCTAAGATACAGCGTTAAATAGCGCCATTTATTGGGTGAATCGCGCTTTTACAGTAGGTAAGGGAAATTGTAGAGTACATTGGATACACGATGGGTTGAGGTGGGGCGTTGCCCCCCCCCCTCACCCCCCCCCTTGATTTATTGTCATCCTCGTATATGTAGATCTGTAAGGGGGCAAAAACAGGTTGCCGGTATTTCGTTTTTGTGAGTAGGCCTCCTAACGCTCACGCCATTTATTGGGCGAATCGCACTCACTGCATCTTTCAAAACAAGAAGGACGAAGGATTCATTGTGCGCAATGCTTTGTTTACGGTTGGGACATTATTTTTGTGTTATTTTTTGGTGTAATCGGGTTTTTTCAAGTGTCGATAATGAAATTCCTCCATGCGGACTATGAGAAAAATATGGAGAGTCTATTGGCCCCTATTTTCCCTAATAAATTATTTCTAATAGGACTGCGAAAGAGGTCTTGAATATTATCGAAGTGGGCTAGGCTATTTAGGCTAGCCTATGACTTCTAACCCTTAAAATTACCTAATCCAGTTTCAATATTAATTATCGAAATAATGATCTAGGCATAGAAAGCGTGTTAGGCTAGCAGTTAAAACTTCGATAGGAGAAATGACAGAAAATGATTTAGAAATGTGCAGTACATTAAATAGTCAATTTCTTTCCGTTTTCACTAATGAAAATTTGGCACAGTTTCCAGAAGTCCGTAAGGTATACAGCGATAGTATAGAAAATAGGTTAAGTACGGTTACTATAAGTAGAAATGATGTGCTTAAGGAAATTGACAGACTGAAACCTCATAAATCGCCTGGTCCTGATGAGGTATATGCTAGAGTATTAAAAGAATGCAGAGATGAGTTAAGTTACCCATTAACATTTCTATTTAACAAGTCATTAGAAACAGGTATAGTTCCAGAAGCTTGGAATCTTGCAAATGTAGTTCCGATCTTCAAAAAAGGTGATAAATCAATAGCATCCAATTACCGTCCCATTAGTCTCACTTCAATCATAGGAAAGCTACTAGAGTCAATTATTGCTAGGAAATTGAGAAACCACTTAGAAACATTTAACTTAATCAATTCTTCTCAGCATGGATTCACTCAGGGACGGTCTTGCCTTACTAATTTGCTTAGTTTTTTCTCAGAGGTATATGAAGCAGTAGATAATGACAAGTCATATGATATTATATATTTAGATTTCAGTAAAGCTTTCGACAGAGTCCCTCATGAGAGATTGATGAGAAAGGTTGAGGCACATGGAATAGGTGGGGCGTTGTTAGGATGGATTAGGTCATGGCTAATTGGTAGGAAGCAGAGAGTCAGCATAAATGGTACCAAGTCAGAATGGGGAGCAGTCAAAAGTGGTGTCCCCCAGGGATCGGTATTAGGTCCCCTGTTGTTTCTTATATACATAAATGACCTAGATTTAGGTATAACTAGTAGGATAAGTAAATTCGCAGACGATACTAAAATAGGGAGATCAATTGATTCAGATAGCGATATAGAGTGCCTCCAAAGGGATCTAGATACCTTACATGAATGGTCAGTAAATTGGCAGATGAAGTTTAACATTGACAAATGCAAGGTATTAAAGATAGGGAAGATGCAAACAAATGTTAAATATAAACTAGCTAATTTAGAATTAGAAAATTCAGACTGCGAGAAAGATCTAGGTGTGTTTGTTAGCAATGATTTGAAGCCTAGAAAACAGTGTATAAGCGTTCGTAATAAGGCAAACAGGATTCTCGGGTTCATCTCTAGGAGTGTGAGTAACAGAACTGCTGATGTTATCTTAAAACTTTACTTGTCATTAGTGAGACCCCATATGGATTATGCTGTCCAATTTTGGTGTCCTTATTACAGAATGGACATAGATTCATTGGAGAGAGTACAGCGTAGAATGACAAAAATGATCCATAATATTAGAAATCTTTCGTATGAAGAAAGGTTGAAGAAATTAGGTTTACATTCGTTAGAGAGACGCAGAGTTAGAGGGGATATGATAGAGGTGTTCAAGTGGGTTAGTGGGATTAACAAAGGGGACATGACAAATGTACTAAAGCTCAGTGATAGCGAAAGAACTCGTACCAATGGTTTCAAATTAGATAAATTTTGTTTCAGAAAAGATATAGGCAAATATTGGTTTGGTAACAGAGTTGTAGATGGGTGGAATGGACTACCAAGTGCTATAGTGGGATCTAAAACTGTAGGGAGCTTTAAGATAAAATTGGATAAGCATATGGACGAGAGGGGTTGGGTGTGAAGGGGGATCAGCCGGGTTGGGCCAATCAGCACTCTGCAGACCCCCATAATCCTGCATTAATCCCTAACCGTTTTGGTAAGATGATCCTCAGGGTATTAGAGTGTGGAGCCTATAATTGGGCTTTATAATTGAATTGGGGTTGTGTGGGGCAGGGATCTGCCTTGCTTGGGCCGGTCGGCTTTCTGCAGACTGTCATTTTCTTATGTTCTTATGTTAGCAGCCTATTTAAGTACTTGGGAGTAGTGTTACAAAAGCCTATAGGCAGCCTATCGTCGCTTTATGAAATTCAAGTCTAGGCCTATAGGCTTCCACATTTCTATTCGTATAGGATAATTACACACAAATATTATATTCCACACATTATGTTTCCTTTATTCGAAGCTATGTATCGTAGGCCTATGTGCCTAGTATACACAGTAAGTATACTGTAGGCCTACGTCTCTCGAATTCGGAAAGGCCTTGAACAACCTCCTCCTAAGTATGTGAACACAACACTGGCGGCAGTGGCGGTGGCCGCGGTGAGTTCTTCGCGACGGTCCGGTGCGCACGATCTAGTTGGTGGTGAGTGACACGCGTTATATTAATATTTCATTTATTCTCAGGTCTAGCATTCTGTTTACCTACTGACGACCATTCAAACATTATAATAATTATACAAAACTGTATTACCAAAGAGGAAATTTCAGTGCTATGGGCTGCTATATTAGGTCATTCAATCACATCCCGTATTTTTATCTATCGAATCTGGCACCTCTCGGGAGAAGATTCCCCTGCGCGCGCATGCGACTTAATTTTTCCCGTGTGATCTGCAGAAGTAGAAGTCGCTCCAGACCTCCTTCTAGGTACGATACGTTTTCCGGACTTTTTACGTGCCTGGCGGATGCGCAGAAGCTCGCGCCGATGACTTTTTATTGTTGTCGTTGTTTTAATGTAGTCTATGCCGGAGATACCGGTTGTTGTTGTTGTTGTTGTTGTTGTTCCCCCCCAAGCTGCCTGGCCGAACAGCCCCAAGGCCCCGAGCAAGGCCAAGGCCATAACTGTGCGCCCCCACAGAACCCTCCCTGCCGACCACAATAAAGCCTGGGTGACCGAAGCCACTCCATGGCTGGGAGCTGAGGAGGGTGCGGAAACGCCCGGGAAACCAAAGCCCCACCCAGGGCCCTGTGCCCCTCAGCAATTATGAAGAGAAAGTTGAGGGGCAAAGGAAAAATGTGACGCTTTGGCTTCCAATCTTGGTAGATTGGGAGGTCAATCCACGGAAGAGACGCCGTCACTTGAGATCTAGAAAATATATAAGTAAAAGGAACAGCCAGAGAGCTATGGGTATGGCAGAGATCGCTCAGTTCTCACTCTCATAGACCAGCCCATCACCACATGACTAGAACCCAATCCTCTCAGCATCAGCTAGGAAAGGCCCTAGAAAGCCGCCTTTGGCGGGGGGATAGCTCCCCTATTTCAACCCCTTTCGGGGTTGGGCACCCGCCCTTGACTCTAGTAGCTTTCCTATGCTTGATGTAAGACTAATAGGATGGTAATTGGATGCTATTGATTAATCACCTTTTTTGAAGATCGGAACTACATTTGCAAGCTTCCAAGCTTCTGGAACTACTGTATACCTGTCTCTAATGACTTGTTTAATAGAAATGTTAATGGGTAACTTAACTCATCTCTGCATTCTTTTAATACTCTAGCATATACCTCATCCGGACCAGGCGATTTATGAGGTTTCAGTCTGTCAATTTCCTTAAGCACATCATTTCTACTTATAGTAACCGTACTTAACCCATTTTCTATATTATCGCTATATACCTTACGGACTTCTGGAAACTGTGACAAATTTTCATTAGTGAAAACGGAAAGAAATTGACTATTTAATGTACTGCACATTTCTCCTATCGAAATTTTAAGGGGACCAATTGCATCTCTAACCTTGGATTTATATAGTTGGTAAAAAGCTTTAGGATTATTTTTTGAGTCAACCTTAATTTCATAATTTCTTTTTTATTTCCTAATATCCTTTTTTACCTGTCTTGATAGATTCTGATAGTAAACAAGTACTGTAGGTGAATTTCGCCATTCTTAATTTTTCTATATATTCCTCTTTTTTCATAGAAGATTTAATAGTCTATTATTCATCCATTTGGGTTGGTTCGATCTGTGTTGATCTAAATTTTCTTTTGGGGCTATATTTATTTTGCGCATTGTGGAGTGAAGAAATAAAATGTTCATAGCCTATGTAACTGTCAATTTATCCTGAGTTGAGACAGGTATCTGAGAGGGAGTACATTCATTAGCGCACCTGGTTCCACTTAATAGCTTAACCATAGGGTCGTCCCTCTTCTTAATCCACCATAATTGGCTTTTCTGAAATCTGGGATAAGTGTCGTATTCTCTGTCCATTGTATATTAAAATCAATTTATTTATGATCGGTATTTCCAAGTTGGTCCCCTATTTCTACATTATTTACCATATGACTTGTTCATTATTACTGAGAACTAAATCGAGGATAGACTTGTGAGGGGAGAGATTGTAGAGAGGGCATTGATGGATTATGTGCTGGTGACAAGGGAAAGATTGTGTAGACTGCTGGATGTGAATGTGATGAGAGGTGAGGCGGAGGGTATGTCAGATCATTACCTGGTGGAGGGAAAGCTAAGAGTTAAGAGTTACAGGAGAATAAGAGACAAGCGTGAAGTAAGAGAGGTAATAAAAGTTAGTGAGTTAGAGAAGAGTGAAAAAGAGAGGGAGTACAAGGAAAGACTAAATGAAAAGTGGATGGAAGTGAGAGAGATGGAAGAGAGAGAAGTAGAGGTTGAATGGCAACAGTTTAAGGAAGGAGTGAAAGCAAGTGCAGAGGTAGTATGCGGCAAAAGGAAAGTAGGAAGCAGAGGTATCAGGAAGGGAAGCGAGTGGTGGAATGATACGGTGAGAAAGGCAGTTGAGGAGAAGAGAGTGTTTTGAGAGGGTTTTACAGGATGGTAGTGTTGAGGTATGGGAGAGGTACAAGGAGAAAAGGAGAGAGGCAAAACGGAAAATTAGAGAAGCGAAAAAATATGCAAACGAAAGGTGGGGCCAAAGGCTGAGTGAGAATTTTGAAGAACGAAAGAAGATGTTCTGGAAGGAGGTAAATAAAGTAAGGAAAGGAGGACAAAAGAGGGAAGAGTCAGTGAAAGATGAAAATGGAGAATTACTAGTGGAACCAGTTGAAGTGAGGAAAAGATATGCCGAGTATTTTGAATCTTTGTTAAATACAAGAGATGGAAGAGAAGCAGTGATTGAAGCAGAGGTGGATGGAGATAGGTTACCCAGGCCACCCAGGTGGCAGGGAATGAATGAAAGGATTGAGGAAAATGAGGTGAAAGAAGCAGTGAAACAAATGAGAGCGGGAAAAGCAGAAGGTTTGGATGGTATTGCTGTGGAGTGTATAAAGAAGGGTGGAGATGTGATAATAGATTGGTTGGTGAGACTTTTCAATGTGTGCTTTGCTGTGTCAATGGTACCAATAGACTGGAAGAGTGCATGTATTGTGCCGTTGTACAAGGGGAAGGGAGATCGGCAGGAGTGTTCAAGTTATAGAGGTATTAGTTTATTGTCAGTGGTTGGAAAGCTGTATGGCAGGGTGTTGATAGAGAGGATAATAAAGTGTACGGAAGTTGCAATAGGAGAAGAACAGTGCGGTTTTAGGAGGGGAAGAGGGTGCGTGGATCAGATGTTTGCAGTAAGACAGTTATGCGAGAAGTATTTAGAGAAGCATAAGGAGATATTTTGGGCTTTTATGGACTTGGAAAAAGCATATGATCGTGTGGACCGTGAAGCAATGTGGAAGGTGTTAAGGATTTATGAAATTGGAGGAAATTTGTTAGAAGCAGTTAAGAGTTTTTATGAAGGGAGCAGAGCATGTGTGAGAGTAGGAAATGGTGAGTTGAGTGAATGGTTTGAGGTAAAGGTAGGTTTGCGACGGTTGTGTAATGTCACCATGGCTGTTTAATATGTTTATGGATGGTGTGGTGAGGGAGGTGAAAAGGAGAACTATGGGAAGAGGATTGGGTTTAGTAGGAAAGAATGGTAGAGATTGGGAGTTGAATCAGTTGCTGTTCGCTGATGACACAGCATTGGTGGCGGATTCTGATGAGAAACTGCAGCGGGTAGTCAAAGAGTTTGGTGTGGTTTGTGGAAGGAGGAAACTGAAGGTGAACGTCAATAAAAGTAAAGTAATGGTGTGTAATAGGGGAGAGCATAGGGTGAATCTAGATGTGAGGCTGGATGGGGAAATATTGGAACAAGTAGAGTGTTTTAAATATCTAGGAGGAACAATAAGCAGGAGTGGAGGTATGGAAGTGGAGGTAAAACAGAGAGTGTGTGAAGGAAGGAAGGTTTTCGGAGCAATGGGAAGTATGTGGAAGACGAGAAATCTCGGAGTGAAAGTAAAAAGTGCACTGTATCAAGGAATTGTTGTGCCAACAGTGATGTATGGGGCTGAGACATGGGCTCTGAAGAAAAAGGAGAAAAGAGGGCTGGATGTGATGGAGATGAGCTGCTTGAGGAGTATGTGTGGAGTTACTCGTAGAGACAGATTGAGAAATGAAGAGATACGTAGGAGAGTGGGGCAGCAGGAACATTTGTCAGCCAGAGTGGACAGAAGGGTGCTGAGCTGGTATGGTCATGTTGAACGAATGGGAGATGAAAGGCTTACAAAGAGAATATGTGAGTCAGGTACAAGGGGAGATAGAAGGGCAGGAAGACCCCCATTGAGATGGAGAGACTGTGTAAGAAAGGCTTTGGATGATAGAGGAATGACTATAGATCAGGCAGGGGAAGTGGTGGTGGACAGGAGTGAATGGAGAATGCTTGTGAATAGTTGAGTGAACACGTGGTCATTTGGAGTAAGGGGTCGGGCGCAAGTTGGACTAGATAATAGTCCATCAGGCGCCTGGCCCGGGGAGACGATTAATATGAAGGGTGTGCCTGGAAGTGTGGTGGGAGGGCTTGTCGCTTTGGCTCCGCTGCATGTCTGCCTGCCGAGATCGGAACCTCTCCTGGTGGTCAGGGGCCGGGGGAGTGCTGGAGCGACCTTGGTAACCCTGGTCTCTGGGTCTTCTCCTGGGTGACCTGGATGTGTGAGAGTTTGTGTTTTTTATCTGTGTTTATTTTTTGTTTTATGTTGTTTTTGTGTTTTCCCCGTTCTTGCTCTGTCTTGAGTCGGCTACCCCCAAAATGGGGATTGGGCCTGAGCATATAGATAGATAGATAGAAATCGAGGATATTATTACCTCTAGTCGGCGAGTCTATATGAATTGAAATAAAAAACTATCTTGTACCGCCTCAATAAACTCTTCAGAATCTGAGTTGCCAATTTGATGCTGCCAATGAATATTCGGAAAATTTAAATCCCCCATAATGCATACATTGCTAAACCTTGATGCTATTTTCACTTCCTGCCATAAAACTACCTTCGTTTCTACTCATATTTGGTGGTCTATAAATAACTCCAATAATTATGGTCTCACTACCTTCGCTAACCTCTACCCAAACACTTTCGTTATCATTATTTAGTCTAATACCTGATTTAGTACAGCATTTTAATGAACTGACAAATACTGCTATTCCGCCGCCCCTCCTACTTGTTCGATCGTATTTAAACAAACTATATCCCGGTATATGGAATTCTGCTAAAAAAAAAATGATTCTGTATTAATCCAAGTTTCAGTCAGCGCTATAATGTCTATATTTTCGTTGCTAACAAGTGCTCTAAGTTCGTCCATTTTGTTACATAAACTCCTACAGTTTGTATAATATAATCGCAATGTATTTCTTTTACTGGTATCGGATTTACCTTTTATTTCTAACTGAATTCCTATCTTCCGTTGCACCTTCAATATTTCTACTTTATCTGATTTCTCGATTCTTACTGGAAAAATATGATACTGCTATGTTTGTACGTCATATTATTGCCAAGTTTTCATAATTAACCCTCTCCGACATATGACGCGATTTTGAGCCTATTGGGGATACTTTAAAGCCTTTGTTACCATCAGGGGTATTTAGACACCTTTAGTTTAGTTACTTCAACCTCTGCAGTTGTCTTAGAGTTAGCTGTGGGCAGAAAACTAATTTTGGAGAGGTAATTATAAGAGTGAGAGAACTCTTATTTCTTATTGCTAATCTGGCAACCTCTGCATCATATGAGTCTGAAGGGGTTAACAACAAATTTAATTACAAAATCATGGTAATAGCCGAGTAAACAGGATGGAGAGATAGCAATTTAGTATCAGCTGGAAAAATAACAGGTGTGAGGGGGATCTACCAGGTGTGGGCCAATCGGCGCTCAGCAGACCCCCGTAATCTTGTTTTAATCTCTGACCGTTTTGGTGGGGTCAGTTCTCAAGGTTTTAGTGAGTTAGGCCTATAATTAGGGCTGGGTGTGACAGGGATCTGCCTTGTGTGGGCCGATCGGCTTTTTGCAGACTCCCATTTTCTTATGTTCTTATGTATAGTGACCTTCAAATATACGTAAAACAGTGACGGATACCAATAAGTGTAAATATAGGATAGCCCTGTGAACAATGACGACAACAGTGGGACGCAACAATATAGGTAGCAAATTTATAATGGTAGTTTTGGGTTCCTATCATCATATGCTTCATTTCTATATAATTTTTATCCCCGGGGAAAAATCAAATTTGTGATTTTTCATTTTTTTCTTGGATTTTTTTTTTTTTTTTTTTTTTTTATTAACCTAATCTAACCTAAATGTATTTGGGGCTATTAGGTTAGGTTAGGTTAGGTTAGGTTTTTTGGTTAGGTTAATGACAAAAAAAAAAAAAATCCAAGAAAAAAATGAAAAATCCCAAGATTTATTTTTTTTTTCCCCCAGGGATAAATTTGTTATAGAAATGAAGCATATGATGATAGGAACCCAAAACTACCATTACAAATTTGCTACCTATATTGTTGCGTCTCCTGTACAGTATATTGACCCAACAGTGAGATATAATAAATTAAAATATAAGTACACAATAAATAACATAAAACACTACACTCTATTTTGTTCCAGCTGATCGTAAATTGAATCTCTTATTAACTGATTTCTCGATACTTTAAGGAAATATATGAAACTACTATGGCTGTGTCATATTAATGCCAAGTTTTCAGAATAACCATCATCTTTCACTACAAAATCTACCTTATAGCCGAATAACAAAGATAGAAACATGACAATTTACCCTCAGCTGGAAAAAATAACTATAGTACAAAATACCAGTACAAATACAATGTGAACACCCATATTTCTAAGTCTAGAGTGCCTAAAACAATGTGTAAAACCCATATAACTATAAAACATACGATAAAGTATAAAATGAATAAACAGTGTGAGTGAGAGGCAGACAATGAAAGGGAAAGTGGTGGGTGGAGCGTGTCGATCAGCTGGTTGTGTGTGTACGTGCGTGCGTTCCTTTATTGTCTGAGACCATGATGGCCGCCAGTCGCCATGGCAACGAGGACGCGCGCGGGTCTTGCCACTCATGAACATTTATTATAACTTAAAACTAAGCACTTATCACACTGTTACTTCACTTATAATGACATTATGTGATACATGGTGCTAATATATGAACTATGAAGGCACACATGATGCTTGGGTGGTGTAAATAACCGTCACTCGAAAACTGGACACATCGTACATCTGCCATGCTGCCGCGCTCAGCTGTGTATAGCTGGGCGGGAAGCTTGTAGGCCGCCAGGCATCAGCTGATGGCTGTGGGTGACAGTTTATTCTGGGCCTCTGGCTATCATTAAACTATTGCATCAGCTTAGGAAGGATCTGTGGGAATTAAATGGGTGCAGACTATCTCAATTAACCCTCTGACTTCCACATACCCTTCCTAATCTGAATTAAATGGTCTAATAATAGCCCAGAAAATCAGTGTGTACTGTAACTTGAAATGGTTATAACCCTTTGGGTTCCAGCGACGTTATATTTTATTCTAGCTATATTTAGACGATAACCTATTATGCAGCTTAGGAAGGATCTGTGGTAGTCAAAATAGGGTTGTGGTTGTTGTTGTTGTTGTTCCCTAAGCTGCCTGGCCGAACAGCCCCGAGTCCCTGAGAAAGGCCATGGCCACGATCGGGCTTTCCCACAGAGCTCTCATTGAGTGTAGATTGTGTTGTTGGCATAAGTGGTTGTGTGAAATGCAGTCTTCTATGATGTGTTTAATGGTATGGGGTGCTGTGTTACATCCCGGGCAGGCGTCGACAACGGAGTCATCCAGTCTCTTCTGATAGCTCAGGAGAGCTGGATGGTGTCCGCATCTCAGCCTGGCCAGGTGGACTCTGTCCTCGCGAGGAAGGGAGGATTCGGAAGGATGGATTTCGGGAGGTCGTGCATGCAGCTGCGTGTTGTCTGTGAGTGAGTGGATGGATCGGTGAGAGATATGAGTATGGATGTGCTTTTGGAATTTGATTCGGGGTGGGCAGGGAGGGAGAGAGGACAATAATTGTGTGTGATACCGTGTGCTGGGTGTTGTTTTGATATTTTTTGGTGTCTGTGGGTGTGTTGCCATGTAGTTTAGTGGGTGGTCTTGGTTCGTGGAGGCTGCTGCCAGGAATTGAGTGCCTCTCATGTCCAGATGGTCTTTGACTTTGAGGATTTTGGTTTCTTGATGTAGGTGATCTGTGGGTGAAGTAGCTGTGCAGCCTGTAATGATCTTCAGGGCTTTGTTTTGAATAGTCTGTAAGGTCTTATGATGTGTTTCAGCTAGGTTAGAAGCCCAGGCTGGGCTTGCGTATTCCATCACTGATCTTATGTATTGTTTATATACTGTGGTGGTAGTTTCTTTGTTGTGTCCAAATTTTGTGTGAGCAAGTGACCTGAGGGCATTAAGTCTGGGTGTCAGTTTCTTTTTAATATTTGTGGTGTGCTGTTTGAATGTCATATGAGTATCATATGTTACTCCTAGGATTTTGGGTGTGTGTGTATGTGTTAGGGGTGTGTTGTTTATGGTGAGTTGAGGGATGTATTCGTGTTCTCCTGTCCAACTTGTGAGCAGGGTTGCGGTGGATTTGGCTGGGGCTAGATTAAGTCTGTTTGTAGTGCACCAGCCATGTAGTGTGTTGAGATAGGGTTGAAGGAGATCTGTTGCTCTTTTTGGGTTATGGTGTGTGCATGTGAGTGTTATGTCATCTGCATAGGAGGCTAAGTTTATTTGGGGCGTATTGGGTGTAGTTATATCGTGCATGTACAGATTAAAGAGTGCGGGCAATAGGACGGATCCTTGTGGGACTCCGTTTGGAAAGCTTATGATTTTAGATGACTGACCGGCAAAAGATACGTGTGCACATCTGCCTGCTAGGAAGTTGGCCAGCCACCTTTTTGTGTTGTTGTGCATGTTTGTGTTGTAGATTTTGTTTGTTAGGTTGTGGCGGGGGATGGCATCGAAGGCTTTACTAATGTCGAGTGTGGCTAATAGTGATCTGTGTGGTGGTCTAGCTGAGTTGATGCCGTCGAAAGCTCTTTGTGTAAGGTCTGTGAGAAGAGTGTTTGTGGAGTGCAGTGGCCTAAAGCCATGTTGTGTTGGAGCTAGGGGTAGGTCAGGTGTAATTAGTTGTATTACTAGGCGTTCCATGACTTTGGAGGGGGAGCAAAGGAGTGTGATGGGGCGGTGCGAGGAGGGTAGCGTGGGGTCTTTGTTGGGTTTGGGGAATGTGATGATGATACCATGCTTCCAAATGTCTAGTATTGTGTTGTGTGAATAGCTGTAGTTTGATATGTTAGTGAGTGCTTGTATGCCTTGTGGTCCCAGGTGTCTGAGGTGTATGTTGCTTATGTTGTCTAGGCCACAGGCGGGTGAGTGCTTGAGATTGTTGATGATATGCTTTGTCTGGTGATTGGTGAAGGGTGTATAGTCAGGGTCTGTGGGGAATTGTCTCTTACGTCGGATGACACGTCGGTCGTCTTTGTGAGGTTTTAGGTGGCTGACATGTGAAAAGTGATTGATGAGAGTGTTTGCTTGTTGTTTACATGAAGGAGTAGAGTCTGTTGTTGTGATTGCAGCATGTGATTGTGTTGTGTTGCTGTTGGAAAGTAGTGATGCTGTTTAGTGTTTTGTAGAGTTTTTTGGAGTTTGTTTTGTGATCAAGTGTTTGTAGGAAGTTATTCCAATTTAGTTTTTGTTGTTCTTGTATTTTGTTGTTAGTTTGGGTGTTGAGTGCTTGAATTTGTTGTGTGATGTCTTGTGTGTGGGGTGCTGGGGAGTGTCAGTATGTCGCGTTGTCTGATGAGGTTTTGAATTTCTGGTGTGAAGTTGGGGTTGTGTCTTTTTCTGTTACCTCTTGGAATGTGTTTCTTGTCAGCGTTTTGGATAGTTTTATTGAGTATATGTACAGCATTGTTGATGTTAGTGATGGGTGTACTGTTTAGAGTTGTGAAGTGTTGTTCTGTCTCATTTGTGAATGCTTCCCAGTTAGCTCTTTTATAATTGGTGTATGTGTGTTTGTGGCTAGCTGGGGTGAGTCTGGTTTTGGTGGTGATAATGATCGGGAGGTGGTCAGAGCCTAAGGTTCTGACCACCCTCCAGGATGTTGTGGGGGCGAGTTCTGGGGAGCAAAAGGTGGTGTCTAGAGATGATGGGTTATAGAGGGCTTGGTGAGGAATATGGGTATGTTGATGGATGTCGTTAAGGATGATGAGGTTATCGGTTTGGTTTTGTAGTACCAGCCCTCTGTCTGTGTCGGGGTTGTCGACAAACCAGGCCGACGTCTTGGCGTTGAAGTCACCACCCAGGATGATGTGTGGGGTGTTTGTGATGTGTTGTAAGTGTGGTCTGTATTTATTTGGTACTGTAGGGGATGTTTGGGGAGGGATGTATGTGTTTATGATGGTTATGTTGGAGTTGTTGCCAGTGCGTATTTTAATTGACTGTATTTCTGTTGTGTTATCATTTGGGGGGAGGAGGGATTTGGTTTGTACACTGGTTACTATGTATGATATTTCTTTGTGTACCAGGGTGATGAGTCCACCGCCCCTGCCGACAGCCCGGTCTTGTCTGATGGTGGCGAAATTATGAAATGTGGGTGTTTTTTTGTGTTGTGCAGAGTTTTGTTTCTTGTAAGATGGCAATGTGTATGTTGTGTTGTTTGATGAAGTGTGAGAGTTCGTGTTTCTTTGTGTTGATGCCATCTATGTTCAGTTGAAGAATGTTAATGTTATGTGCACGATGTATGTTGGGTGCTGCTGCACGAGGATGGGGTGGGGGTGGAGGGGCTGGGGGTTGGGATGGGTGAGGTGGGATTGGGGAGCAGGAGATGGGGGTTGGAATGGATTAGGATGGGGTGTGGTGTGTTGAGTTGAGGATGTGGATGGTATGGGAAGGTTAGGTGGGTTAGGGAGGAGAGGTGGACGGGTTTTAGGGGGGGGAGTGGATGATATGGGAAGGTTAGGTGGGTTGGGGAGGAGAGGTGGACGGGTTTTAGGTGAGGGATTTGACTGGGAGAGGAAGGGGCATGAGGAACAGGTCCAGGTGTTTGTGTAGTGTTTCAAAATAGGGTTGTTTGATATAGTTTGAAGTCTTATTATTTGCTAGAGGTCCTTCCTAAGTTGAACTGAACCGTGTCAAGAACTAGCGCCAGCGAACTTGACAATAATGTTGACCCCTTAACTTATTATAACTCGAAACTAGTGAAAGCAATTGGGCTGACATTTCTATAATTTGGGAAGAGTCCACCAGGAAATAGGTGTGGATATTTACAGCCAGTTTTCTATATCCCCGTTTGAGTTGCAGAGAGGGCAGGGATCAAAATTATTGTCAAGTTCGTTGTCGCTACCTATATTTATATGATTGTTGCTGACAGAACGTGATAGCCTATTATGCGAGTGTAAAGACACTGTCACACGAGCGTTTTTTCCGTCAATTTTCCATGAGCAAGTTTTTTCTCGTGTTATTTCGGGACTTTCGCACTGGTATCGGTAACTAGACTGAAGGTAGATTGTGTTAGGCGGCTGAATTCTGATAAAGTGTAATTTTGTTTAGCTTCCAGACCATCATTGCCCGTAAAAATTGCTCGAAAATCGGATCGTGTGACTCCGGCTTAACTATAGCCTATACTCGGTTTCTTTTCAGCTGACGATAAATTGAATCCCTTGGTAACTAATGTATCTATATATAGTTATTAGAGTAATATGAAACTATGTCTCTGCATCATATTAAAACCAAGATTATGTAGGCTAATTAGCACCATATTTCACTACATCTTCACAATAACTGATAATTCTTAATGGGAACTTAGCAATTTACCGTCAGTTGAAAAGAAACCGTATCCCATATACAGTATGTGAGTGTGTGTGTGTGTAGGCTAATTATTCATGCGTATAGGCTACTAGCTGTTGTGTGTTTAACCCCTTCTGTACCGCGACGTCTTTTTCCTTTATTCTGGCTACAAGTAATGATTTTATTAAGTTTATAAAGAGCTTCCAGCAATTAATAGGCTTCGAACTATCTCACTTTACCATTTTCACTACCACAGATCCTTCTTAACCCGGGAACTGCCGGGAGACTCTTAAGAGTTCCCCCGGCGGACTGCGGGGAGACTCTTAAGAGTGAGTGAGAAAAAAAAATCAACTTTTGACATCGAAAAAAAAAAATATATATTTTGTTTTATTTTTTTATTTATTTTTGGCCCCTGGGCCATGCAAAATCTCAGTCCTCTACCTCCCCTCCTTCCCCACTTTCCTCCTCTCCTTCAGTTATCACCTATTTTCCCTGTTATTCCCTTATTCTGAGGTATATTTTCGTGCTAACATTAGCGAGTTGCAAGCAGGGTGTTGTCATCACTGATGGCAAGCGAGTGCAAGAGAGAGAGAGAGAGTATCGATCGACTGTGTCTCAGTGGCCTTGGGGGAAATTGGCGGGAAAGCAGCTTGCCTCACCCATACATTATACAACTCGCGGGCTATATCTCCGATTTTGACCATCCAAACGCTGTTTTCACTCGTTTTATTGTTGTTTCAGGTTAATACCTTTATAATCAACCCATAATAGGCGCATATGGATAAGTATTAATGCTATTAATGGCACAATGAATATTTTAGTGACGGAAACACCTCAAATACGTCAGCACAGGGGGACGTTTCCAATTACCCCCATGCGCACTTGTTAGGTTAAACTTCACAAAATCGTCAAAATATAGCAAGAATAAAATGAAAAATACGTTGCCGGTACAGCTGTGTCCATCGAGACGAAATTTAACTAAGGTGAACTAAGGTAAGGTAAAGTATTCCAAAGTTAAGAACAAAATACTATAGTCTATGTAATAATGTACATTTTCTTCTATGCACCTATTACGTTTTCTATAATTATCCTAATGATTGACTAAATTAAATTACGTACAAAATTCGCACACATCTTCGAACATTTTGACCGTTTCTCGGTTATATATCGCCTCATTCTGATATATGCGTTTAGATAATATTATGATACACCTATGGATCGATTTCCAAAGCGATTTATAATGAAATGGTGGAGATTTTACGGTGATTCATTGGAAACTCATGGTGGTATCTGAAAACAATGTCTATGGCGGGTGGGCGGGGCTTAGTTTCCCGATATACTGTTGATTTTGAAGCTAAAAGGATTATTTAACCTATTTTCAGCACCACCAGTATAATTATGGAGGTATATAGAGCATTTCTTAATAGGTAAAGGTATCAAACGTTTTCAACAGGGGCTGCAATTAATGGAATAGGTATTAGATCAATTGGCAACCTCAAATCTGGCGGGAGCCCAAACAAAGGTGACCAGTGTTACCAGATCAGATGGCCGAGGTCTATCATAGGAATGTTACCAGATCACTTTTGCGCAGTACTCGTCGGCAAAAGCGCATAATAATAATAATATTTATTCAGTTAGCAATTTACAGAGTTGGTACAACCTTTAATCATTAATTTCTCCATTAATATCGAACGTTGAGAGTTCAGGTATTCGCTAATCGATAGCATTTTTGGACGGAATTCTGTAGAGCTCTTCAGAACTGGAAATGCTATTATGGTTGCTTAGAAAAAAAAAAAAAAATTGGTGCTACCGTCATTTCTGATCACCACTCGTGGGCTAAGCTCCGCCCCCTCCGAGTCGTCTTATAGAACTTTTGGGAATGAATTGTTCTCATCAAATAATGAAGCTCAACATGCCGCTTGCATACCAAAAGATAGCAATTTTTATGCCACGTATGCTAAGCACAAACTTAATTAGCATACACTTGTAATTAAGTTGCAATCAATGCCGTCTACTAAATTAAATGGTAGTTGGCACTTGTTAACCGAGGGTATATAAGCCCCGGGAACCCTCATTCCCAACGCTCAAGTGCCTGCCCCTATATACTAAATAGGCTACTAAGCATGTAGAAATTAAGTTTCAATATTGTTTATAAACTCAACTGACAATCCAACAAATAAAATCCTCGAATCTAGCTAAATCATAAGTGACAACTGTAGGCTATACAATTAGGCAGGCCAGTATAGTATAAGTATAATTAATAACATTTTAGGCTATGAAAAACTGACTATGTATTTAGCTAGCTCCAAAAATGCATGTTTAAAAAAAAAAAAAAAAATAATAATAATAATAATAATAATAATAATATACTACAACGAAAAATGTATAATGTGTGAAACCAATGTATTATACATAAAGCGAAGTGGTATGCCCACTAACTGTTATGCCTCCCACACTTGCTTCATCTTTCTCTCTTTGCCTCCCACATAAAACCCTCTCCTCTCACCCACCTTTCCCCCCCCCCCCCCAAAAAAAAAACAAAAAATAACAAAAAACTTGACGGCTGGTGTCGGAGAAGGGTGTTTGAAAATAGTCTACGGGAACACCATGTCAGGTATCAGCTATTTTTCACCACCCCATTGCTCCTTGTAACGTTACGTAAGTTGGACTTCCGGAATTTTAGCCAAGACCCCTCCGACCCCAGAGGCCCTTTAGTATATATATATTTTTTTAAACTACTACTGTACGTGCGCTGTGTGGGTTGTTCTTGGGTAGTATCATGTGTGGGGGGAAGGGTAGGGAACTCAGAGGGTTGTTCTTGGGTAGTATCATGTGTGGGGGAAGGGTTGGGAACTCAGAGGGTTGTTCTTGGGTAGTATCATGTGTGGGGGAAGGGTTGGGAACTCAGAGGGTTGTTCTTGGGTAGTATCATGTGTGGGGGAAGGGTTGGGAACTCAGAGGGTTGTTCTTGGGCAGTATCATATGTGGGGGGTTTGTGTTTTGTTTTTGTGTGTTCATTGTTTTGTGTTTGTTATGTCCCTGTTCGTGCTCTGTCTCGAGTCTCTTGGGTAGTAGCTCTGTCTCGAGTCTCTTGGGTAGTATTATGTGTGGGGGAATAGGTTGGGAACTCAGAGGGTTGTTCTTGGGTAGTATCATATGTGGGGGTTTTGTTTTTGTGTTCATTATTTTTCTTTTGTGTTTATGTTGTCCCTATTCGGGCACCCATTTTTTTTTTTTTTTTTTTTTTTTTTTTTTTAATAGAAAACAAATGGGGATTGGGCCTGAGTAAATATATAGGATATACTGTAAGTAGATTATGGTAGATTACTTTGCCGCGGCGCTCATTTCCATATCTTGGCCCCTTTGGAGGCTGTGGTGGATGATTCATGGGAGGCTGCTCTCGGGCATCATGGTGTGCGGGGGATGGGGCAGGAGTGTTTTTACCTTTCCGGGGGTTGGGTGTCAAAGGGATCTGCCTTGTGTGGGCCAATTGGCTTTCTGCACTCATTTCCTTAGGCTCTTGTACAGTTGGCCAAATAAGTCGTGTCTCCTCTGACTGTCAGATGTTGAATAAGGTGTGTAAAGATAGGAACATGTTTGTATATCTCACTCGAAACTTTGAATTAATGCTTAGATACCGTAGTTATACCTATTATTGATCGAAATATACTTTGTGCCGCGACACTTTGCCGCACTTATTTGGCCGACTGTACATACCTTATATTTTTAGTTAACCCTTTCAATACCGGGGACGTCTTTTGTCTGTTGAATTTCAGCTAGGCCTATATTCAGACAATTTTGTGCAGCTTAGGAAGGATGTATGGTAGTTAAGAGGAATAATTGAGTCTGTAGCCTTCGAATGCTGAATAAAATTGTTTAATACAACGCTTGGAGCAGTTCAAGCCAGGATGAGGGAAAGACAGATTGTGAGAGTTCCAGAGCTTATTTGTTGAATAGAAGACTGGAAAAATTGATTCACTCTTGGGTTAGAGTGGTTATTCTCCCGCCTTCATGTTTCATTATTGTTCATTATATCATAATTTTTCCCTTTTGTATGGTAGCCTATGTTTCTATTATACAACTTTTAAACTTTTTCATTATTATTCCTTCAGATTATTATATTATAACAATATATATATATAATGGGACAATAAAATATAGAATAAATTTAAGTCTTTTATTGATCAAAAACATGTGCTCCCCAAAATGAAATAAAGTTGCATTCAGGAGTTAGACAAAAGGTAAAATAATTACCTTTAAAAAATAAACTGCACCTGAAAATTAAACATATTGATTAGTATAAAGGAGGGGGGGGATCACATACAGTCACACTGTGATGTGAGGGGGATGACGGTACCCAGACATTAGGTGTTCGTGGAGACGGCTAGTGGTGTGGTTGAATGTACACCAAATGCAACTAGTGCTTAGATGGTTGCCTGCAACTGCGGTTCTCCCATGAGACACCGAGACATTCACCACTTCTTATTGTATCCACAATAGTCGTCAACCAACTTTGTAGCGGGACATTTGTGTGTGTGATGACCGTGTGGTACAATGTACAGTATCACACAAGAACATTAAAATCACTAAATGTACCACCTCAGCTAGTAATTCATTTGTGAGCTCTGGTGTGATAAGGTTATTAGCCATATCACATTCAGAAGAAGAAATCCCAAATGAGTCACACTACAGCTGATCAGTGACTTGAGTTGTGAATATATGATGAGTGGTGTCAAGAAGTCCTTGGCATCATCACCACAAGGTAATCACAACTCAGTATAGAGAAATGACTAAGCGGGTAATGAGTGTGTGGTGGTGTTGCCACAAACCACACCCTCACCACACCCACCACAGACAAATCTATCACACTACTGACTGGGCCAAGGAGAGAAATATAGCAAGCTTAAGACTTAGAATGAAAGATGATAGATGCAAGGTTACTGGAAACAGGGTGCCAGCCCCGACACTACCCCGCCTTGTCTTCCACTCGGAGAATGGAAGGGGCACTTTTGAGGTGGTTCTATAAGCTGTAGCATTCAGGACACCAGTGCGTCGCTATTGGTCATGGTCACATATTCTAGAAGTTTTTACGCTACACCTCTAAGATTACTATGATCACAGTAACCTCTAACCAGAATACAAACTTAAGCTTGGCTTAGGTTAGGGTCAGTTAAAGCAATCATAGTAAAGTCGAGTTAATTGTGTAATTCTGCGTATACATTCCATGAATAAGCGTCCCAACAGTCTTGTTCTCTCATCAGTTAAAGGCTTGACTACCTTATGCACCCGACAGCAAGCCCCAAGACCTAGACCAGCAGACACTTTAACCACCGATGTCAACCAATGTACAACAGCTTACAGACGACACCCCCCCAACACCACCATAAATCACTCCTACCACCACCACCATCACATCACAACAAATCACACTAAAAAAAAAAAAAAAAAAAAAGACGAACGCACAACACAAGAAAATGGGAAGAAGAAGAAGAATAAAGGAAAGTTATATGGAAAAAGAAGTGGAGAGAAAGGAATGAAATCAAGAGAAAATTAAACAAACAAATAAGAAAGGGGAAAGTAGAATCAGAGATAAAGCTAGAAATAAAGAAAGAAGACAAAATAATAAAACAATGAGAAGAATAAATAGGAAACCAGACAAAATAAATAAATCAAAGAAGTAAAAGCTAGAAAACAAGAAAAAGTAAATCAAACAAATAAGAGGAAACAAAAATAAATATAGGAAATAAGAACAAGTAAATACAAACAAAATAATAAAGAAGTAGAAAGGAAAAAAATAGAAGACACAAAAAGTAAATAGAAATAAAAGATAGGAAACAAGAACAAGTAAATAAAAAATATATATAAAAGATAGAAAACAAGAAAAAGTATATAAATAAATAAAATAAAAAATAAATTATAGAAAACAAGAAAAAGTACATAAGAAAGAAATATATGCAGCGATGAATCTTGACGACAAACCATTCTTCTTTCTTCTTCCCGAGACAGACGCCCTTCCACCCTCATCGCCACAACAACTGGAAAGAACGGAAACATTTGTAAAGTCTTTGCTAGCGTACATTTTTTTAAATAATATATCTACCGCCGGATGATTTTATTCAGATTAGAAAGGACCTCTGGTCAATTTTGTTCTGGCTAACCCTATGTAATTATATGCAGCTATGAAAAAAAAATAAAAAAATAAATAACAAAACGTTAAGTGTAAGGGTAGACCTAGAATGACATTGGATCAGGTACTGGCTAACCCTATGTAATTATATGCAGCTTTGAATACAAAAATAAATAAATAAATAATAATTAAAAAAAACATAATGAGTGTAGCCTAAGGGTAGACCTAGACTGACGTGGGATCAGGTACTCCGGTCCGATCTCAAAATAAAGAATTTGACAACAGAGGCAGCCCTTGACAGGGTCGCCTGTTAAGCCGGCATGAAACGGTGAGACTGTAACCACATTCTCTGTAGACAAAATGGTCTCTAAACCTTTATGTATATAATTATAATGTAGAACTTGCAAAATAAACAAACCAAAACTGGGACAAGGCAATATAAAGACAAAAACTAATCAAAATTGCTATGTGGAAATAAAATTATGAAATAAAAGAACAATCTAAGAAATTATGAACCTGTTTTGAATCCCTCTCAGATCCTTCCTAATTTGAATAAAATCATCTACTGTTAGTAAAGTCACAAAAGCACTCAAAATGACAAGAATAATCAAACTAATATTTCTACCATTTGGGAAGAGTCAGCCAAGGTTAAGGTGCGGCAATTGTCAACCCGTTTGCTCCAACCATTCCCAAGTTACAAGAAGTTAAAAGTTAAGATCTCTTCTGGTCTACCCATAATGAAGAAACTTTAGTCGGAAAACTGGGGAAAAAAAAAAAAAAATGGATTGCCAACAAAAAAATCCAAAAAGCCTGTGACTACTTATAAAGGTCTATATAACTAGGTACAGTTGGCCAAATAGTGTTAACCATACCATTAATATATCTTATTCAGCTTAGGAAGGCCCTCTGGGAATCAGTTTAATCAGTGGTCTGGTTAAACTAATCTTCTTGTGGACAACTGTACGTTAGTGCTAGTAAGTCATGTCTCAGCTGTCATTACATTTGGTGCACTCTGTGCTGTATTAATATCTTGTCAGATGTTGAATAGGCTGGGTAAGTATAGGGACATGTTTGTATATCTCACTCAAAATGAATAAATCAAGTTTTAGATATTGCTGATACCAATTATTGATCAAAACATACTTGGTGCCGAAACATCACTTATTAGGCCAACTGTACATCAGGAGTGTCACAGAAAACAGAGTCTCCAGGGAACACAACTTTATGTGAACAACTGTACCTCTATAGTCCGTTCATTCTAGGTTGCTAGAAATCGTAACCTCTAACCTCTGTAACTAAAAAAGGGTTTTTCCCTTGCCCCTCAACTTTCTCTTCATAATTGCTGAGGGGCACGGGGCCCTGGGTGGGGCTTTGGTTTCCCGGGCGTTTCCGCACCCTCCTCAGCTCCCCGCCATGGAGTGGCTTCGGTCACCCAGGCTTTATTGTGGTCGGCGGGTAGGGTTCTGTGGGGGCGCTCGGTTATGGCCTTGGCCTTGCTCGGGGTCTTGGGGCTGTTCGGCCAGGCAGCATGGGGAACAACAACTAAAAAAGGGCTAGAGCAAATGAGCCATCAATTTATACCTATTCCCTAGCCAAGTCTTCCCATGTGGTAGAAAGATTAGCTTGATTACTCTAGTCCTTTGAGTTTATAATGTAAAACTAGCAAAATAAACAAACCAAAACTTAGAAAAAAATAAAAAATTAAAATAAAAAGACAAAACTTATCAAAATGGCTATGTGGAAACAACGCTTTAGCAAAATAATTATGAGGTTAGGGGTTACGATTTCTGCCCAACCTAGAATGAAGACTATAGCGATCAAATGGACGCAACACTATCTCAAATTTCCAGAAGAATATCACAAACTGCATTAACGATTACTTCATCAAAAATACAGTACTGTTATCTTCAAGAAAATCTAAGTAAAAAATGTCAAAACTTAAGCTGGTAACTGGTAACTAACTATATAAAAGGCCACTTTTTCAAATCTTCCGGTAATTTTGGTTTCGTAATATACCGGATACTGTACATTGATGTAAAGTTATTTCTTGTAGCGGGAGTTTAGAAAATAAAATAAATTACAGTACGGTATATTGATAAATTCACATTATAATGTAAAACTTGCAAAATAAACAAACCAAAACTGGGACGACACAATATAGACAAAAGAACTTATCAAAATCACTGTGTGGAAATAACAATTAAGTAAAATATAAATCACTGTGTGGAAATAACAATTAAATAAAATATAAATCAGTGTGGAAATAACAATTAAGTAAAATATAAATCACTGTGTGGAAATAACAATTAAGTAAAATATAAATCACTGTGTGGAAATAACAATTAAGTAAAATATAAATCACTGGAAATAACAATTAAGTAAAATATAAAGTATTTCATATTTTGTCACCAACCAACTTCACTTCTAATATCAATTAATTAAATCAACAAATACATGTGGCACTCCAAGGACTCGAACCTAGGATACTCGCACCCAAATTCTGCGCATTTATGCATTACGCTACCAAGACAGTCTGAAAAAATGGCCGTCAAATAAAGAATTAAATTTTTCTACTGAACGAAAAAGACAACTCACCTGAATGCAACTCTATTCTATATACAATATATATGTTAAATATACTGAAGGGGAGCACATGTATAAATATATATATAAAACCCACACGGGTACCTATACTATCACAGTGCTATCACAGGGGGACTCTTTGTCATTGGTAACTCTTTTGTCCCAAGTTAGTCCATTTTACGGTATTAATTAAAATTTAAAACTTGCAAAATAAACAAACCAAAATCACTGTGGAAATAAAGCTTTAGCAAAGTAATATGTCCAAAGTACACCCCTTTGTCCGATGAGTCCATTTTACTGTATAACGTGGAATAAAAACTATTGTCCAAAATATGCAAGTGATATACTGTACAGATATAGCACTGTGATTTACAAACAATGTCCAATAGTCAAAGGGGCCAGAGCAAATAGTACTACCATTTAATACGAAGGCTAAAATTATGATGCAGTTTATAATTAAAACCTATGAACTGCTATTTTGTATACCAATTTGCCTTTAGATTTAGTATATTCAGAGCTTTGCTTTATTATAGATTTGCACTTTGACAGGTTCGTTAGGAATGGTAATTATTTCATAAATGTTTATACATATTTTAATAATGCATCACTTAGCTCTACTCCCACTAGTTCTGTATATTTTGATAGAACTAAACTTAAAGATGCCCTTAAATTCCTCCTTTTCAATACTTATGTTAGATTCGGGCCGTACATTTTCAAACAAATATTAGGAATTCCTATGGGTGGAAATGCTAGCCCTTTAATTGCAGACTTATTCTTGCTTGCTTTAGAATTTAAATATATAAAAGACTTAGTTGACAGTAGCAAGAAAAATAAAATTCCAGAAAAATTAGCACTTGCTAAACTGTTAAGTAATAATAGTAGATATATTGATGATATTCTTGTTTGCAATTTGTTAAATTTTAATCAAGTTGCTAAACTTATTTACCCTAATTCTATTTGACATCATCAAGCATTTTTCTATTATTATTAATATTGATGATTTTTTCACTTGAAGCATGCTATGCTTACAGGTACCTACCCGATAGCACTATCGTTAGTGAGTGCTGTACTGTATTTTATATATTATTTTGTAATAGTATAGATATCTTATCAATATTTGTATTTTTTACTATTGTTAATGTCTTGTCATGTTGCAAATTTGATTTTAAATAATATTTTGACATTTAACATGTAGTTTCTTTATTCATGCAGAGTTTAGTAAAATTTGCCAGAACGTCCCGGACTTCCCAAACTTGACTACTTCCTTTAACGTGACGATAGTGCGTTGTTTTGCTTGGGAAACAGATTAACTTGCTTTGACTTTATATTGTCCTTGTCCCAATTTTGGTTTGTTTAGTTTGCAAGTTTTACATTTTAATTGTGTTGGTGGTGTAATGGTTTAGATGCTTATGTCCTGGGTGTGGTGTCCCGAGTTGGAATCACGGGAGGACCATATGCTTTCATTAGTTAAATCTAGTGCATTGGGGTTTGTAATGGAGGATAAATGTTCCTTAATTATAATGTAAAACTTGCAAAATAAACAACCCAAAACAGGGACGATACAATATAAAGACAAAATAAACAACCCAAAACAGGGACGATACAATATAAAGACAAAATAAACAACCCAAAACAGGGACGATACAATATAAAGACAAAATAAACAACCCAAAACAGGGACGATACAATATAAACAAACCACAACAGGGACGATACAATATAAAGACAAAATAAACAACCCAAAACAGGGACGATACAATATAAAGACAAAATAAAAGGTCAAGTTAAGGGAGGGAGGAGGGGGAGTGGAGGATTTGGTATGTGGAGAGAGATGCCACTACTTTCTACGTGTCATCCAATATCGAGGCATTTCCCGACACTGGCACGGTATTGCAAGGGTTGTTTTTACACGTTTAATGGGAGGTTTCTACTCGGATGTTTTGTGGACCCCTTTCTCCCTCATGTTTAGCCATTGCTGACAAGATATGCATCATTGATCCTCAGAGGGTTAAGTTGTAAAGAAACATGACAACAAATTATTACTAGACTTAAGGGGACAGTGGCTGATTTTTTGGCCTATTTATTAATTTATTAATTTATTATAGTTTCCTCGCTAGACCTCCATCAAGCTGCTAATAATAATAATAAATTCACTAGCGCTCGAATACAGAAGATTTACTGTATTAAGTAATTTGTTCATGACATCAATAGCCCAAAAATATAATGAATGAAAGCATGTGATCCTCCCGGGATTCGAACCCAGGACACCATATGTAGAACTTATTACACGTCCTAACTCGAACACCATCAATTATAATAAGTAACACCCTGTTCTCAACATTAATCATAAATTACAAAACCCAATGTACTTGAACAAACCAATGAAAGCATATGGTCCTCCCGGGATTCCAACTTGGGACACCACACCCAGAACATAAGCACCTAAACCATTACACCACCAACACAGTTAAAGGTTGAGTACACGATCACGATTAATATCCAAAACAGGGACGACACAATATAAAGACCAAAGAACTTATCAAATATGAGCTTATACTGAAAATGTGCCCCCTTAGATTCCCAAAATGTCTACATCTGGCCCCTGGATAATAAATGAAATAAGTGGTTTGGAGTTGTTGATTGTGGCCTCTGTGCTGCTGCTGACTCTCTACCGCTGCTGACTCAATACTGCTGCTGACTCTCTACTTGTGGGGTTGGTACTGCTGACCCGGTATCTAGCCTACTGCTGCTCAGTCACCTCGCTGCTCTCTATCAATCTGCAAAACAAAATTATTCTTATAAATACAAACTCCAAGAAAATTACAAGACTGGATACAAATAACATGGGATTAAATGGTAAAACTTGCAAAATAAACAAACCAAAACTGGGACAACACAAGATAAATGCAAAACAACTAATCCAAAATTCAAAATCGCTATGTGGAAATAACGCTTTATAAAATAAAATAATTACAGACTACTAAAAGCCACTGGGGACTATCATGGTTATCCAGAATATTAACCCTATTGGTAATAAGTTTGGGTTAAACTTAAGCAACCTTTCGCAGCAATATTCCCACGTTCTCAGTCACAACCGTTACGCATTGAATTTGACTGTTTTTTTCCCCCCTAAATTATCCTAAATTATATATGGGAGCTTAGGGGAACAACAACGTCATAGATGATACACATACATACAGTATATACGGGTTTAACCCTCCAGCCTCGGCTATGTATTCTATAAATATTCCCCGAAACCCGGGGGATTTGGCCAAAAAAACGTCTCGCCTAGGCTACCGTATCTTTGTTATTTTCACTGCTTCCGCATTCCCGCGCATCCCCAAGCGTAGATGTGTTTCGTACCTGTAGAATGGCGTTGAGTAGAGCTCTCTAAGTCAACTGGTGCGGCTTTCTAGGGCCTTTCCTAGCTGATGCTGAGAGGATTGGGTTCTAGTCATGTGGTGATGGGCTGGTCTATGAGAGTGAGAACTGAGCGATCTCTGCCATACCCATAGCATAGTCTGACTGTTCCTTTTACTTATATATTCTCTAGATCTCAAGTGACGGCGTCTCTTCCGTGGATTGACCTCCCAATCTACCAAGATTGGAAGCCAAAGCGTTAAATTTTTCCTCTGCCCCTTAACTTTCTCTTCATAATTGCTGAGGGGCACAGGGCCCTGGGTGGGTCTTTGGTTTCCCGGGCATTTCCGCACCCTCCTCAGCTCCCCGCCATGGAGTGGCTTCGGTCACACAGGCTTTATTGTGGTCGGCAGGGAGGGTTCTGTGGGGGCACTCGGTTATGGCCTTGGCCTTGCTCAGGGCCTTGGGGCTGTTCGGCCAGGCAGCTTGGGGAACAACAATAACTGGTTCAGTTGTGATGACGATTTCCGTGGAGAGAACGTTGTGGCGATGTCAGCCATATGAGCCACTTTTCACTACTAAAACAACAACATACAGTCACACACAAACAAATGACGCCTCTCCTTCTTGTGTTTGGAGGTGCGCGGCATCGGGCATACCGGCTGTGTTTATATGCGTCGGACGGACGGCTTTCAAAACAAGCTTACAGGCTTTCAAGCTGCCGGAGCCTCAGAGCCCTTCCGGGGTCCGCGGGCCGCGTTTGTTATGGGTGCCTCAGAGCCCAACCGGGTCTGATGGGTTAAAGACCGCAACCGTCCACAGTGAATGTGGTACAATCACAGTATTGCACACAGTGCACAGCAATCATAACACGGTGGCTACAGTCTTTACTGTAGTACAGTACAACAAAGTCTTGCCACAACAACGCCCCATTATGTTATCACTGTGACTGATGTTGGTATAGAGCAGGGTCAGCAACCTGCGGCTCAGGAGCCTCATGCGGCTCTTTCAGGACACTTGTGAGGCTCCAGAAGCTTCAGAAAAAAATATTATTCCTTTAAAACTAAGGCATATATCAAATTCAAGGCAACATTAGATCTGTTTATTCAACTACGAAAAGATCTATAGGTATCAATCGTTATGATTTCTAGAAATATGACACATATGTCTTTCCTAAGCTTTGTGAATACAAGTACATCGAACAATATCACTATAATTTGTTTAATTCAGAAGTAGGGTATATTCTCTTATTTCTGAAGTACTGTACCTGTAGATTTTGGCTTATGAGACCAATTTTGTTTTGTATTGCGGCTCCGACAGTACATTTTTATGAAAGTTAAACATAAAAAATTGCTCTTCTAGCATTAAGGGTTGCTGACCACTGGTATAGTGCTAACAGTGTCTCAGCAAAACTCAATAAAGTCCCCTGAAGCACTTGCACCTGGCAAAGCCGCATCACACCAGCCTTAACCTTGTGCTACAATAAGGCAGTAACAAGATATTACCTTAACTGCTACAGAGGCTGACTGCACCACCAAAGTGGCGGGCGGTGGGGTCGCTACATCCCTACACCACATACTAATACCAATGAGTGACTTCCCAGTTCCCATCACTCCCACACTAATGGTAAATTGGCATTATACTTACAGCAACGTGCTCAATCAAACAACAACAACAAAGACTCCCCAGCATTAACGGTAGACTTAACCCCTTATGTACCGGCCACATATTTCTGATATTATTCTAGCTATATTGGGGGTGTAATGGTTTAGATGATTATGTTCTGGGTGTGGTGTCCCGAGTTGGAATCCCGGGAGGACCATATGCTTTCATTAATTAACTGTGTTGGTGGTGTAATAGTTTAGATGCTTATGTTCTGGGTGTGGTGTCCCGAGTTGGAATCCCGGGAGGACCATATGCTTTCATTAAATAACTGTGTTGGTGGTGTAATGGTTTAGATGCTTATGTTCTGATTGTGGTGTCCCGAGTTGGAATCCCGGGAGGACCATATGCTTTCATTAATTAACTGTGTTGGTGGTGTAATGGTTTAGATGCTTATGTTCTGGCTGTGGTGTCCCGAGTTGGAATCCCGGAAGGACCATATGCTTTCATTAAATAACTGTGTTGGTGGTGTAATGTTTAGATGCTTATGTTCTGGGTGTGGTGTCCCGAGTTGGAATCCCGGGAGGACCATATGCTTTCATTAATTAACTGTGTTGGTGGTGTAATGGTTTAGATGCTTATGTTCTGGGTGTGGAATCCCGGGAGGACCATATGCTTTCATTAAATAACTGTGTTGGTGGTGTAATGGTTTAGATGCTTATGTTCTGGGTGTGGTGTCCCGAGTTGGAATCCCGGGAGGACCATATGCTTTCATTAGTTTATTCAAGTACATTGGGGTTTGTAATGGATGATTAATGTTAAGAACGGGGTGTTACTTATATCATGGAGTCAATATATACACCATATATACACTGGTAGAAATATTAGCTGGATTGCTCTAGTGGTTTTTGAGTTACAGAGGTTAGAGGTCATGATTTCTCACCTACTGGTAGAAATATTAGCTGGATTACTCTAGTGGTTTTTGAGTTACAGAGGTTAGAGGTCATCATTTCTCGCCTACTCACAGCGAATAGACTATAGTACAAACAGACTGCTTACCAACACCCCTTTCCCCCAATGAGCACTTAGTAGACCCTGCACAAACCATACACAGCTCCATGGCCCAACAACAGACATCCAATCAATCAATTCAACCCTGAAAACAGTTATCAACATGATTGCCACACTAACTGTTGAAGATCAACTGAACAATCACCACCATAATCTAAAACCTCCAACAATCAGTACCGGTGGAAACACATCGGTATATGACCTGTGCCCCAAACATCGGTATATTCCCTGTGCCCCAAGTACTGTCCCTTCCTTTACTTGTATTGTTGACGAACCCGGACCGACCACGAACTTTGACTACAATTAACTCTTTTAATACCTCTGCACCTGATCTTTAATAACAAGATTTAACAAACATAAGTACGGTTTTGTCTTTTTACTGTGTTGGTATACGCTTTGGTTTGTTTATTTTGCAAGTTTTACATTATAAAGTTACTGGTTAACCGGTCATAACAAACCCAAACAGCCACAGCCACAAAACACCAGATACAAACTTCCTCACTTGCACTGTACCCAACACAGAATCAAAGACCTCACATCAACCACATAAGGAGAGTGCAGACAGAAAATCCAATCCTTCAGATCCCCTCCCTCATTACTCCACTCATGCCAAAACTTCACTATCCCTCTATAGATCCAACCATCATGCCGGAGAAATTGATCAAAGTTGTAAATATACCCACCAAACAACTCTTCAACCTTACTGCACCTCACACTTTAAATAAAACCTTAAAACCATGCTGGACAGAAGATGGTAAACCTGACTTTTAGCACCAACAGCGATTTTAGTAAGTATTTTTGGTTGAGTGTGTTTTTGTCCTTCATATATAGTGTTGTATTATAAAGATTTGGAGCAGAAATTAGTATTTACCCATTTTCCAACTATCTAATAACACAGCCCCGGAAATCCTTTTTACTATTATTATTACTATTATTATTTATTTTATTTATTTTTTTTTTTTCGATATACAGTGTTGTTTTAATTAGCCTAACCTAACCTATCCTAGTAGTATGGGTGGGAGCTACCGCCCCCACACCCCCGCATAACTAGTAAAAAGGGCTGTCCGGTGTATTTTAGTTTTCTTATATATCTCCCTTATAATACATTTCTGCTCTTAATGATATATATAGCAATGATGTATATGCTCTACCGGATCTAATAGGCATAAAAAGATATATGAGGTAACTGTTGGTGCTAAAAATCAGTATTACCCAGAAGATTACTCAAAACCAGTACCAAAATTCCAGAGAGTAATTCAAAACCAAAGAAGATGCATATATGAGTGAAGGCGGTGCTGGATAGGAGGAGGGGCGTCGACTAACCGGGGACAGAGGTGCATGGGGGCGCTTTGTTCATGGCCATCCCTTCACTGATAAACTGGATAAAAGTTAACAAAGCTACACCACAAGCAAACAAAATAATACCATCAACACACAAAACCTACTACTGTCACAGATTATAATATTATATCATAACAATCCCCCCGCATCCTTCCCCAGGTCTGCCCAATCATCATACAAATTACAGGACGACCTATCTTCCCATTATTTTTTAATTTTATTTTATGTGAGTGAGGGAGACAAAGGGTAGAACTGCCTGTAGCGAGTGTCTCCCCCATAGTTGAAAGAGTGACAGGGCCAAAATCAAGGGACATTCGAGCCAAAATGCCTGGACACAAGGAGTTTGTAGCAATTTAAGTCATAGGAAGAGGGAAAGACTTAATCATCGACAACCAGCTGTGCATATTACCCAAAGACCGGGCGGATGCAATAGCCAATTCCATCCAAGAAACACAAATCACAGTGGCCGCAGCTAACACAGAATTTGTCAGATACACCACAATCATCACATCCACCAAAGCAAAACCCTACCAAATGTCCACCGTACAGTAAATATATACTCAGCCACAATCCCCACTTTTCCTATTTTGTTTTGATTTATTTATGTATTTATTTTTTGTATTTAGTAATGCTCACTAACCCAGGGACTAAGACAGTTCTCCCGGAAGCACGGTATTTAATCATGTGTAAAAACAACCCTTCAAATACAGATCTCCCTCGATATACCATTGGCTTGCGTTCTTGAAAACACAATCTTAAATAGAAAAAGCCTACAGCAAACCAGAAAATTAATGGGGTAAATGGGGATGCATTCTGGGACCAGCCAAAACCCAAACACACAAAAAACATACAATAATAACACAAATCACCCCAACGGATAGTCAGCAAGACCTGTATTTAGTAATGGTCACTAACCCAAACACTGCATAGGTCCTTCCAGAACCATGCTATTTAATCATGTGTAAAATAAAAACATTCAAATACAGGTCTGCCTCGATATACCATTGGGCTACGTTCCTGAAACCCGATCTTAAATAGAAAAATCATATAGCAAACCCTAAAATTAATGGGGTAAATGTGGACGTGTTCTGGGACCAGCCAAAACCCAAACCCAAACCCAAACCCCTATAATAATATCCTAAATCATGGCATCGGATAGTCAGAGAGATCTATACTGTATTTAGTAAGTACTTATTATGTACAGTATATATGTACAGTATGTATATATACTCAGCCACAATCCCCACTTTTCCTATATTGTTTTGATTTATGTATTTATTTTTTGTATTTAGTAATGCTCACTAACCCAGGGACTAAGACAGTTCTCCCGGAAAGACGCTATTTAATCATGTGTAAAAACAACCCTTCAAATACACGTCTCATGAGATATACCATTGAGTTACGTTCCTGAAAGCCCCATCTTAAATACAAAAATCCTACATCAAACCCTAAAATTAATGAGGGTAAATGGGGATGCATTCTGGGCCCAACCAAACCACAAACACCAAAAACCTATAATAATATCGTAAATTGGGGCACCGGATAGTGAGGGAGATCTGTATTTATAGTCTATTCGCTGAGAGTAGGCGAGAAATCATGACCTCTATCCTCTGTACCTTATAAATGACTAGAATAATCGACCTAATATTTCTAATATTGGGAAGTCAGTCAAGGAATAGATGTGGAAATTTATAGCCAATTTGCTCAAGCCCTTTTTGAGTTACAGAGGTTAGGTCATAATTTTTCGCCTACTTACAGCGAATAGACTTGGAAAACTGGAAAAAAATAGACTATAGTCACTAACCCAGGGACTCCATAGGTCCTTCCAGAACATCACTATTTAATCACCTAAAAAACAACCGTTCAAATACAGTACCAGTGCTGGGAAATGTCTCGTTATTGAGTCACACATAGAAACTACAGTATTGGCATCTCTCCACACCACATCCACATCCTCCACTCCTTTGTACTCTTCCCCCCCCCCCCCCCCCTCCCCCCCTCATATACAAAGTAGTGGCATCTCTCCACATCACCCCCCCCCCCCCCATATACAAAGTACATGTAGTGGCATCTCTGGGATAAAATGACCCACAACATTATAGTTCCGGTTCATTTCCTTGCATGGCTTCTCATATTGTCTATGGAACTGAACAAATGGCACACAAAATGATAGTTCACGTTTGGCCGGGACATTTCTAGATCCCCTATCAAAAACAGGTTCCAATGTCTCGTGGATTGTGTTCTTTTATTTCATAAATTTTATTTAAGTAAGCGTTGTTTCTACATAGCGATTTTGAAAAGGTAATTTGACTTTACATTGTCTTTGTCCCAGTTTTGGTTTGTTTAGTTTGCAAGTTTTACATTTTAATTGAGTGACACATAGAAACTACAGTATTGGCATCTCTCGATACCTCATCCTCCACTGTAAAACAGGCAAGAGAAGTGGTAATAAACAGGAATGAATGGAGAATGTTAGTGAATAAATGAGTGATAACGCGGTTGTTTGGGAGAGTGGTACGGGTGCCAGTTGAGAGTAGATAATACTCCGTCAGGCACCTGGCCCGGAGAGCCGGTAACAGATTAACTTACTCATGTAGTAATGTACACCCTATGTGGTGGGTTGTGTTCTTTTATTTATAAATAATTATTTTACTTAAGCGTTGTTTCCACATAGCCATTTTGATTAGTTGTTTTGTCTTTGTTTTGTGTTTGTATAAGTTTTGGTTTGTTTATTTTGCAAGTTTTACATTATAATTTGTTTGACGCCCTGTATATTAAACCATGGACTGCTAATAAATGGACAAAATAAAAGGTCAAGTTGAGGGAGGGAGGTGGGGTGGGGTATAAAAGAGGGGAGGAGTGGAGGATGTGGTATAGGGAGAGGTATAATCCTGTGTAGCAGGGAGACCTTTACTTATATCTCAATAATCTGGTAAGGTTACAATATATTTTGACATTTTACATTCAGAAATTGTAAAATTCTCCTACTTATCGAGACAGAGTATGGGGCGAGGGAACGCGGAAGTGGTCCCGGACTCTGAGAATTGGAACCCTTTAATGTGGTTTCTGTTCAGGCTCTGTCTCGAGTCAGCCACCCCCCGCAATGGGGTATGTGCCTGAGTATATACAGTACATACATTCATAAATAGTCAACTAATAGTCCACTAACTGTGTTGGTGGTGTAATGGTTTAGATGCTTATGTTCTGGGTGTGGTGTCCCGAGTTGGAATCCCGGGAGCACCATATGCTTTCATTAATTAACTGTGTTGGTGGTGTAATGGTTTAGATGCATATGTTGTGGGTGTGGTGTCCCGAGTTGGAATCCCGGGAGGACCATATGCTTTCATTAATTAACTGTGTTGGTGGTGTAATGGTTTAGATGCTTATGTTCTGGGTGTGGTGTCCCGAGTTGGAATCCCGGGAGCACCATATGCTTTCATTAATTAACTGTGTTGGTGGTGTAATGGTTTAGATGCATATGTTGTGGGTGTGGTGTCCCGAGTTGGAATCCCGGGAGGACCATATGCTTTCATTAATTAACTGTGTTGGTGGTGTAATGGTTTAGATGCTTATGTTCTGGGTGTGGTGTCCCGAGTTGGAATCCCGGGAGGACCATATGCTTTCATTAATTAACTGTGTTGGTGGTGTAATGGTTTAGATGCATATGTTGTGGGTGTGGTGTCCCGAGTTGGAATCCCGGGAGGACCATATGCTTTCATTAATTAACTGTGTTGGTGGTGTAATGGTTTAGATGCTTATGTTCTGGGTGTGGTGTCCAGAGTTGGAATCCCGGGAGGACCATATGCTTTTATTATTTAACTGTGTTGGTGGTGTAATGGTTTAGATGCTTATGTTCTGGGTGTGGTGTCCCGAGTTGGAATCCCGGAAGGACCATATGATTTCATTAGTTTATTAAAGTACATTGGGGTTTGTAATGGATGATTAATGTTAAGAATGGGGTGTTACTTATACTGTACAGTACTAGGTAAGGTTAGGTTCAAGATATTGTTCAATGTTTCTTAGTAAATAAAAACAGTTCTCCCCACTACAAAGGATCTTACCCTATGGAGATACTGTACTAGGCCTATTACAGTACTTTCTATGCGTCATACAATTTTGAGAAACTTCCCAGCACTGGCATGGTTTTTGAAGGGTTCTTTTTACACGTTTAAATACCGTGCCTTTCGTGAGGCCTATCGCACTTCCTGGGTTAATGTAATATATAAGGTAATTTTTTACCAACCTAAATTGTTTCTTTTCAACTGACGGTAAATTGAAAAGTTCCTAACAAGTTTCTCAGATATTTTGAAGATTTTGTAGTGAAATATGGGGCTGATTATATAAACTTAGTCTTAATATGATGCAGAGACATAGTAGCCTAGTTTAATAGTTTTCCATCAAGTATCGGGAAATTAGCTGCTAAAGGATTCAATTTATCGTCAGCTGAAATGAAACTGACGAAAATGCTCACCTCGCATCTCACCGTTTTTTGTTGACCAATTCACCAACGTCGGCTGGTTTTTTTTCACTGCACAGTAGGCTACAAAGGATCCTAAATTGAGTGGTCAATCCTGTAAGTCCTTCAATCCTGAAAGTCCTTCAGTAAACTGGCTCGGGTTGTCCCTCTTACAGGCCATAGGTCTGCTTGGGGGCCTTCTGTGTATGGCCACCCTCATTAAGGGGAGTAAGATGTCTGGCAATACAGTAGACAAATAGACATACTGTGGCCTCGGTTCTGCTGCTCTGTCACTTCACTGCTCTCTTATCAATCTGCAAACAAAAATTACTCTTATAAATACAAATTCCCAAAATTGAGACTGGATACAAATAATACGGTATCCTACTGGAAATAATTTTGGGTTAAATTCAAGCCACCTTTCGTGGCAATATTCGTACGTTCTCAGTCACAACCGTTAGTACGCGTCGAAGTTGACTCTTTTTTTTATCCCCTAAATTATCCCACGGCCAGCTGTTATTTGCCCCCCCTGCTGGCAACATAGTACACTAAACTCTCTCCAACTCGGACTCTTTTTACTCGGAACCCCGCACTTCTCGGAATGGCATCGGCCTCTCGGACAGGTCGCAGTATATCTCGGCTAAATTCTGAGTTCCACGGGTTCAAATAGGAGGGCCCACATGACCTGTCGGACAAGTACCCGCACAACTCGGAAAAAAAATAGGTAATTTTCTGAGGTATCCGTGGTGTCATGTCCAAGTCGTGGACACCCCACACGGCGAGTTTCCATAGCAACCACTCCCCGCCCCGTATCCTCTTACATTTGGAATCCCATTAAGCCATCCAAGTGTAGATAGCAGAGAAGGGGTGTTGTAGATAAAGGAAGCTGTTGGAATGGCTTTGTTATGTGTGTTGTTAGTCTGTATACGTCGTCGAGGTGTCCCACGACTGGGTGCAAGCATGTGAAACACACTAAGACGTACTACCACACCCACTATATAGTCCGCTTTGGCTGGGATCGAACCCAGGTCAAGCAGATTCACACATGAGCTCTCATCTCCGCTCCATCTCCCTTTGCTTTCCCTGACTCGCCCTCATTGCCCTCCCAATCTGCTTCAGTTTGGTTAGCTTAGCCAAGCCTAACTGTTACCGGTACTGTACTACACATCTGTTATCAAGTAACAACACTATCGCTAGTACCGGTACATTAGTATGCCGGTAAATAAAGCAAGACTTGGGATGGATGTAGTTTTCGGGCGTACAGTCGTCATGTTTACATAGGGCGATTGCCGCGGTGAACTTCGCGTCTATTTTGACGGCTAGTTTTTAGGTTATTTGCCCCCTGCCTGACAATATATATGACGATGACAATATGTCATGGGGGGGTGAGGGGGGGCAAAGCCCCCTCCCTCAACATATTACTGTATCCAATGGCATTAAAAATAGACGGGAACACGATAGCAAACGCCTGACGTCACCGCCACCGCCATGTTTACATTTGTCGATCGCCATAGTTAAGTTCACGTCTATTTTGACAGTGATTTTTTCCAGTTATTTGCCCCCTGCTGGCAATATATATGATGACAATATGTGAATGTCCCCTCAACATATTATTGTATCGAAAGGCAGCCAAAATAGACGGGAACATGATGGCAAGCGTCCACTACCGCTCCGCATAGTATAAACAAGGGTGGCGGTACGCCCGCACTTAACCTCTGAAGTGCGCATGGGGGTAATTGGAAACGTCTCCCTGTGCTGACGTATTTGAGGTGTTTCCGTCACTAAAATATTCATTGTGCCATTAATAGCATTAATACTTATCCATATGCGCCTATTATGGGTTGATTATAAAGGTATTAACCTGAAACAACAATAAAACGAGTGAAAACAGCGTTTGGATGGTCAAAATCGGAGATATAGCCCGCGAGTTGTATAATGTATGGGTGAGGCAAACTGCTTTCCCGCCAATTTCCCCCAAGGCCACTGAGACACAGTCGATCGATACTCTCTCTCTCTCTCTCTTGCACTCGCTTGCCATCAGTGATGACAACACCCTGCTTGCAACTCGCTAATGTTAGCACGAAAATATACCTCAGAATAAGGGAATAACAGGGAAAATAGGTGATAACTGAAGGAGAGGAGGAAAGTGGGGAAGGAGGGGAGGTAGAGGACTGAGATTTTGCATGGCCCAGGGGCCAAACAAAAATAAAAAAATAAGGATAATTTTTTTTTTTTTTTTTCGATGTCAAAAGTTTATTTATTTTTTTCACTCACTCATAAGAGTCTCCCCGCAGTCCGCCGGGGGAACTCTTAAGAGTCTCCCGGCAGTTCCCGGGTTAACATTCTTGCCGAAGATTTCAATCGCTTAGCCTAGCCTAACTGTCCTTTCACCGACACGATCGATAGTACCGGTACATTAGAATGCTGTTATATAAAGCAAAACACTTCAATCATTTAGCCTAGCCTAACTGTCATTTGGCCGACACGATCGATAGTACCCGTACATTATTATGCTGGTAAATAAAGCAAAAGACTTCAATAGTTTAGTCTAGCCTAACTGTCCTTTAGCATACACTATTGATAGTACCGGTATATTAGTACAGTATGTTGATAAAACTAAAGCAAAAGACTTCAATAGTTTAGCCTAGCTTAACTGTCCTTTCCCTGACACGATCGATAGTACCGGTACATTAGTATCATGTGTCTTTTATTTCAAATTTTATTTTATTAAGTGTTGTTTCCACATATCGATTTTGATTACAGATAGTTCCATTGCATTTATCTTGTGTCGTTCCAGTTTTGGTTTGTATATTTTGCAAGTTTTACATTATAAAATAAAGCAAAAGACTTCAATCGTTTAGCCTAGCCTAACTGTCCTTTGGCCGACATGAACGATAGTACCGGTACATTATTACATTATGTTGGTAAATAAAGCAAAACACTTCAATAATTTAGCCTAACCTAACTGTCATGTGGCAGACATGATCTATAGTACCGTACATTAATATGCTGGTAAATAAAGCAAAACACTTCAATCGGTTAGTCTAGCCTAACTGTCATTTGGCAGACACGGATAGTACTGGTACAAAGGAAAACAAGCAACAACATATCTATTGATCCTTTGGAGGCTGCTTGTAGGTACATTAAAGCAGGGTGTCAAACCAAAGCAGAATCCATTATTTGTTGTCTATATTATTGCATAAGAATACCTAAAATTATGGTTTATAATTCAAATTATGTCTTTGGAAGTGATAACACGGCCAAAACAAGGCTATTTCATGCTAATTTTCCTGTGTTCCTTCTCATATTCATTCAAGTCTTCAAACAAAACTGCTCCGGTTTGACACATACTGTACATACATACATACATACCTTTTTGGTGTAGTGACTAGCGTCTCGGACTTCCACCCAGAAGGCCCGGGATCGCGCCCACGCTCGGCGCATTAAAGATTTTTCACAAGCACTGAGTCGTTACCATCCCTCATGAGCAAGGGGATGGGATAGTAGTACAGGACCCCAATGGAAATACGCCTAATTAGCCTTATTGGGCTACACTTAGCTGGCTTAGCATGTGCTAGCTTTAAGAACTATTATTATTATTATTATTATAGTAAACTCCCTTTTATCCAAAAATCATGTCTTTTGAGATTTTAGATAAGCGATTTTTACAGATAAACGAGTCCCTGTTTATAGAGCTAAATATGTGTATAAATGGCCAAATATACTGTTTTCAATCCTTTTCAAGGACCATATTACCAGTCTTGCTAAGGCAGCCTCCCAGAAGCTGGGTGTGCTCAACTGCCTTAGGGGGTTCTTTTCCCCTGCACAGCTTCTTGCTCTGTACAGGGGCATAGTGCGCCCTTGTATTGAGTATTGTTCACATGTGTGGGGAGGTTCCTCTCACACCGCTCTCCTAGACAAAGTTGAAAGGAAGGCCTTTCGTATCATTAACTCCCGTCCACTCACCAACTCTCTGCAATCTCTCTCTCTCCGCCGCAATGTTGCATCTCTCGCTATTCTATCGCTACTATAATAATCAGTGTTCCTCAGAGCTATCCCAGTGCATACCACCTCCTTTACGTAGGGCACGTGGTACCCGTCTTGCAACTCAATCCCACCCCTACTCTGTGCAACTCTCCAACCCAAGAGTGAAACGTTATTCTCAAACTTTCTTCTACTCAACGGCTGAGCTCTGGAACTCTCTCCCAGAATCAGTCTTTCCCTCTTCCTATGACTTAAATTGCTTCAAACTCTGTGTGTCCAGGCATTTTGGCTCGAACGTCCCTTGATTTTGGCCCTGTCACTCTTTCAACTATGGGGGAGGCACTCGCTATAGGCAGTTATGCCTTTTGCCTCTCTCAATCACAAAAAAAATAAAAATAAAAAAAATAAAAAAAAATAAAAAAAATAATCTAGGCTGTCTTAACTTCAAATTATCATCTAATTCAAGCTATGTCTACTTCAGAGGGGATAAATTGATGCAATCAAGCACCCAGAGGCTTTAATGAGTTAAAACTAGTGAAAAATACAGATAGCAAGAACTTTGGTAAACTGAAATTTTTGGATACCGGGTATTTGAATTTTGAATAAAAGGTAGTTTACTGTACATGCATAACATTTTAAGACTGAGTGCTCCACACATACGTGCAGTTTCAGTCTCTTGTCCTAATGGCGGAGTTCCAGGCAACCCTGCTAAGGGCTGCTTCACTTGTCAAGATTTTGGATTCGGGATCGGCACATATAGTCCGATCCCAGGTCTTCCTCGGTCCACCCCTTGGTGGAGCTCCCTCCACAATCACAGACATGCATCTTTTCACCCAATTTTGTTCATCCATTCTCTCCACCACATGTCCATACCATCCCAGTCTACTTGTACGCATCTCCTCGCTAATACTCTTTATACCTACACCCTACATTAGTATGGTGGTAAATAAAGCATAACATAATGGATGTGAGATTGACCAAGCGGTTTGTTCAAGTGTATTATAGTAAATTGCTTCAAACTCTGTGTGTCCAGGCATTTTAGCTCGAACTTCCCTTGATTTTGGCCCTGTCACTCTTTCAACTCTGGGGGAGGCACCCGCTGCAGGCAGTTATGCCCTTTGTCTCCCTCATTCACATAGAAAAAAAAAATAGTAGGGTGTTAAACCGCAGTAATATTGTTGATGATCAGAAGGAATTCATATTTTTTCACCAACCAACTTTACTTCTAAACTCAATTAATGAAATCAACAAATACATGTGACACTCGAACCTAGGATACTCACACCGAAATTCCACGCATTTATGCATTACGCTATCAAGACAGAAAATTATCAAGAAATACCGTTGTTTTGGCCATGTTATTACTGTACTTCTAAAGACATAATTTGAACTATAAACCATAATTTTATCATTATACCTGTATATACAGTACCTGTACAATAATAACAACCAAAAAATAATGGACACCCTGGCAAAGGTGCATGAATTTGACAATAACAAAAGACCGCGGCGCCGTCTCAAAAGCATCCATGTCTTTTCGGATGTATACACTCTGTCTTACTTAATTTATTCTCTGTTTCGTACCGATAGTCCGAAAGACAGAGGACAATTCGGATTCTCTAACTTCCGGAATTTCGCTCTTTCGGAGTGGTAGACCCCCCCCCCCATTAGAGGGGGGTTATCTTTTTTATTTACATTTTTTAGGTTTACTGTAATTACTTTGTTTTTATATTTTAACACTCAAAGAGCGGGGGGTCGCGTGTATATCACCGTAGCACCAGGCGGCTATATTTACCGTAAATGACCTTCATTCCCTGCTCTTTTTCATGCATAAACAAGAGCCAGAGCGCAATACAATTATATATCCGTGAAAGGACGCGGTATAATCCTATGTAGCGGGTAGACCTGTACTACATATATCTCAATAATTTGGTAATGTTACAATACATTTTTACATTTTACATTCATAAATAGTTGACTAATATACTATAGATTAGGTTATGTTACGTTTTGGTTATGTTAAAGATATTGTTCAATGTTTCTTAGTAAATAGGCATCTGAAAAACAGTTCTACCCGATACACAGGATCTTACCAAGGACGCTTTACAATGGCACTTGAATCATCCTTGTGCGACATCTGGTCTTCTTGCAACTATCGTGCAACCGAAGGGCAAAATCTTGATAGCGTAAAGCATAAACGCGCGGAATTTCGGTGTGAGTATCCTAGGTTCGAGTCCTTGGATTGCCACATGTATTTGTTGATTTCATTTATTGAGTTTAGAAGTAAAGTTGGTTGGTGAAAAAAATATAATTTATTGGCAATATTCCAGTTGTTGGTGTATGAGTAAGGGAGGTGTATGTAGGACTTCAGTCTACGCCGCGCGGCCGTGGCGAGCAGTTAAAGGCCGCCTATCATCCCTCCAACTCATCTCATTGCTCATAATAGCCTCAAAATGGCGCACGTCATATGACGGGTGCCGCAGGATAGGTAAATTTTCTCTCTCCCGGCATATGACGGTAGCCGCAAATTGAGGGTTAAATGTGTATTATGGTGTATTTCATAGTTAGAAAATGAGGAAAGCCATTTTTATTGCCATTCTCATTTGTAATTGTAATTCCCATACCCTAACAATCTAAGGGAGAGAAGGTGGGGGGAAAATGCCACTGCTTTGCGCAGTGGCAGTATCGTAACCAATAGGGTCTTGCTGAGTACCGTGGAAATTGCATTGTCACTGCTATAAGCTAAAAACAGTGTGCAAAATTGGTTAAAGTTTTTGCACCACACACATCTGCCATCCTGTGCGTGGTCTCTCCACGCATCTCGGTTGGGCTACCCCCAAAGGGTAGCCAAGTTGATCCCCACCTGCCCGCGGTGACCTTGCAGACACCACTTTCAATTTTTTTCTTTTCCATTTTAATTTTTTTCCATTGTGGTGGCACTGACGGGGACGGCGCTACCTGGGTTCTGTCCCAGGTAGTTATTTTCAAGTTTTTTTAAAACTAGGGTTTTCTCTTATTTTTAATCAGATACAAAATACACGTGTTTTTGTTTTTAATTATTGGTTACTTCCACTGAAATGGCAGCAGGCAAGCAGAGTTGTAGTTGTGGGAAGGTTGTGGGCAAGGCCAAATCGCTGGGCTGCTACTCGTGTGGTACCTATTTTCACGTTAACTGTATAAATGTTGATGATGAGGACCTCAGAGTACTTGCAAAGAAGAAACCTGGATTTAAATAGCATTGCACTGTTTGCGATACCACCCCCCTGGCTGCAAAGGATGCAGCAATTAGTCAGCAGACCTTGGATGACCTGACGGCTGCCCTAGTTGGTGAAGTGAAGACTGCCATTGTAAACGAAGTGAAGGGTGCCCTTGCTGCGGTGGCCGTGGAGATAGAGAGTATTGGTAACAGAATGGATATCCTTGAGACTAAAGTTGCTGCCCCCGACATTCCCTTGTTTGCCAAGATAGTTCAGCAAACATTTGAAGAGACCAAAAAGGAGCCGACCAAACGCACCACTGAGGTGGTAGATGGTGGAAAGAAAAAAAACTGTCTGGGACCATCAGGTCCTGGTAGTGAAGCCAAAAGACCGATCCTCCGAGCCAGTAAGCCCACCAGATACAAAGGCAATCGAGACTGCTTTGGCTTCGGTTCCGGTTAACAAGTTAACTAGAACTGATTCAGGTGTACTGGTGGTACGACTTCCATCCAAGAAAGCCAAAGAAGATGCAGGAAGGGCCATCAATCAGTGTTTGGGGGTGGACAGTGCCTTCAGTGTCTCCGAACCAAAGAAGATGATGCCAAAAATGACTCTGGTAGGCATTGCTAATGACGCTGAGGATAATGAGATCATTCCCAGCATCCTCAACAAGAACCCAAGAATAAAGTCCCTGGTCGACGATGGCTTAGCTATGAATTTGCTATTCACCAAGCAAAAGAGTGATGCACACACAAAGACTGCGGTAGTAAAAATGTCACCTGAAATACGCTCTTCCATTGTGGATGATGGCAATTCTGTGTATGTTGGACTTGTGAGATGTCGTGCATACGATCGCTTCTGGGTAACACAATGTTACCATTGCCAGGGCTTTGGTCATACCAGTGACAGGTGTTATCGGAAAAATGAGGATCCAAAATGCAACTTCTGTGCCGGTACTCATAACTCAAAAGACTGCACCAACAGGACTTCCCCCAAATGTATAAATTGTATGAGCTCCACATCAGTTACGGAGCCGCCAAATCATTTCGCCTCAAGTAGAAATTGTCCTCTAATGACAGCTCAGAGAAATAAAGTTATTGAGAACACCAATTTTGTAGGTTCAAAAAACTGAAAAATGCACATGGGAGCCGGTTGAAACTGGGTCTGTTGAATGTTCGTTCCTTGCGTAACAAAATGGATCATATTTGCGAGATCTTGGATGAACGTAACCTTGATGTATTATGTCTCACTGAGACCTGGTTGTTCGAGTCAGATCTGAATATTATCCAGGCGGCATTGCCTAAAACCCATTCCATAATAAATGTTCCTAGGCCTAGGGGAGATCATCCGGGTGGTGGAGTGGCAGTTGTCTACTCCACATCTCTGGTGAATATCTTGCAAATAAGCCATAACCCAGCCCCTCTTTATTATGAACTGTTGGAAGTGGAAATAAAACTCCATCAACAAATTCTAAGAATGGCAGTTGTCTATAGGCCTGGCCATCGTGGCACAGATAGGGGTTTTATGGAAGAGTTTGGGCAGTTTCTCGAGGAATTTTCTGCTAAAACCGGAAGACTTTTGATATGTGGAGATTTTAATTACTGGGTTGACAGCCTTCATCTGAAGCCATTCTCTCCTGAGTTCCTTGAGTTGACTGATCAGAACAATTTTGTAAACCATGTGTCCCACCCAACTCATATCTTAGGACACACCCTTGACTTGGTTTTCTCTCCTGTGGGTTGTGGTGGTGTTCTGGATGTTGATGTTGAGAATGCTGACCCTAATACCTCTGATCATGCTTTGATTACTTTCAGCTTTGATTTCCCTAAGCCACTCACACATGAAAAAGTAATCAGATTTAGAAATTATAAAAATGCAGACCAAAATTTGGCTAGCAGTGAAGTAAAACAGTACTTGGGAAGTATTGATACTTCCAACCTTACTTCAGATGAGCTGGTGGAGGTACATGGAAATGCACTTAAATTAGTGTTCGATCATCACTGTCCAGAAGTAGAGAAGAAAATCATAGTACGAGATGATTCACCCTGGTATAGCACTCGAGTTAAATTTCTTAGAAGAGCGCGTAGAAGAGCTGAACGTGAATGGCGGAAAAATAAAACAGACTCTACATGGTTGCAATATCTGTCAGCCAGAAGAGCTGTGGTCCACACACTCAAAGATGAAAAGAAAGTGTATTATCAGGGAAAAGTTGACTCATGTGGACCGACTAAGGACATTGGCTTCAATTGTAAACAGTTTACTTGGCACAAAAGAGAGAGAGGTTCTGGAAGTGTTAGTGAATGCCAGGCTGGATGTATGTGGAATGACAGAGACCAAATGGAAAGGTTCAGATGTGAGAGAGTGGGAGTGTGGAATGGGTGTGTGTGCTGGAGTGAGTGAAGGAACAGCGAGAGAAGGTGCATGTTTGTTTGTAAGTAGCAAATGGAAGGAATGTGTAAGAGAGTATGGGTCTGTGGGCTCAAGGATTGTGTGGGTGAGAATGAAAGTAGGAATACAAACGTGGGTGATTGTATGCGTGTATGCCCCGACAGAGGATATACTTGAAAGAAAGAAAGAGGAGTTCTGGATGAATGTGGAGGCGTGCCTGGAGAAGTTTGACAAGAACGAAAGAATATTTCTGATTGGGGATATGAATGGTAAGGTGGGTGATAGGAAAGTTGAGGGAGTGGTGGGAGGGTGGGGGGTACCATCAGAGGTGAATGGGAATGGTAGTGCACTTGTGGACGTATGTGTGGGGAGGAGGCTGTGGATAGCCAACACCTTCTTCCGACACAGAATGATCCACAGGTACACGTGGAAACGGATGTTGACGATGAAGGATAAGACAGTGGTGGAACGAAAGTCATTGATTGATTATGTATGTGTGGATGAACGAATGAAGAAATCTGTGATGGATGCTAGGGTGTATAGGGGTATTGGAGGGGGTCTGTCTGATCATTATGTAGTGGTAGCTAAGGTTAGGATACAAAAGAAGTGGGTGAGGAGAGCGGGAGGGAGGCGAGAGGAGGGTGGAATGGTGAGGAGGGTGGAGAGGTTGCAGGAGGAGGAAGTCAGGGAGGAGTACAGGAGAGCAGTGGAAAGACGACTAGGTGGGTTCGACCTGGAAGTTATGGAGGAAGTGGAGGAGATGAGCAAGGTGTTTAAGGATGAGATCTGTGCAGCATGTGAGGAGGTGTGTGGAGTGAGGAGAAGAGGGAGGGGAGTGAAAGGTACAGCATGGTGGACAGAAGAGGTAAGAATAGCTGTGGAAGAAAAGAAGAAAGCATATAGAGAGTGGTTGGGTAGTAGAGGGAATGAAGATTCCGAGAGACAGAAACGAGCGAGGTACGTGGAGAGTAAGAGGGTGGTGAAGAGAGTAGTGAAGGAAAGTAAGAGAAGAGTAGATGAGGAATTTGGAAGGAATCTGAGTGTAAAATGGAGGGAGAGTAAGAAACTGTTCTGGAAAGAAGTCAAGAAAGTTAGGGAAGGTAGCAAGGGAAACAGTAAGGGTGTGAAAGATAAGAATGGGATAATGCTAGCCGAGAAGCAAGAGAGAGTCGAAAGATGGAGGGAGTACTTCAGTGAGTTGCTAAATGAAAGGAATGAAGAGCCAGCAAACATAGCTGGATATGGTATGGGAGGGAGAAGAAGAGAAGTAGTGGAGGAGGAGGTGGGGATCAGGAGGTCAGAAGTGTGGGAAGCCATGAAAAGAGTGAAGTTGGGGAAAGCACCAGGAACAGATGGAGTGTGTGGGGAAATGTTGAGGTATGGTGGTGAGATAGTGATAGAATGGGTATGGAAAATGTGCAAACTAGCATAGAAGGGAAGTGCACCCGATGACTGGAAGACTGGCATAATAGTCCCCCTATATAAGGGCAAAGGGGAAAGAGGAGTGTGTGGTAACCACCGAGGAATATGTCTTCTAAGCGTAGTAGGGAAGGTATACAGTAGGGTAGTGATTGAGAGAGTGAGAACGGAGAAATGGATAGGCGACGAGCAGGGAGGTTTTAGGAAGGGAAGAGGATGTGTAGATCAGATTTTTACCCTGAATTGTGTTGTGGAGAAGTATCTGGAGAAGAAACAAAAGGTGTATGTTGCCTTTATGGACTTGGAGAAGGCCTATGACAGAGTGGATAGAGAAGGTTTGTGGAAAGTACTTAGAATATACGGAGTAGAGGGCAAGTTGCTGAAAGCAGTGAAGAGCATGTATGAGGGTGCAAAGGCGGCAGTACGTGTGGAGAGTGAGCAGAGCGAGTTCTTTGACCTGAATGTTGGTTTGAAACAGGGTGTGTGATGTCCCCGTGGTTGTTTACTGTATATATGGATGGAGTTATGAAAGAAATACTATCAAGAGCAGTGGATGTTGGTGTATCGCTGAAAAGGGAGGGAATTGAGTGGAAGCTACCTATACTGCTGTTTGCGGATGATACAGTTCTGATGAGTGATAATGAATGGGAGTTGCAGGGTCTGGTAAATGAGTTTGGAACAGTGTGCGAAAAACGGAATTTGAAGGTAAATACGGGGAAGAGCAAGGTTATGGTCTTCGAAAGGGGTGAAGTCACAGAGTGTGAGGTGAAGCTGAACGGTCAGGCTATGGAGATCGTCAACTCTTTTAAGTATCTGGGCAGTGTGTTGAGTAAAGATGGGACTATGGATGAAGAGGTGCGGGAGAGGGTACAACAGGGGAAGAGGGTTGTAGGAACGCTAAAAGCAGTAACAAGAAATAGGGTGGTCAGTATGGAAGTGAAGAAGTCCTTGCATGACAGTGTGGTAATCCCGACACTGACTTACGGAAGCGAAGCATGGACGTTGGTTGAGAGACTCAGACCAAGAGTGAGAGCAGTGGAAATGAATTACTTAAGGAGTGCGTGCGGAGTTACATGGAGGGATAGACAGACTAATGAGGAAGTAAGAAGGAGGTGTGGAGGTAGATGTGCTGGAAAGTGTGAAAAGGAACAACTTGAGATGGTTCGGCCATATGGAACGTATGGAAAGCGAGAGAATGACTAAGAGGGTGTACGAGAGCGAGGTGGAGGGACAGAGGGGGAGAGGTAGACCGAATATGAGGTGGAAGGATGGAGTGAGGAACTACATGAACGAAGGCGGTGCTGGTTGGGGGGAGGGGCGTCGACTGACTGGGGACAGAGGTGCATGGGGGCGGTTCGTTCGTGGCCACCCCTTCGGGGATCACGGCGTCAGGCAATAGATAGATAGATAGATAGATGTGGTAACGACCAGAGGAGGTTGGCTTCAATTGTAAACAGTTTACTTGGAAAAACAAAAGTCAGCTTAAGACCTTCTGTACCCGATGCCGAGTTGGCTGCCAACTTTGTGGCATTTTTTGCTGGCAAGATAACTCGCATAAGACAGGAACTGGATGATGCTTCTGTTGGTGAAGAACTTTCAGTTGTACTCCAACCCCGACACATTCCTAATAATGTCCTCTCATCCTTTCACTCAGTAGAGGTGGACATGATCTCGTCCTACATAAGAAACCTCAATAAAACATTTTGCCCGTTGGATCCCATAAATGTTTCCAAGCTACCAAGAGTCTATGATCACACAGTTGAGTTTATTTCCAAAATAATTAATAAGTGCTTCTCTGAAGGTAGCTTCCCACATTCTGAAAAGCATGCACTACTCCGACCTACTCTAAAGAAACCTGGACTTGATGTTGAGAACATGTTGAACTATCGTCCTGTCTCCAACCTGTCCTTCATATCAAAGATATTAGAGCGTGCAATACTTGACCAATTACAACCACTACTTCAGCAGAATGAAACTATCCCAATTTTTCAGTCTGCTTACCGACAGCATCATTCAACTGAAACAGCATTGATTAGAGTACATAATGATCTAGTTGAGAACACTTGCAATGGTGTGGTCTTGCTTGATCTCTCTGCGGCCTTTGACACAGTGGATCACGAGTTGTTATTGAGTGATCTTTATGATTGTGGTGTGCGTGACTCCGCTCTCTTGCTTCTTGGGTCGTACTTGTCAGGTAGATCCCAGAGTGTGATGGTAAATCAAGTGGTCTCGGACTCGACACCCCTGCAGTATGGTGTTCCGCAGGGATCAGTTTTAGGTCCTATCCTATTTATAATTTATATTAGCAGTTTGTCTCTTCTGCTTTGTGCACATAATGTCACCTTTCACTTTTATGCAGATGACACCCAGATTTATGTGAGAATCACAAATATAGTTGATATACGGAGTAAGATGGAATTATTGATGTCTGATATCAAGAAGTGGATGAGAGCGAGAAAACTTAAAACTAAATGATGGTAAAACTGATATTCTCATCATCCGAGGAAATAGAAGAGCTGATGTGATATAGTAGGTGCCCTCTCCATCAATGTGGGTGGATCTCAGCTGCGACCGGCCAACTCTGTTCGAAATCTGGGTGTATATGTGAACTCCCGATTAGATTTCAAAGAGCATGTAAACCAGATAGTTAAAAGTTGTTACTTGCACATCAGAAATCTTTATTTGGTGAAGCCGTTTATAACCAGACGTTGGTTCACTCATTGGTCTTCTCTCGTGTTGATTATTGCAATGCCCTGTTGGTGGGTCTTCCAAATTATATTTTGAAGAAAGTTCAGTCTGTTCTTAACAGGGCCGCAAGACTAATTTTTGGTGTTCCACCTAGAACTCCTACTACATCTCTTCACATAGAACTGCACTGGCTGCCAGTAAGAGCAAGAATAGAATTTAAGTTGTGTTTGGTGACTTTTAAGGTTCTCAAATTTGGTGAGCCTAGGTACCTTGCGGAGGTGCTCAGGCGCCCACCGGCACACCATGGTGTAGTTGTGCGTCATGACAATGACCCTTTTCGTCTTGATGAACCAAGGGCTTTCCAGCAGTCTTCTTTCTTTGAGAGGTCATTCTCCTACATGGCTCCGAGGTTGTATAACAGGTTGCCGCTGTCCATGAGACAACTGAGTTCTGTTGAACTCAGTTCTGTTGAGTTCTGAGTTCTGTCTCTTGAATGCTTCAAGAGACAACTTAAGACTTTTCTCTTTGAGAGAAGCTATGATCTTGAGAGAGGTGTCATGACAGATGGCTATAGAGTTTAGGCTATTTTGCCACTGCTAGTGATTGTTAAATGTGTGTTGTATATAAGCCTTCTTTTGATGCATTGATTTTGTTCCTTTTTCTTTCTCTTTTCGAGCGCTAGTGAATTCTTCGGAAAAATTGGCGCTTATGAGAAATAAGTAACATGCTTATTATTATTATTTAATACTGTATGGAAATAACTCTGGGATAAAATAAAAAAAAAAATAATAAATAAATAAATCTATCTACAGTATCTATCTATCTATTGCCTGATGCCGTGATCCCTGAAGAGTTGGCCAAGAAATAAATACATAAATAAAAATACCATTGAGCTAAGTTTAGGTAAAAGTATACTTGAATTTGAGCTGGGTTTTTTTTTCAAAGAAATAAAAAGGAAAACAAAAACTTGGCTCAGATTTCGTTAATATTCAGAGTAAACAAATTAAAAAATAATAAGTTGGCTTGGATTTATCCAAAGTTCAGAATCAAGAAACCAAAAAAAAAAAAAAATTTACCTCAGATTAGAGTATATTTGACAATAGGAGTCCTAATGGGTTCATAATGTGTATAGCCTAACAACTTGGGAACCAGATTAACTTGCTCATGTAGTGATGTACACCATGTGGTGGATTGTGTTCTTTTATTTATAAATAATTATTTTACTTAAGCGTTGTTTCCACATAGCGATTTTGATTAGTTGTTTTGTCTTTTTACTGTGTTCGTATACGTTTTGGTTATTGTATCCCACGGCAGCCAGCTACTGTTTGGTTAATTGTTTGGTACCGGTACCTACCATCGGCCGTGGGACAGGCTGGGAAATTAGTGTTCCAGATCTAGTTGCCCCGGGCTAGTGAATTCAGAAATTTACTTGCCCTGATATATTCCTTACTTGCCCTGATATTTTTGTACTTGCCCTGAATATGAAATTTGTTGAGTTAATACAAATTATGCTATATACTGTATATACAGTATATAATGTTTTTTTAGTTATTTTGTTTTGTTTTATTCAATAGATTTTTTTTCTTAGGGGAATACAAACATAGCAAAAAAATAGCTTTCACAAGTTAGCATATAAAGACAGTGACAAAGTTACAAACAATGCAATACCATCAGATGATTAGTTATCTAATTAATATGTCAAAAATAACTAATACGGTACCAGTAAGTAATAAGCTGTCAGTGTACAATTATATTATAGAAAACTTATGAAATCATACTCATGTTGAATATTAAGTAAGGTAAACCTCTGCAGAAAACTCATTCTGAAATCTGAACTAAATAAATAACTATCTATCTATCTAATATCTATCTATCTATTTATCTGTCTGTCTGTCTGTCTGTCTGTATGTGTGTGTGTGTGTGTGTGTGTGTGTGTGTGTGTGTGTGTGTGTGTGTGTATTTACCTAATTGTAGTTTACAGGAGTTGAGCTAAGCTCGTGTTGTCCCGTCTCTCAGTCTACTTTTTATCCAATTTTTTCTTGAAAATATGGATGTTCCTTGCCCCTACCACCTCCTCCTCCAGCCCATTCCATTTGTCAATACATCTATAGGGGAAGCTAAACTTCCTGATATCGTTCTTGCAGGTAGGTCTTTTTACTTTGTAGCTGTGGCCTCTAGTTATTCCTGTATCCATAATTAATATATCCTCCCTATCCAGCCTCTCCAGCCCCCGGGTACATTTGTACATCATTATCATGTCTCCCCTCTCTCTCCTCTCTTTTAGACTCGGTAGATTTAATTTGTCTAGCCTCCCTTCATATGGCAGTTCTCTGAGACTTGGAACCAATCTAGTGACTGCTCTCTGGATTCTTTCTAACTTGTGAATATGCTTCTTTAGATGCGGGGACCACACCACTGCTGCATACTCCAATCTTGGTCTAATCATACTCTTCATAATTTTCGCTACCATGGTCTCATCCAAATAGTTCAGAGCAACTTTCATAGTCCCGGCCATTGCATACATTCCGCTAAAGAGCTTGTTAATATGTTTCTCTGGCGACAAATTATCTTGTATAATCAACCCTAAATCCTTTTCTTTTTCGGCCTTGCTAATTTTATTATCTCCCATCCTGTACTCCCAATTTGGTCTATTCACACTTCTTCCCATATTTAACACATGACATTTACTTATATTAAATTTCATTTTCCACTTGGTGCTCCATTCGTATATTTTATCTAAATCCCCTTGCAGCTCCTCACAACTACTTTTATTTGTTATTTGTCTCATAATTTTTACGTCATCTGCAAACATTGACATGTAAGAGTTTATGCCTATCGGCAGGTCATTCACGTACATAAGGAACATGAGAGGTGCCAACACAGATCCCTGCGGCACACCACTCTCAACTTTCCGCCACGATGAGTAAGTTCCTCTAATGTTGGTCCTCATTTCCCTATCTGTTAAATAGCTCTCCATCCATTTCAGCAAACTCCCCCTGACACATCCTAGCGTCTCAAGCTTAGATAACAATCTCTTATGTGGTACCTTATCGAATGCTTTGGAAAGGTCTAAGTAGACGCAGTCCACCCATCCGCCTCTTTCTTGGAGTACATCTATCACCCTACTGTAATAACATAGCAAACTGGTAACACAAGATGTCCCTTCTCTGAATCCAAATTGCTTTGGGGTTATTATTTTCTTTCTCTCCAACATTTTCATCCATCTCTTCCTAATTAGCTTTTCACAAATCTTGCATACAATACTAGTAAGTGAAACTGGTCTATAGTTTAGAGGGTCCTCAGGGTTTCCATTCTTGTATATCGGAATGATATTAGCTCTTTTCCATTCAACAGGAACCTGTCCTTTATCTAAGGAAGCTTGAATTATGTCCCTCACTGGCTCCACTAATTGCTCTGCACACTCCTTTTAAAACCCAGGCAGACACTTCATCCGGTCCCATAGCTTTCCTTACTTCAAGTCCTCTCATCGCAGATAACAGCTCATCTCTAGTTATTTCAATCTTACTAAGACCACTCTCCAGTACTCCCGCCTGTGGTTCGTCAAAACCTTCCTCTCTAGTAAAAACTGACCCCAATTTGTTATTCATTACCTCACACATGTCCGATACATTTTCATACGTCCTAGCATCAACTCTTAATTTAGTAATTTGTTTCTTTACCTTCAACTTACTGTTTATATATTTATAAAATAATCTAGGGTCACTTTCACATTTATTTACTATGTTCTTCTCATAGTTCATTTTAACTTGCCTAATTATATATAACATATCTATTCCTCTCCTGTTTATATTTATTCCGATTACTCTGTGTTCCTTCTTCTTAATCTAGCCCAAGCTGCATCACGCCTACCCAAAGCTCTTTTGCATTTCAAATTAAACCAATCTTTCTGCTTAGTAAAATTTCCAGTTTTATATCTTGGGACAAACATATTGGTTCCTACTCTATAAATTTCGAGGAATCTACTATATTTACCTTGTACGTCCCGTTCCTTCAAAATAAGATCCCAATCTACTCCCTCTAAATATCTTTTCAAGGATACATAATCAGCTTTACTATAATTTAATCTGTCATTTATGTAGCTATTGTCTAATCTATTGGCATTACTCGAGGTCAACTTCCATTTTAGTAATAGGTGATCACTTTTACCTACAGGACATAGATAGTTTATATCACTAATTTCGTGAGGATCTTTTGTAAAAATCAGATAGAGTTTTTACAAAAGATCCTCACGAAATTAGTGATATAAACTATCTATGTCCTGTAGGTAAAAGTGATCACCTATTACTAAAATGGAAGTTGACCTCGAGTAATGCCAATAGATTAGACAATAGCTACATAAATTAAGTGTGTGTGTATTTACCTATTTACCTATGTGTGTGTGTGTGTGTGTGTGTGTGTGTGTAAGTGTAGATATTATATTACAAAATTCATGGTTCACATCTCTAATGAATGCGAAGGACTAGCTTTAGTTTATGATAATAAATATGGCTGATTTTTTTTTTTTTTTTTTTTGTATATAGAAAATAGAAATATGTCCAGAAAGTGAGTGATAAAGTCATCTTTAATCGACATTATTCGACACCCGGTACTTATTACTTAAGCCCATGGCCTCCCAACCAATGTCTGCAATGGCAGACATTAAGGGTGAAGTAGACCAGTGTTGTATTTAGAACGTGAATACAAGACCCTGATCAGCATGATCGAATTTATTACACTGGTTACAAACTAAATTCACCACCACAGCCATTCCAACAGTATGACTATGATAACACACATTTCACTTGAACCCCCATACACAAATAATAATTTGCGGTTAGACATTATCAATTACCAACCCTCCCACGAAACAAGATACAAAATCGAACGAACTGAACGTTGCCTCTATGCTGGAGCTTAGTTTGTACCCATCCCCTCAGGGATCAAGTTGTCTGGCAATACATATAGTTTTATTTAGGCCTAGGCATACTTTACATTGTACAGTAGAACAGAGACTGCAGAGTATCATATATATATTTTTGTATTAAAAATTGTGTAACTAAATCCTTAAGATTGTTTATAAACACATTTTTGTAACATTAAGTAAATATCTTAGGTAGAAAACATAGGTGGAGTAGCTTACCAACAATGTTCACTTAAGAGGCGAGTCAATAAGAGAAATCTATCGTCTGACAGACTGACTAGGCTAGATACAAAAAGTTAACAAACTATTTTAAAACAACGGTTTTACCTAGTTGTACTTGTTGATGGTGGTTGTTTTAGTGTTAAGAATCTTGTCAAGGAAGCCTGTTGTTTCTTAGACACACTCATTATAGTACATTTTCTCACTAAACACGTGCTTCCCCGGCGACAATTGAAACACTAATGTTATTGATGAAGAGCGGCGAGCGAGCCGCCTATTCGGAAGTACCTCTTCTCTATCCAACCGTCCAACAGTTATAATATTATGTAGGCCTACGGGGGGGGGGAGGGGGGGAGGGGAGGGGGAGGAGGAGGAGGAGGAGAGGAGATAGAGAGAATAGTGACGTGAAATTAACGTGAATAAAAAACCAGCCGTTACGTTACCAGTAACCAATGGTCGTTGAAAGTGGAAATAGTAGATACATCTGCCTGTCTCTTATACTTTATTTATATTAATGGAAAGTGTGTATGTTTGTTTTTATAATTATTTTAGCATTTTTCAAGGGTTAAAAGGCAAAAAATTCGACTTGTCCCCCGGGCAACCGCCAGGCAGACCAACATTAAAAAGCACTTGCCCGGCAACATATCCGGGCTAGCCGGGCTGCCGGGCTGCCGGGCTATACCTAATTTCCCAGCCTGCCGTGGGATACAATACAGTAAACCCTCTTTACCTCAGACCTCGAGGTCGGAAACCCGTACTAGCTGGATTGGCATCGGCCTGTTGGACAAGTCCTCCCATATGCCGGACTTTTCCTTAATTTTTCCAGCAGTCTCTAACAGTGTCGGACGACGCTCTCAGTTTTCGGAAAACTAAGGTCAAATAATGTCCGTCATAACCGTAAAATCCCGTCGTCTGATATCTCACATTTTTCCGAGATTTGTCCGAGTCTCGGACGACGCGCTTACTTTCCCGGAAAACTAAGGGTAAATGGCCATCAAAACCAGAAGACGCCATTTTGATTCCGAGCTAACGGGACCCACGTCACCCGCAAGTATGTCAAGTATGCACTTGACTCGGTGCATTACAGTACTGTACATTATTAATATATATACAGTCGGCCCTCGGGTAACGCGGGTATATCGTACTGTCCCAAGGCCGTGTTACGCAAACACGCGTTACATAAAGCAAAGGTTATATGGGAAAAATTCTATTGGTTCTGGCCACTTCCCCAAAGTCACCTTTTTGACCATTTACCACCCAATAACCTTACCAAATATGGATCAAACATTAGTAACAGACAACCTAACCCTATTTTACAGATCATATCTATGAAATGATGGGCTGGTTGATTGAGTTCCAACTCTCGACAATGAAGTCAATTCCCATTTTTATGTGGAACTGCTTCCAAAATTGGAACGAGTCTACCGAGTCTGACGTCACGGCCGAGATATGACGAGAAATGCCGAGCCCCCAGCCGACCACAGAGCGTGCTACATAAATAAAACAGTGTTAGATGCTGACTCGGCACATTTGGGGTACCCATGTTAGAGTAAAACCGCACTGTCCAAAGCCGCGTTACCCGAGGGCCGACTGTACTGTACAGTACAGTAGTGTGCTATTATACTGTACAGCACTGAATGTGTAAAATATATGGTAGGAATAGGGTAGTCTCATTTTCAATGTTGACGCGGACTTCCCTCTTGAGGTCGGAATTTTTCTGTGGTCTCCGTTTTCATGGTTGACTCGGATCTCCCCTCGTGAAGTCAGGTTTTGGGTAGAATATATAGCCTTGTTTACACTACGCGGAGCGGCGGTGGATGCTTGCCATCATGATCCTGTCTATTTTGACTGCCTTTGGATACAATTATATGTTGAGGGGGGTCTTTGCCCCCCTCACCCCCCATGACATATTGTCATCATCATATATATTGCCAGCAGTGGGCAAATAACTGAAAAAATTGCCGTCAAAATAGACGCAAACTTAACCTCGGCGATCAACATACTGTATGTAAACATGACGGCAGCGGTGGCGTACGCTTGTGATCATGTTCCCGTCTATTTTGAATGCCATTCGACACACCCATGATATATTATCATCATACATATTGCCAGCAGGGGGAAAATAACCGAAAAAAATAGTCGTCAAAATAGACGCTAACTTAACCGCGGCGATCGACCAATGTAAACATGACGACCGTACGCCCTGACACTACATCTTTCAGGTCGGACTCAGAGTTCTCAGAAAATTAGTCCGAGGTTGAGAGGGTTTACTGAAATAGGTTGGGGGGGCTTTGTCCCCCTCACTCCCCATGACTAATTGTCATTGTCATATATATTACCAGCAGGGGACAAATAAACAGCTGGCCGTGGGAGGAAAAAAATTAAAAATAAAATAGACGCAAATATACGACATATGTAAACAAGGCGACGCGTACGCCCTCTAACACCCAAGAGTTGTGTTATGTTGTTGTTGCTGTTCCTCAGGCTGTCTGGCCGAGCAGCCCCAAGGTCCCGAGCAAGGCCAAGGCCATAACCGAGCGCCCCCACAGAACCCTCCCAGCTTACCACTAATAATGCCCAGGTGACCGAAGCCACTCAAAGGCGGGGAGCTGAGGAGGGTGCGGAAACGCCCGGGAAACAAAAGCCCCACCCAAGGCCCTGTGCCCCTCAGCAATTATAAAGGGAAAGTTGAGGGGCAAAGGAAAAATGTGACGCTTTGGCTCCCAATCTGCCAGGGTTGGCAGTAGGGAGGTCAATCCACGGAAAAGATGCCGTCACTTGAGATCTAGAAAATATATAAGTAAAAGGAACAGTCAGAGTAAGCTATGGGTATGGCAGAGAACGCTCAACTCTCACTCTGATAGACCAGCCCATCACCTAAGAGTTGTGTTATTGGGCATATCACCTACCTCTGACCAGGTATATCCTGGTGTTTACTATACCCCTTTGAAAGGACATTAGCCTAACCTAACCTATCCTAGTATTATGTGTGGGGTCTGCCGTCCTCCACACCCCCTCTGTTTGACATCAACTCACGTGTTTACACGACGTACGCCCGGTAACACAACTCATTCCACACCATCCTTACTGGAGAGGGAGGTCCACCCAACCTCTCAAGCCCAAACCCCTGGGCCCTGTGACCTATTGAAATCATATCTATTTAGAACAAATATAGCCTATGGTTAATAAAACTTAATAATCTCCCTGGCCTAACAGCTTGGCCGTGGGATCGATGATGGGTTGACCTTATGGTTACCACACCCCCCATGACTTATTGTCATGATCATATATAGGCTAGGGAAGGATGTAGCCTAGTATCCGGGCGTACGGTCGTCATGTTTACACTGAGCTCGCGGTTACGTCCCTGTCTATTTTTACTTATTTTCTGATATTTATTGTCCCCTGCTGAGGCTGCTGGCAATGTATATGATTATGACAATAAGTCATGGGGAGGGCCTCAACCTATTAGGCCTATTGTATCCCACGGCAGTCAAAGTAGACGGGAACATGATCGCCAGTGTTTGTAGTAGTGTACACAAGGCCCAGGGTGGTACACCATAATACCAATACAGTACATAATATATCCCACGACAGTCAACAGACGGGAACATTATCGCCAGTGTTTGTAGTAGTGTACAAAAGGCCCAGGGTGGTACACCATAATACTACAACCTTATCAATAGTGGTGATGGGCTGGTCTATCAGAGTGAGAACTGAGCGATCTCTGCCATACCCATAGCTTACTCTGACTGTTCCTTTTACTTATATATTTTCTAGATCTCAAGTGGCGGCGTCTTTTCCGTGGATTGACCTCCCTACTGCCAACCTAGAAGTTGGCAGATTGGGAGCCAAAGCGTCACATTTTTCCCTTACCCCTCAACTTTCCCTTCATAATTGCTGAGGGGCACAGGGCCTTGGGTGGGGCTTTGGTTTCCCGGGCGTTTCCGCACCTTCCTCAGCTCCCTGCCTTGGAGTGGCTTCGGTCACCCGGGCTTTGTTAGTGGTAAGCAGGGAGGATTTTGTGGGGGCACTCGTTTATGGCCTTGGCCTTGCTCAAGACCTTGGGGCTGTTCGGCCAGACAGCCTGGGGAACAACAACAACAACAACCTTATCAATACATATTATATCCCACAACAGTCATAAGAGACGGGAACATGATCGCCAATGTTTATAGTAGTGTACACAAGGTCCAGGGTGGTACACCATAATACTACATCCTTCAGACCTTACCAATACATATTACCAGCAAGAGCAAATGGAAATGGCAATGGGTAAGATTAGGAGTAGTGGGCGTACCACACCAACATACAGCATAACTCGTCTATAAAACATGAACCTAACCTAACCTAACCTAGTATTCATGTAGTACTAGGTTAGGTTAGGTTAATACCAAAAATTTTCCGAGTGTTTTTTATAAAAGAAATTGTTCATTTGCATCAATATATAGCGTTTGTAATTAATTGGAAATCTCGGGAAAACCTATTTACCCCATTAGGCCTATTGATCGATGTTGAGTTGAGACACGCCCCCGATAGTGATTTGAAAAGATATTAGCCTAACCTAACAACCTTACCAAACTTAACCTAGTAGTATGGGTGGGGGCTGCTGCCCCGAAACCCCCGCTGGTTGAGTACTAATCCCTTAGTAAAAAAAAGAAAAAGAAATTGGCTGTCGATTATATGAAGGTGAAAGAAAAGTCGATGAAGTCTACGGTGTTTACTCTGCAATCTTCAGCTTTGATTGTACTATCATACAAAAAAGTATCCTTACTCTCGTGAACGTTTTGTTTCATAAAGTGGGGTACGATTCGAGCTCAAACAATAGTTTCCATATTACTTCGTCCATTGAGTCTAAATGGTGCGTGTCATTTTAGTAAGGATACTTTTTTGTATGATAGTACATTAATAACGGGAAAGTACCGTATTGACAACCTTGTTACGAAAATTAAATTTTAGTACTGTACCATACTTTACATTAGGTTTTTCCGAGGGTTTAACACATTTCCATATGATCTTTAGAGCTATCGATAACTGGAAGTACCGTATTGACAACCTTGTTACGAAAAAGACATTTTAGTACCATACTTTTTTACTATAGGTTTTTCCGAGGGTTAAAACAAATGTTCTTATGATCTTTAGAGCATATAGATTCAATATTTATCTTCAAATATATCAACAAAATTTGTGGTATTAAAATAACATTGAACCGGAATTTCCGGTACGATTTTAGTTACTGGACACCTATTTGACAGGTACCACCGAGGATTTAATACATATTTTTTAACACCAAGCTACACCTTTTTCTGGTCCGGTAATAGTATTGAAAACGATATAGGCCTAATAACTTTTTAAATGTGGTTTTCGACGAGAATAAAACGGCGCGTTTGTGCCGAAAATCATCGGCGGGCGGAGTCTGTCGTCGCTTCGGATCGTCGCAGTTTGTTAACCCAGGACGCTCGAGGTTACTACGGCCAGCTGTTTTACTTGCCCCCTGCTGGCCACATACATGACGATTATTATAATTCACGGGGGGGGGGGGGCAGAGCCCCCCCCTCAACCCTGTCCTGTATCCCACGGCCTATAACGCAAGTCTTTATCAAAAAATGGACCCAACAACCGGTTATATAAGCTTAGCCATTTGAAGTCGACCACCAAGGCGGGACCGGGAAGTCACTCCGAGCGTAAAGTAAACAAAGCGACACTACTTCCACAAACGCAACCGAATTGTCTTTATATTTCGTCTCATATTATCATTATTAAAGTGTTCCCATTGCTTTTTTTAGTGTTTCGTACACCAGAAAAGAGTGTAGCTTGGTGTTGGATGCGTGGAAACCGAAAACAAATTATGTATTAAATCGTTGGCGGTAGCCTACCTGTCAAATCGGTGTCCAGTAACTAAAATCGTACCGGAATTTCCTTATCGACACTTGAAAAAACCCGATTACACCGAAAAATAACACGAAAATAATGTCCCGAACGTAAAAAAAGCATTGCACCCAATGAATCCTTCGACCTGGGTCCTCTTCTTATTGTTTTGAAAGATGCGGTGAGTGCGATTCACCCAATAAATGGCTTGAATGTTACTCACAAAAACGATATTATATTAGGCTATATTATATTATATTAGTTAGGTTAGGTTAATCTATTTTGTAAATTTTGGAAGCGTGCATGGCCTTCCCACAATTTTCCTTACCTACTGTAAAAGCGCGATTCACCCAATAAATGGCGCCATTTGACGGAGTATCTTCAGAATAATGAATAATGGGTAAGTTAATGCAAATCCTCCACTCAAACCATGAAAAACAACAATTAAACACTATAGTCCTTGGAAAAAATATAAAGAAACTTGGTAAATAAGGCGGCTCTAGCTGTCTTGAATGTTACCTAGGCTACTTATTGCAATGCCCTGTTGGTGGGTCTTCCAAATTATATTTTAAAGAAAGTTCAGTCTGTTGTTGTTGTTGTTCCCCAAGCTGCCTGGCCGAACAGCCCCAAGGCTCCGAGCATGGCCAAGGCCATAACCGAGCGCCCCCACAGAACCCTCCCAGCCGACCACAATAAAGCCTGGGTGACCGAAGCCACTCCATGGCGGGGAGCTGAGGAGGGTGCGGAAACGCCCGGAAAACCAAAGCCCCACCCAGGGCCCGGTGCCCCTCAGCAATTATGATGAGAAAGTTGAGGGGCAAGGGAAAATGTGACGCTTTGGCTTCCAATCTTGGTAGATTGGGAGGTCAATCCACGGAAGAGACGCCGTCACTCGAGATCTAGAAAATATATAAGTAAAAGGAACAGTCAGAGTAAGCTATGGGTATGGCAGAGATCGCTCAGTTCTCACTCTGATAGACCAGCCCATCACCAAGTTCAGTCTGTTCTTAACAGGGCCGCAAGACTCATTTTTGGTGTTCCACCTAGAACTCCTACTACATCTCTTCACATAGAACTGCACTGGCTGCCAGTAAGATCAAGAATAGAATTTTAAGTTGTTTGGTGACTTTTAAGGTTCTCAAATTTGGTGAGCCTAGGTACCTTGCGGAGCTGCTCAAGCGCCCACCGGCACACCATGGTGTAGTTGTGCGTCATGACAATGACCCTTTTCGTCTTGATGAACCAAGGGCTTTCCAGGAGTCTTCTTTCTTTGAGAGGTCATTCTCCTACATGGCTCCGAGGTTGTATAACAGGTTGCCGCTGTCCATGAGACAACCGAGTTCTGTTGAATGCTTAAAGAGACAACTTAAGACTTTTCTCTTTGAGAGAAGCTATGATCTTTAGAGAGGTGTCATGACAGATGGCTATAGAGTTTATTTTGCCTCTGCTAGTGATTGTTAAATGTGTGTTGTATATAAGCTTTCTTTTGATGCATTGATTTTGTTCTTTTTTCTTTCTCTTTCCGAGCGCTAGTGAATTCTTCGGAAAAATTGGCGCTTATGAGAAATAAGTAACATGCTTATTATTATTACTTATGTAAACAAAATAAAAACATGGTAAATAAGGCTGCTGTAGGCTAGTAATATTGAACGCCCGCAATATATGTAGCCTAGGCTAATGATGACAATAAGTCATGGGGGGGGAGCACTCCGATGAGGGGGACAAAGACCCCCTCCCCCCCAACCTAATATTGTATCCCACGGCAGTCAAAATAGACGAGGATGTGATCACAAACATGCGATATGCCCGAATCCCGATAATATTCAAGGACACTAGTGCGACGTTATGAGAAACAATTTATTAGGGAAAATAGGCACCAATAGATTCTCCATATAGTCCGCATGGAGGATTTTCGTTATCAACAAATTGAAAAATACCCACTTCACAGACAAATACACCAAAAATCTAAGTCAAAGCGGGGGGTGTGGGGGCGGCAGCCCCCACCTATAATACTAGGTTAGGTTAGGTAAGGTTGTTAGGTTAGGCTAATGTCCTTTCAACGGGGTATAGGGTAGTAAACACTAGGATAGCCTATACCCGGCCAGAGGTAAGACGACGAAGAAGAAGAGTCCGGCAGTAGTCTCCTTGAATGCTACCCGAATCCCTACATCCTTACCAAAATATCTTCTTTCTGAACCACTATCAACTAGGGCTAGGCCTACCACAAACACTTTTCAAATAGGCCTATCTATGCCTAGCCTATCCCACAATGTATTTATCACAATATATTTCACTCATCCGTCGCATATATACCATTTTATCCTCCAAGGCTAACAGATATATTCACTAACTTTAGTCTATAATATATATAACTACAATATAACAATAATACTCCGCGAAAATGGGAAAAATAAAAATTTCCTCTAGACTACATAGGACCTATAGACATGCCTAGGCATTATATTTGCATAGCTAATTTCCCATATATAATATGTTATAGTACATATTGCACCATGCAGTCTATCTACAATGACTAGTAAAGCTATAAATCAAGCCAAGAATGACTAGTGAAGCTATATAACAAGCTAAAATTACTTAAAATAAAACATAAACAATCCCACCTGTCCTTAATGGCCGCCTGAAAAATAAGGAAGAATCAGGGTTGCCAACTTTAGGCACCAGTTTCCGCTAGATTCGTTTCTAAAGTCGCTAGATATTAAACATTCCATTATTTTGTATATAAAATCGATCATTAGACTTCAAATGTTGCTTGAAAATTTACAAAACACAGATATTAGATATGCTACCAGGATATATGATAAATGTTCGCTAGATATAAATAAACATAACTATCATATAAAATTTGAGATGGACAATATTGCCCGGCTCAACAATCTCTGACGCCGACCATGACGGCGACTTTTGGCGGGAAATTCAAAACTAATTACCGTACATAAGAGTTGATATAGTCGGTTTATTTTCAGCTGAGGGTAAATTGGCATGTCCTCATCGTGATTAATCGGCTATTACGACGATTTTGAAGCGATATATGTTGTTAATTGTGAAAACTTGGCATTCATATGAGACAGACATAAAGCGCATTTTTCAAAGACACTGTGGACCATAGAGCTTTTATGTTTTGAAAAACTGGCAATTTGCTCATGGCAGACCTATAATTTATATATATATATATATATATATATAATAAAAAAGCATAATTCAGAGACAAATTCGTTAATTAAACAATAATATTACTTTCCAACTCTATAAGAATGCAAAGGACTCGAATTCATTCGAAATAATAATGTTCTTATTTTTCCATTATCAGCTGGAAACAAATATACTATAGTTATTATTAAGGTGATATGGTTGGTTATTCTGGCCACCTTCATCCTAATATTTAGCTCCATTAGTTTTCAGATTATAAGATGTTCGGCTCATTATGCTAGTTTGCCGATTATACTCACAGATACTCACAGAAGATACCCGGGTAGGAGGCTGTTCAGCCTATGAGACCCGGCTCATCATTTATATCATAACTTGGTGTGTGGCTTGGGTGGACGTGTCTTAATGTTTTAATTTTGGCTTTGAAATCGTGAAACTTGAGCTCTTGGTCACCCCAAGCTTTATCTAGTGCTTTTTTCAAATTTTAGCACACTATTCACACTAATTACTTCTTCAGGCAGGTCATTCCAGGTATCGACCACTCTGTTACTAAAAAAGTTTTTCCTGACGTTGAGTCTTGACCTCCTCTTGAACAACTTCTTGCTGTGTCCTCTGGTGCGACCATCCTCCTGCAGCGTGAAGTCCCCTACTCGCCTCCTACTCATACACCCCTTGTAAGATTTGTAGGTTTCTATCATGTCCCCTCTGGCTCTTCTATATGCCAACGTTGGTAAATTTAGCTTCCGAAGTCTCTCTTCATATGTTAAGTCCTTTCAAGATGGTACCAACTTCGTCACTCTCCTTTGTACTTTTTCAATAGACGTGATATCCTTAATTTTGTAAGGACTCCAGACAGGACTTGCATACTCCAGAATTGGTATAACTGGCCACTCATCTGTCACTTTGCTCATTAGACTATAGACTCACTTGTGGTGGGCTGGATCTATCAGAGTAAGGGTTATAGACTAATAATAATAATAATAATAATAGTTCTTAAAGCTAGTGCATGCTAAGCCAGCTAAGGATAGCCCAATAAGGCCGATTAGGCGTATTTCCATAGGGGTCCTGTACTACTACCCCATCCTCTTGCTCATGAGGAACGGTAACGACTCAGTGCTTGTAGAAAAAACTTCACTGCGTCGAGCGTGGGCACGATCCCGGGCCTTCTGGGTGGAAGTCCAAGACGCTACTCAATACACCAGCGAGCCGCCGGTTGGTGTCCTCTACTTCCCATAGCCCATTCTGACTGTACCTTTATCATCATTCATATTTCTAACTTTTTTATTGAGAGTGGTGAAGGCAGTGGGGCCATAATGGTGTGCCCCATGGTTCCCTATAGTGTCTTAATTTCTCTCACAACCCACTGGCACAAGTTGGCCTTTCTCTCTCTGACGTAGGGATGCGGCGACCCCACCACCCGCCACTTTGGTGGTGCAATCAGCTTCTGGAGCAGTGGACCACTGATTCCTATTTTCAGAAAATTCCTGTGCTTGGTATGCTTCCAGCCAGGGCCCCACTGGGGTAAATAAAATAACAAAACAGTGGTGGAACTGCCATCCGGGTGAGGGACTGCTCTGGGTCTGCTCTTTCAGTGTTCATGGTCATAATCCACTTAGTGGAAATGGCACTATGGAGTGGGTCAGTTGGGGCATGTCTGGGAGCCTGGAGGCAGTTTCTGCCATGGCCATCCCTTTTGGGGGCGCTTCCTCTGGAAGCGGGGCGTCGGCTTTGATGATGAATGAGACTCGTGTGCACTTGCAACAAGAAGACAAATATACAGACAACAGATTTTATATAAAATCACTAACAACTTAGTAGACATACTGTAGACTAAGATGAATGTTTACACCATACAAGTATACGATTTACGAGATGCGGCCACAACCTAAAATACTACACCTATCAGACAAGCACGAACAGATTTAGACAATAGTTTTTTTCCCCGCAGCATCCAAGAGTGGAATCACCTCCCATTTCATATAGTTAATAGTCCCACTCTTGATTCTTTATACGGGTGAAAAGACAGCACTCCAAAGTCTGTATATACTGGGGAAGAAGACATACATACAAGTTTAAGACTGCTTCATTCACAGAGTGAGGGGTTCGGTTTTATGTCCTAAATGGCGAAATTCCAGGAGACCCTGTTTAGGGCTGCCTATGTTGTAAAGTTCTTTATTTTGAGATCGGACTGGAGTACCTGATCCCACGTCTTTCTAGGTCTACTTTCGCAGCCTCCCCAACATTCATAGTCCGACATTTATTCACCTAATTCTGATCATCCATTCTCTCCAAACCATGGAAGAAGACAGCATTCCTACATGTTTATATACCAGGGAAGAAGACAGCACTCCTACATGTTTATATACCAGGGAAGAGGACAGCACTCCTAAATATGTATATACCAGGGAAGAAGACAGCACACCTACATGTTTATATACCAGGGAAGAAGACAGCATTCCTACATGTTTATATACCAGGGAAGAAGACAGCACTCCTAAATATGTATATACCAGGGAAGAAGACAGCACTCCTACATGTTTATATACCAGGGAAGAAGACAGCATTCCTAAATGTTTATATACCAGGGAAGAAGACAGCACTCCTAAATGTTTTATATATATATATATATATATATATATATATATATATATATATATATATATATATATATATATATATATATACAAAAACAAAATATATATAACTGTGTGTCTAGGTTACATAAACAGTAAACACAATATAAGCAATCCTCTAAAATGTTTATATACAGTACTAGGAAAAAAGACATCACTCCAAAATGTTTATGTTCTTTATAATTATAAAATAACATCAGTAAATTTATACACTATGTACATTACTTCTCCGAGTACAAGGACATTAAAGTTTATATGTACATCATTAGTTACACAATATATTACGCTAAAAATTACATAAAGATTGTTCAAATAATGCTGAGAGCTATTAGCCAGCGTCACACAGGGGCGCGTATCCGATACTAGGCTCGGAGTCACTTTGTCAGATTCAAAATGTACAGTATAAGGATCTTATTCCACCAATGCTACTTCCAATTTGATGTTATATTAAAGTGTGTACAGTACCTTAAAATCAGGAACAAACGCCTTGAAACATGCATAAACTATCCAAATACTAGAAAACATAATGTTAACCCTTTCACTACCAGTTTTATTTCAGCTCTATTTAAACGATTTTGTGCAATTAAGAAGGATCTGTGGTAGCCAAATTTTTTTTTTTTTTTCCTTCAATTAGTTTAACCAGACCGCTGAGTTTTGAAACAAAACTCTCATAGGGCTGGCCCGAAGGATTAGTCTAGTCAAATACCTGTAGTAGCAAAGATAAAGTAAAAAGACGTCGCCGGTATAGAAGGGGTAAAAAAAACCAATAGAATTAAAATACAAACTTATGTTCTTGCATAACAAGACTTTAGATGAAAGAACTGGAAGTAAAGCATTTATTTTGTGTAATTTTGAGTGTTATTCTGCACTATTTTTTATCTTCTTTTCAATTTAACAATGAATCCTTAAAATTATTAAATTAAATTTGTTCCCTAATTAATAGAATAGTGTAATAATGAAACAAAAACTTAAAATAAGGAGACTTTAATCCTTTCAGGATATGATAATGCATGTCTCCATTAGTATTTTTTCATTTCAAGACGTTTGGCCTACTAGTTTGGCGATTTTAAGAAATGTTGTGCCATTTAGGCGTCTATTTTTTCCTGGTGAGCGATAACAAGCCTGAAATTTAGGAAGAAACCGGCCGGTACATATTTTTTACTGAAAAATGTACAAATCTAACTACAAGAGGCAGTCTCCAGGGTATTTTTAAGCTTAATCAAGGTCTTGGGAGGAAACAAAGAAAACAAAAAATGTGACACACCAGCTAACAGGACTCCAATATTGTTAGCTAATAAACCAACTTGTGTGACACCGGCTATAAGGGGAGATGGGTCGTTTTTCTGGTCCCCTTTCTTTCTCATGTTTTGCCCCATTAGTTTGACTATTTTAAGACCTTTCGCCATATTTATTTGTCAATATTAAGACTTTGTGTCATTTAAGTGTCAATTTTTACAATAACGAGTCTGTATTTTAAGATGAAGCGGCCTTTGGCCGTGACATTTTTCCATCGAAAACTACAAATTTATCTTGAAAGAGGGTCCGGGGGGGGGGAGCTTGATGGAGGTCTAGGGAGGAACTATAAAAGTAATAAAAAAACATAATATAAATGAGCAAATAAATACGACCATCCCCCTTGTGGTGATGGTCTGGTCTATCAGAATGAGAGTTGAGCGTTCTCTGCCATACCCATAGCTTACTCTGACTGTTCCTTTTACTTATATATTTTCTAGATCTCAAGTGACGGCATCTTTTCCGTGGATTGACCTCCCTACTGCCAACCCTGGCAGATTGGGAGCCAAAGCGTCACATTTTTCCTTTGCCCCTCAACTTTCCCTTTATAATTGCTGAGGGGCACAGGGCCTTGGGTGGGGCTTTTGTTTCCTGGGCGTTTCCGCACCCTCCTCAGCTCCCCGCCTTTGAGTGGCTTCGGTCACCTGGGCATTATTAGTGGTAAGCTGGGAGGGTTCTGTGGGGGCGCTCGGTTATGGCCTTGGCCTTGCTCGGGACCTTGGGGCTGCTCGGCCAGACAGCCTGAGGAACAGCAACAACAACAACAACAACCATCCCCCTTTAACCCTATCTAAACTGATGATGTCATTTGGGATTATCCTTGTTTCAATAATTTTAAAGATGCTGTATTATATCTCATTAAGTTAGCGATGTGTGAGAATTTGTATTTTTTTTATGTTCTTGCTTTGTGTTGCCGTTGCCCCTGTTCGGGCTCTGGCTCGAGTAGGCCACCCCCAGCTATGGGGTATGTGCCTGTGTATATACTGTACATATATACATCAAAGTTAGCAATTTTATAGATATTTCACCTCAGTAGTTTGGCGTTTATAAGACGTTTCACCCCATTCAGGTATCACTTATCTCTGGGTGGGCAATATTGAGCCTGCAAATTAGGGGAAATCATGACATTTTTCTGTTGAAGAATGCATAAATATACCATTTTTCTTTCTATATTTGTTTGAAGGGGGTCTAGGGGGTAACCTAAAAAAATAAATCTATAAGAGAAAAAATAAATAAATAAATATCCAGTATATAAAAAAAAAAATGAATTTACAGAAACACATAAAACACAAACATATATAAAAAAAACCCACTCACCTCCTACATCATTGGCTGGCCTGGTGTCAAACTGGTATATCCTAAGTATATCTTCCCCCAATTCCAATCGTCAACCTACATTAAATAATTAAAGGGGGGGGGGGGGTTATTTATTGGTCTATATATTTATAAATTAATTTGTTAGTTTCCTCCCCAGACCTCCACCAAGCTCAAAAAACATCCCCACCCCCCTTCGAGATGAATTTGTAAAACAAATTTGTAGAAAAATGTCATACTGAAGGGTGATTCCTCCTAAATTAACAACTCACTAGGCCTATCACTTGCCAGGAAAAAATATATATCTAAATGGTACAAAAGGTCTTATATTGACGGAGAAATTGGATCATCAATTATCTATGGCCAATCTTTTTAAGATCTTTTGTACTGGTATTGGAAACTAGACTTAAGGGGTGTTTCTTTTGGACCTCCTTCTCCCTCATGCTTAGCCCCATTAGTTTTGAAATTATTAAATTGACTATCTGATTTTTGTAGGTTCATCAATTCCAGGTACAAACTTAATACTAAGAGTGAATTACTTGACTGGCTAGCAACCCTTCCCCGATAAAAGCTAAAGCATCTAACAATTTGCCTCAATGAAGGCGATTCATTTGTGGCCATCCTCTCGGGGATCAAGGCATTTGTTTTGCAAGTTTTACATTATAATAGATAGATAAGAATAATTTTGGCGTTTTTATCCAGGCCGGCATCGGATATTGGCGAGTATAAACATGGGAAAAATGTCCATGTGACGCGGGGCAGATAGTTGCTTTTTTTTTTATCCCTTCTCCCTCATGTTTAGCCCCATTAGTTTTGAGATTCATAACACGTTTGGCTTATTAGTTTGGCAATTTTAAAACCTTTAGCTCCATTTCGTTGTCAATTTTAAGACCTATCGTGCTATTTAGGTGTTGATTTTTTTCTGGCGAGCAATAGCGAGCCTGTAATTATAAGAGGAACCGGTCTTTGGCCGGGATATTTTTCTACCAAAAAATTTACAAAATATCTTGAAGGGGTGGGGGGGGGGGGGTCTAGGGGGTGTTTTTCTAAGTTTGAGGGAGGTCTAGCGAGGAAACAAAAGAAAACAAAAAATTAATAAATAAATTAATGGACCCCAAAAAAGAGCCCCTAGCCCCTTAAGGGGAGATGGTTCACTTTTTGGGCAATTTTTGCATGTATTTGTTATGTTTCTAGTTTCCTCCCTAGACCTCTGTCAAATTTATAAAAAAACATCTATTAGATCTCCCTTCTAGATTAATTTGTACGTTTTCAGTAGAAAAATTTCCCGGCCGAAGGCCGGTTCTTCCAACATTACAGGCTCACTATCGTTCGCCAGGGAAAAAATCGACACCTAAATAGCACGAAAGGTCTAAATATTGACGAAGAAATGGGGCGAAAGGTCTTAAAATCGACTAACTAATGGGGCAAACATCTTGACATCTGAAAACTAATGGGGCTAAACATGAGGGAGAAAGTGGTCCAGAAAACCGGCCCATTAAAGGAGAATTTACACGAGGGCTTTCTGATGAAACTTTTGCTCCACAATTTGAGTCTGGCAAATTTTAAGACTATTTTGCACTGGTATCGGCAACTATACTCAGATTTTTTTCGAGCTGAGGGTAAATTGATTATCTTTGCGGATGATTGCTCATGTAGTAATGTACACCCTATGTGGTGGATTGTATTCGTGGTGCAATGCATAAGTGTGTTGATTTTCGGTGTGAGCATCCTAGGTTCGAATCCCCGGACTGCCACATGTGTTTGTTAATTTCATTAATCGAGTTTAGGAGTAAAGTTGGTTGGTGGAGTTAGTTAGTTATGTAGAGCAGATTAACCAGACCACTGTGGTTGGTGGAGAGAACGTAATAATTTATAAGTTATTATTTTACTTAATGCGTTGTTTCCACATAGCAATTTTGATTAGTAGTTTTGTCTTTTTACTGTGTTTGTATATGTTTAGGTTTGTTTAGTTTGCAAGTTTTACACTGTAATTAACCCATAAACAGAGACCGTCCTCGATAAAAAAAAAAAAAATAATATTGATGGTGGTTGCAGTTTATGGGTTAATGGAAAAAGGACCGTCTCTGCATCATAATAATACTAAATTTATAATCAACAACATATCTGGCTATAAAACCTTGGTAACAGTGGAGTACATGGCAATTTACCCTCGGCTGAAAATAAACGGCTATAGACTCAAAGTAGAATATAATTAACTCCTTCATTACCGGTTTCGTACTTTCAACTTTATTTTGGTTACTTTTAGACGATTTTATGCAGTTTAATAAGGGCCTCCAGCAATTAACAGGCTTCAAACTGTCTCGCTTAACCTTTTTTTCCTGCCACAGATCCTTCTTAACCCTCACAGACCGGTTACGCATTATATAAGATATCCCGAAACCCAGGCGAACTGGCCGAAAAAAAGTCTTTAATAGGCTACCCGTATCTTTGTTATTTTAACTGCTACTGAATTCCCATGCATCTTTAAACATAGATGTGTTTCGTACCTGTAGACTGGCGTTGAGTAGAGCTCTCTAAGTCAACTGGTTCAGTTGTGATGACGATTTCCGTGGAGAGAGTTTCGAGGCAATGTTAGCAATATGAGACACTTTTCAACACTAACTCTTGTCTAGCAGACAACACAATAACAAACTCCGATTCTTCTTCTTGTTTTTGGAGGTGCGCGGCGTTGCTCCGACCGGCTGTGTTTACATGCGTCGGACGCACGGCTTTCAAAACAAGCTTATAGGCTTTCAAGCTTACGGTGTTCAAGAGCCCATCCGTGTTTCGGGCCCTAGTTTGTTATGGGTGCCTCAGAGCCCAACCGGGTACCGAGGGTTAAACTGCACAAAATTGTCTACATATAGTTAGAATAAAAATTAAAAGACGTCACCGTTACAGAAGGGGTTAAGGAGGTGTCACACGAGCGCACTTTCCGCCAATTATCGATGAGCAAGGTTTTTCTCCTACTATTTTGAGGCTCTTTCGCATTGGAACCAGACTAAATCGTCGTAGGTAGATTATGTTAGCTGGTATATGTGTGTGAATTTGTTTTGTTTTTGTGTGTTCATTGTTTTCTGTTGTGTTTTGTTGTCCCTGTTCTTGCTCTGTCTTGAGTCGGCCACCCCCAAGAAAGAAAACAAAAATAATAAAATAGAATAAAATAAAAAATAAAAATAAAAATAGGAAAAATGGGGATTGGGCCTGAGCATATAGATAGATAGTGTTGTCCCTATTCGGGCTCTGTCTAGAGTCGGCCACCCCCAGGAAAAAAAAAAAATAAAAAAAAAAATAAAAAAAATAAAAAAATGGGGAATGGGCCAGAGTACATACAAACATATAGTATACTGAACCAGGGGAGGTGTGGTGGAGTGGTCATGCCACTGGATTGGTAATCCAATGGACCCGGGTTCAAATCCCGATATGTCAATGGGAAGATATTATTGGGATTGAATTTGTGCTGTACCTAGTATCAGTGCATTACCACAAAGCCCACCGAAATGCCAAAAAAATACCCTCATTGTTCCCTGATTAAATAACACTGTATGAATATTCCCATATTCAAAATATGTTACAGGGGGACAATGCCTAGTAAGTTTACTGCTCAATAGGTGGCGTTCTGAGAGTGAGGGTCTGAGCCTGGAGGGTGAGACGGTGAAGCACTTGAGCGAAGCAACCAGCCGCTTCAGAGATAGAGCTGCTTCGAGCCATGATGGATGCTTCGCATGTCTCACTCCCCAGGCTGGAACAAGACCTCACGGGCTTCACCGTGTTGAGCGGTGGAATGTACAGGCTCTCAGCCTATGCCCGAGAGGGAGTAGTTGGAATATAGGAAAAAAAAAAAAAAAAAAAAAAAAAAACAGTAGGCCTAATGAAATATACATTTTGAAACTGCCAGACTACAATTGCTCGTAAAAAATTGACGTAAAATTTGTTTGTGTGACACCGCATTAAATCAAAACATTTATATAAAAGTGCATTTCAAAAAGGAAGATTGTAATTAGTGAAATAATTCATTTACAAAATATGTATACCTAAAAAACTGCCAGAAACAATGTAGCTTGTAATACGCTACAGCATGTTATAAAAGTACTGTATACTGTACTTAACGCCTTCAGCATGATAGCTCCTATTTTACCTTTTATTCTGTATAACATTAGACAATTTAATACAGCTAAAGAAAGACCTACAAGTATGTTATTCAGATGATTTATCAAGATAGTATTTGGCCCTTTGAGGCCTGAAGGTAAATTTTAACCCTTTCACGAACATATGACACAGAGGTTGCCAGATTAGCAATAAGAAATAGAGTTCTCTCACTCTTATAATTACCTCTCCAAAATTGGTTTAATGCCCACAGCTAACTCAAAGACAACTGCAGAGGTTGAAGTAACTAAACTAAAGGTTTCAAAATACCCCTGATGGTAACAAAGGTTTTAAAGTATCCCCAATAGGATCAAAATCGCGTCTTATGTCGGAGAGGGTTAAGCTAAAGAAAATAGTCTAATGGTAACCAGAATAAGACGAAAATTACGTCATCGTGAGGAAGGGGTTTAAAAAATTGCCACATGAGAACTGCGGGAAAGAATTGCCGGAGAAAGACCTTAAGTAAAACATCCGCCTTAAGGTTTTTTCGTTCTGGCCCCCCTTCTCCCTCAAGTTTAGCCCCATTAGTTTTCAGATTTTAAGACCTTCGGCCGATTAGTTTGGCGATTTTAAGAGCTTTTGCCCCATTTCGTTCTCAATTATAAGACCTTTTGTACCATTTAGGTGTCTATTTTTTCCTGGCGAGCGACAGCAAGCCTGTAATTATATGAGGAACTGGCCTTCGGCCGGGACACTTTTCTACCGAAAAAATGCAAAAAATTATCTCAAAAGGGGGGGGGGGGGTCTTTTATGTTAAAGCTTGATGGAGGTCTAGGGAGCAAACTAAAAAAACAAAAATAAATAAATGTTAAACATACGAAAATCTCCCCTTAATTGAGGTGGTAGAATTCTATAAAAGTTTGCCTCCTAAAACGGCCAAACCAATGATGATGATAAACGTTGATGGACACACAGCTCTCAGGGTGCCAAACCGGGCCAATTTTGTTTGAGGACTTGAATGAATATGTGAGAAGTACTATAAGAAAATTAACATAAAATAGCGTTGTTTTTGGCCATTTTCTCACTTCCAAACACAAAATTTGAACTATAAACCACAATTTTAGCTTTACACAGACAATACTAAACAGTGAAAATGAAGGATTCAGCTTTGGTTTGACGCCCTGACAGCACTCTGGTCAAACATCTGCCTTGTAATGCGGCTCTACTGCTAAATTGTACATGAACACAGTTGTCCTGGAGATTCTGCAGCCATATGTATACTATACTGTATATATACTGTATATGTATACTATACTGTATATGTATACTATACTGTATATGTATACTATACTGTATATATACTGTATATGTATACTATACTGTATATATACTGTATATGTATATGTATTCTATACTGTATATATACTGTATATGTATACTATACTGTATATATACTGTATATGTATACTATACTGTATATATACTGTATATGTATACTATACTGTATATATACTGTATATGTATACTATACTGTATATGTATACTATACTGTATATATACTGTATATGTATACTGTATATGTATACTATACTGTATATGTATACTATACTGTATATATACTGTATATGTATACTATACTGTATATATACTGTATATGTATACTATACTGTATATATATACTATACTGTATATGTATACTATACTGTATATATACTGTATATATACTGTATATGTATACTATACTGTATATATACTTTCAAATGCCCATCACTTGGCTGTCTTTCTTTAAGCCGGTATCACACAAGAGTTTTTATAGTCAACATTTCTGGAATCTTTTGCACTGGTATCGGAAACTAGACTGATGATAGACGAATTTAGGTGACAGAAATATTTTAAATGTTGACCTCATAAGCTGCCAGACCAGTGTTGAGGAAAATAGCGCTCGTGTGATACCGGCTTTACCGTGGGATTAACCCTTTCACGCACGTGTGGACGCAGGGGCTGCCGATTAGCAATCAGAAATAGAGTTCTCTCAATCTTACATTTAATTTTCTGCCCACAGCTAACTCAAAGACAACTGCAGAGTTTGAAATAACTAAACTAAAGGTTTCTAAACACCCCTGATGGTCACAAAGGCTTTAAAGTATCCCAGAATAGGCTTAAATTGTGTCCTGTGCATGAAAGGGTTAGGATTACCCATATGAGCACTTTCACCCGCACCCTCTGATCCACAGCTGTCTTTGTTGACCGTGGGATTAGGATTACCCACACAGGCGCTTTCTCTCGCACCCCTGATCCGTAGCCATATTTCTAGCAATATTTTGAGACAATTTTGCCCTGGTATTGGCAACTAAACTGAAGGTAGATTAACCCCTTCAGTACCGCTGACATCCTTTTCATTATACTCTGGCGACCATTAGACAATTGTATTCAGCTTAGAAAGGATATCTACCAATTAAAAGGCTATAGACTATCTCAATTAATCCTTTTAGCTGCCATATATCCTTCCTGAGCATCATAAAATTGTCTAAATGTAGCTAAAATCCTATAAAGACGACATCGCCGGTAGATAACGGATTAATATAATTGACCATAAAATATTTAAGTATATTACAGAAGATGCCAGATCAGAGTTGCGGGTAGAAATGCTTGTGAAATTCACTTGGTAACTCCAGCACTTGGCGACGGATGTATTGGCATCACAATATCAGAGTCAAATATATGAAGAAATGTGGCCAGGCAATATGGATGATATGAACAGAATAGAATGTAACAAAATAAGAATGGTGAAATGGATGTGGGGATAAACTAGAAGATACAACACCAAATGAGTTGAGAAAATACAAATTTAACCAAGGTCATGCACAGTGTAGTAGGACATGGAAATACAGATAGAAGTGGTGCACGCAGCACACCGATGTACAGTGTGTAGGAAAGAGGTGGCCATAAGCTCAATCCAATGTATTGTAGTATCTGTTGTTACTCACTACACCATGGGAAGAAGCAATGTACCGGTACTAGGATTATAATTATAAAACTACTTCTGCCAAGGGTGAAGGTCACATTCAGAAATTTGCAAGGGTGAAGGTCACATTCAGAAATTTGTATGATTCATGTATTAGAAGTGCAATGACCTATAATTCAGAAATGAAACCAGTAAAAATGGATGATATCAACAGAATGGAACATAACAAAATGAGAATGGCGAGATGGATAGATCTATGTGGCCAAATTACATGATAGGATACCTATTGAGGAGTCAGGGAGGTGGTTGGATATCAAAGTATCAGTGAAGATATATATACATATAAGCATACTTGGAAAATTTGAGTATGTATGATGCATTTTTTTACCACCATGCACTCCCTGCTCAAGAGTGGGGCTAGGGTGGGTGCCCTGATGTTTCAGGGGCTTCATGGGACAGTTGCCACAGATTGCTAGACCGGATCGTTCAACAAAGCACTGTCGTCTGCCATTAACGTACACTGGCTGGCCCAAGATTCGAACCATCGACCTCTTGGTTTGCAGGCGAGTGCTCTACCAACCGTGCTACCTGTGTCCGTAGCGATGGATGAACTAAATTGGGTGAAAAGATGAAAGTCTATGAATGTGGAGGGAGCTGCACCGAGGGGTAGACCTTAAGACATGGGATCAAGTCATATAATCTGATCTCAAAACAAAAACCTGACTAGTGGGGCAGCCCTAAATAGGACTTGGAATGCAGTCTATAAGACACGAGACTGATACCGCAATTCGTGTGAACAATTCGGCCTTTAAAACTTACTCATGTAGTAATGTACATCCTATGTGGTGGATTGTGTTCTTTTATTTCATAAATTTTATTTTAGTAAGCGTTGTTTCCACATAGCGATTTTGATAAGTTATTTTGCCTTTATATTGTCTTTGTCCAAGATTTGGTTTGTTCAGTTTGCAAGTTTTAAATTTTAATTTGTATATCTCTCTTACTAAAGGATCTCTAGACAGGATGGATGATCAATATTGGGTTAAGATATGTAAGTTTGAACATGGAAAGAGCTGCATGGAGGGGTATAACTAGAAACACATAAGATACAACCTGATCTCAAATATAAAAAGTGAGGCTGCCTAGAATACTGCCAAAAGGACCTGAGGCTAAAACTGTAACTCTTTAAAGTGCAATTGTTATGTATGTAATGAAGTTGGACACATAATGAACTTTATTGCAATAATATATTTGACTCTGATACTGTGGCTGAGGACATTTCCCACTGAAGTGCTGGTGTAACGTTAGCTGTATCCTCCACAAGGCAAAACTCACTTCAAAGCCGGCGTCACACGAGTAAGTGTATCGGTGACGTGTATCGGAGTCACAAATATGCTACAAGTAATCCTATTATTTTGATGGATATTAAAATTGATTCTTATAATTAATAAGATAGTACATCTGCAGTCATTAATTCTGATATATTTTGAGGATTCCAACTCATTAAACAAACCTCCCAAATGTAAACATCTGGTAAAGAATTAACTCTTGAAGATCATCACGCAATATGAAAGAAAAAATTTACAGATAATGAACGCTAATTTAGCATGTTTTTTACTCCTATGTTATGGCTCCGATACATTCGCTTGTGTCACGCAGGCCTAATTAACTTTTAATGACAGAAACAATGCCTGTGGTCGTTTCGTTTATACATATTGCATCCGATTAATAGCGTATCTCTCTTCTATCCCCGTCCGTAAAACAATCTTAAGACCTCGACTATTAAATATTAAATCTATTTGTCTGGTATGTACAGTAAGCATTATAATAAATTCTCTTAGGATTTACTTTTCACACCTATAAACAACAGCAGTAGTAGTAGTGGTAGTTTGTAGTAGCAGCTCTGAGAAGGTCCGATCACCAGATTTATTTTTTACACCGGTCACTTTTTTATCACCAATTGTTTTTGTTTACTTTAGTCTCCCTTTTTCTTTTCCTTTTCATTCTCTCCTTCTCTTCTTTTATCTTTTTCATTCTTTCTCCCTTTCCTTTCTTCTTCTTCACTCTTCTCCCTCTCCTCCCTTTCATTTCATTTCTCTTCTTTTTCTCTCACCTCTTTGTTTTCCTTCTCCTACTCCTCTTCTACCTTTAATTTCTCCTCCTCCGAGAACTGTCTCAGAACTTGAGGTTCCTTTCCTTGTGGCTTCTCTCCTCTTCTTTCTCTTATTCCTCCTTTATCTCCTCCTCTTCTTCCAATTCTTCCTAGTTTTCATGCATCTTCTTTATTTTCTTCATGTTTCTCCTCCCCTTCCTCCTTAATTTCCACCTACCCCTCCTTCGGCTATGTCTCACAACTTCCTCTCCTTCCGGCTCCTATCTTCTTCTTCCTCATCATCCTCGTCTTCTTCATCATCTTCATCCTCCTCCTCCTCCTCCTCCTCCTCCTTGATCTTATCCTCTTCCTGCTCCTCCTCCTCGTGCATGTCTTCCTCGGCCTGCTTGAAGAACTTGTCATAAGTCTTGAGGGTGGTGTGGACCCAGTCGGCCTTACTCGCCTCATCCACGATACTCAACACAAACTGCAGACACCTGGGGGACAATAATGACACTACTATTAATACTTTACTAACAATAATGTATATGTGTGTATTTAAGGTGAGGGCTGGTCCTGTCCAGAGTGAGGTTTGGTATCCTCTACTCAACCTTAGCCATTTCTGTCTGTCTCTTTTCCTGTACTGAACAGTACTACCTTTCCTACTTCGGGGGCGGGAGGGTAGGAATCCTCCTCCCCTTGTATAATTCATCTACTAGATGAGACAGAGAAAGGGGAGAGGGAACACAAAAGCAGTCCCGGACCCTAAGAATTGGAACCTTAATTGTTGTTTCTGATCGGGCTCTGTCTCGAGTCAGCTACCTCCATCTATGGGGTGTGTTGTTGTTGTTGTTGTAGATGTGTTTATTTTATACTAGCCCACTGGGCCAGGGCCCTTATAAGGCTAGTGTTCGGTGAGGAGGTGCAAAGTCAAGTCATGGAACAGTCATACTTAGTCATATGTCATCATATAGTTTGGTGGCTCTCAGGAAGTGTCGGATTGGAGCGAAATTGAAGGAGGTTGACTCAGATAGTATAGAGTGGAAAGAGGCGTGCTGCAGAAATCGTTGTCGTTCTGGTTCATACACTGGACAGATACAGAGAAAATGATGGACTGTTAATGGGGTGTGACATAGTTGACACTCAGCCGGTGGATCGCGAGGGGTGGGTCATTAAGTTACCGTGAGTAAGACGTGTGTGGGGTGTGGGGTGTGTGCCTGAGTATATACTACCAATACTAACAGTAATAATGGACTAAAACTTCTAATAAAAATAATGACTACAACTTGTAAGTTTAAGAGTTGTAAGCATCGAGTTGGCCTTACTCGCCTCGTCAACGATGCTCAACACAAACTGCAGAAACCTGTGGATTAATTTTACAAACAAAACTTCAGTAAAAGTATCAAACATTTACATACTTACCCAAACCTTATATGAGATCCATGGTGTAATATTGCTCCTCCCTCCCACCCACCACCACCCCCACTGCTACCACCACCACTACCACCACCACTACCACCACCACCAGCACTAGGCCCCTTCCCTCTCCCGGTGGGGCTGGCACGCACCTTCCCTCGTTGGCACCGGCACCGAGTCAGAGTCTGGGGAGATGTCATAATTTACAGTTTATTATATTTCACTCACAGGAAAATTCAAGCATGTAACATCTGATTTCTTGATAATATATGGAACAATAAAAACCTGCTATGTACTGTATTTGCAAAGCTTGTTATGCTTCTCACCTGGCCGTAACTTATACAACCGTTAAGTGTCCAGGCCGAGTTCTTTTGCTTAGCAGGCAGGAACCTAATGTGCAAGCACTTAGGGACAGCTTACAATTCACTTTACCGGTAACTAATATATTTACAAATATAATATGAATATCATAAGTAAAATATTAATCAACAAATTTTATAATAATACTGTAGATAATATTTTTTTCTTTTTCATATAGTGATAGGCTAAATATACCATATGATAAAAGTACACACCTGTGCTGGAGTGTCTGTCATGGCATCCTTCTTGTTTTGTGTTGTTGATGTCGTCTGTTGTTGTTGTCCCCTGCGTCGGTCAATGATGGCCCGGACCTGGTGCAGTAAGGGTGGAGGTGGGGCGTGGTGGGTGGTACGGTCACTGGGGTCGTAGCGGTACACCACACCGTCCACCCTCGTACCATCACCGCTGTAGTTTAGCAGCTCGTAGTGCCCCGTGTTCTGTTCAAGTGCAGATACAGGAGGTTAAGATTTAGACAGCTGTTATTACTTGTTTTCCCTTGTAGTGGCCTATGTTCTATTCATGTGCAGATAGAGAATGTTAAAATATATATAGTTGTTGTTGCTAGTTTTATTTTGCAATGAACTATGTTCTGACAAAGAACCCAGAATGTTGCCAGCAAGATGTTGACTATCAAAAATTTACCATAAACACTTTTATGTTTTAAAGCTTTATATTATTATTTTGCTACATCTTCAATACATTATTGTTTTGCTACATCTTCAATACATTATTGTTTTGCTACATCTTCAATACATTATTTCTGTATAGTTAGCTTTATGAGTTTGTCTTTCTTTTTATTGTGCATTTTTTTTTTTTTTTTTTTTTTTTTTGTACATTAGTTTAACCAGACCACTGAGTCACACTAAAGCTCGGGTCACACATACACGTTCTAACGTCCCGTCCGGCCCCGACCTCTTAATAAAAAGCGCCTAGGCAGCGTCCTTTTTCTTTCTTACAGTTTCTTACAGTAGATCCTCTGGAAAAAGGCAAACTATGCCTGTGTATCCAGCTCAGTACCAGTACTTGCACTGCTGCGGTCGTTCACGGTGTTGGCGACGGCGGTAGCAGACGCAACATTTTTACTATTCTGTATTTTTGTTTTATAATCAAACTTCAAATCTTGTCTTCCCCATGCTTTATCAAGATTACTTTCAAACTCCCTTATTGATTTTTTGTGTATGCATAAAATGGTCCGTGTGGGTCGGGGCAACTGCCAGAAAACGTGTTATGCCGGGACACCCACAGAAGTTATTTTCTTGGTCGGGGACGGACGGGACGTTAGAACGTGTATGTGTGACCCGAGCTTTAGAGACTCTCATAGGGCTGGCCTTGTGCGATTTCTGGTTTTGGTTTGTTTGATTTGTAAGTTTTAAATATTTATTTTAACTTCCTTCATAGCTATCCTAGAACCCTGATTATGGTGAGTTAAGACAGAAAGGGACGGCTGGTACTGTACTGACCTCGTCAAAGAAAACAGCTGCGTGGTCCTGACTGACATAGTTACAGTGGCCGTACTTGCTCAGGTCCAGGTGGTTGTGGCTGCCTGCAACACACAAAAAACACATCATCATCATTGTTAGCTAAAACAATAACATTATTCCAACATGGTACTGTATCATTCACAATTTTAAATTATCATAATGGTAAAGGGTAATAAAATGTCAAAGAAAAAGGAAGGAAATTAAATTGTTTGAGAGCGACTTGCCTTTGCCAATACGGAGGATCCTGTAGGTCATGGGTATGGGGTGTGTGTCGTAAACAGGTGCTGGACTCTTAACGGCCCAGTCATGTAGGTGTGGGGCGTCTGGCAACAGTGGGCACAGCAGGGCACGGGCAGGCAGGGGGCGGGTATGGAGGGGTGGAGGGGAGGGACCGGGAGGACACACTAGCTCCTCTAGTCGTTGCCAGGCCAACACCTCCACTACTGAACGCTCCAGTTGACTCAGGGACACATCTGGTCAAATTATAACAAAAATAATATATCATTTGTCAGTTGGAAATTAAGTTAACCCAACCAATTTTGACAATCCAAAAAGTTGATAAGAAGTTTGTCATTGATTCTCATGATTAATCTACTAATTTGAATATGGTATTTACGAATACACATTCGTAAATGACTTTCATATGAGAACAAGCAAAATTAATCACATGATAAATGCATATCAACTTCATGGATTGTCTAAATTAATTGCAAACATGCAATTTTGCAAAATGACGGTCAAAAAGTATAATAAGGTTAAGGATGGTTTGGCTAATATTTAAGTTGCAATTATTGTTATTGTTTTGTTTGCTGTGTTTGCAGGTATTTCAGTTATGTTGTCGAGTTTCTAAAATTAAAAATAGCTATTTTAGTATGTTAAAATCTATGGGTGTCTTCACTAGACTATTTGATTAAGTTCATAAAAAGCCGCAGGTATGGGTGGATGAGACTCGTTAGCCTTGGTCAGCAACCCATCTAGGGGAGACAACCTTATAAAAATCTGGGTAGATGGGACTCGTCAACCTTGGTCGGCAACCTGTCTAGGGGAGTAAACCTGATACAAATCCGTACTGCTTACCTAAGGGTAAGGCAGGTTAATGGATGGACTAGCCGAACACCACTGTAGAAAAATAGTGCTAAAAAGATACACAGAGGGCCTCGGAGTTGGACGGATCCTAAATTGAGTGGTCAATCCTGTAAGTCCTTCAGTAAACTGGCTCGGGTTGTCCCTCTTACAGGGAATAGGTCCACTTGGGGGCATTCTGTGTATGGCCACCCACATTAAGGGGAGTAAGGCGTCCGGCAATAGATAGATAGATAGATTAACGAACCAAGACTATCGTGGGAAAACACTGACCTTGTTTGCCGGTGATAGAGCTCTGTAGAGATGACGCCAGTGAGGCCAGGGTCTCCGACAGAATCTCAGATGCTGACTGTTTTCTTGGTCTCAGCGGCTTCATACCAAGGCTGCTGAACCCTCTGCAAAATATTATGAATAAACAGATGAATAAAAATAACTGAACACAGGTTGGATATCAAGGCTTGGGTTGAGTGTGTTGAAGGGCTTACTTTCTTTTCATTACATTCCATTCACATCAACTAGGCATGGGATCAAGTCATATAATCTGATTTTGCAATTCATAACTTGACAAGTGCGGCAGATCTGACTAGAGCTGTCTGGAATGCTGCTAATAGGACACAAGACTGAAACCACAACACGTGTGGACCACTTGGTCGTTAAAATTATGTATGAACAGTCAGTCCCCCCCAATCCGCGCCTAAATGGGCGGGATTACACGACGTGTATTGGGAATTCGCGCATTGGGATAACATAACTTATGGAGAAAAATACATATGGGCGGCAGCCCGCATTTCCACACACATTTGACGGTAATTTTTGATCAAAATTAATACTAATTGGACAACCAAGCATACACAATAATAGAAACATAAACAAGTCATTCCTTACATTAAAATTAAATGCTATAAGTAGGTGAGAAGAGTGGGGGCTCCGAGGCAGACCCCCGCGACAGGGCGAGTTCATATAGCCTAGGCCTAGGCTTCCCCGGCCCCGCCACTGTCACTGGCCCCGTCCCCGTCCCCGGATAAACCCATAGATTTCCCGATCGCAGTAGTGCCTTCACCAGTTTATTCTTCCTAGGCATTTTGAAGTTGTTGAAGGGTGTAGGAAGGCGGTTGTTACACAATAAATGGGTCAAGTCTCAGAAGCGGCTTCCTTCTCAGGCCCAATATCCTTAAGTGTCCGTGCGCTGAGACTTGACCCATTTATTGTGTAACAACCGCCTTCCTAAACCCTTCAACAACTTCAAAATGCCTAGGAAGAATAAACTGGTGAAGGCACTACTGCGATCGGGAAATCTATGGGTTTATCCGGGGACGGGGCCAGTGACAGTGGCGAGGCCGGGGAACCCTAGGCCTAGGATATATGAACTCGCCCTGTCGCGGGGGTCTGCCTTGGAGCCCCCACTCTTTTCACCTACTTATAGCATTTAATTTTAATGTAAGGAATGACTTGTTTGTTTCTATTATTGTGTATGCTTGGTTGTCCAATTAGTATTGATTTTGATGTCACGATGACATTGTGGGAGACGCTTCCTGGAAGCGTCTCCCACAATGCCATCGTGAAGTCACCGTCTTCCCGCCGCCGAGGGCATAGAGTACAGGGTGTGCGCGCGGAGTATGGAGGGGGGGTGGCGCGGAATACAAAATACAGCAATTTTACACCACTCTTCAACCGTGATTCGTGTTTTGTGGGGTCAATACGTGTTTTAGGGATTTTGAGTACCGGTACCTATTTTACCCCTCGGCGCGGAATAGGGTAAACGCGGACTGAGGATACGTGTATTAGGGGGACTGACTGTATGTCTCGAGCCCGAACAGGGACAACACAACAGAACATAACAAAACAAAATACAGTAATGATATAATAAAAACCATACTACACAAATATTGGTTTTATTTTACTTTGAAATATATAACAAAAGTACTCACTTTCCCTTCTGATTCTTGAGTATCCCCTTTTTGGCCGGTAGACAGGGTGCGGGGGGTGGGGAGAAGGGGGTCATGAGGCTCCCCTGTTGTTGTTGTTGTTGTTGTTGTTGTTGTTGTTGTTGTTGTTGTTGTTGTTGGTGTTGCTGGTGCTGTTGATGTTGTTGTTGTTGTTGTTGTTTGTGGCGTGACTCTGGGAGACGCGGGTGTTTGATAGTCAGGTCGTGGGAGGACAGGTCACCGTTGATGCATCGGTCCAAGCACGGAACATTGTCCTGAAAGTGGTAGCACAGAGTTAGGGCATACGTGCGAGTAAGAGCTAGTTCTGGCGAGCTGGGATCTGCTATATCACAATGCTTTCATTCCTTCCTTCTTCACTTGCAGATAAACTCACAAAAACAGAATAGGTTCTCATGTCCCACAGAATCTTAACGTAAATTTTAGGAACGGGAGAGTTATTAGGAACAAAGTAGGGAAGAAGGTGAACAGTTCCAAGTGAGGGTAGGTTTAAAACAAGATTGTGTGAGGCCTCCGTGGTTGTTTAACTTGTTCATTGGTGGAGTAGTGTAGAAGGTGAAAGAAAGGATTATGGAAAGCGAATTAGAGTGAAGAACAAAGGGGAGGAGGAGGATGATGGGAAGAGAGCCAGTTATTGTTTACGAATTATGCAGCCGTGATTGCAGACTTCAATGCATAGTCGTCTAATGATAACTAAAATATAAGACAAAAAATGTGTCGTCCAATCCTGAAAAGGTTAAATTGAACATAAAATAAAGTCTGTTAACTCAAACTGCTCCTGCTACAATAAAACCCCGCCAATTATAATATAAAACTTACAAAATAAACAAAACAAAACAGGGACAACACAATATAAAGACAAGAACTAATCAAAATCACATAACAAACCTTAGTGGAAATTTACAGACTATTCAAAACAAAGCCCTGAAGATCATTACAGGCTGCACAGCTACTGCACCCACAGATCACCTACATCAAGAAACCAAAATCCTCAAAGTCAAAGACCATCTGGACATGAGAGGCACTCAATTCCTGGCAGCAGCCTCCACGAACCAAGACCACCCACTAAACTACATGGCAACACACCCACAGACACCAAGAAATATCAAAACAACACCCAACACACGGTATCACACACAATTATTGTCCTCTCTCCCTCCCTGCCCACCCCGAACCAACTTCCAGAAGCACATCCATACTCATATCTCTCACCGATCCATCCACTCACTCACAGACAACACGCAGCTGCATGCACGACCTCCCGAAAATCCATCCTTCCGAATCCTCCCTTCCTCGCGAGGACAGAGTCCACCTGGCCAGGCTGAGATGCGGACACCATCCAGCTCTCCTGAGCTATCAGAAGAGACTGGATGACTCCGTTGTCGACGCCTGCCCGGGATGTAACACAGCACCCCATACCATTAAACACATCGTAGAAGACTGCATTTCACACAACCACTTACGCCAACAACACAATCTACACTCAATGAGAGCTCTGTGGGAAAGCCCGATCGTGGCCATGGCCTTTCTCAGGGACTCGGGGCTGTTCGGCCAGGCAGCTTAGGGAACAACAAGAACAACAACAACAAACCTTAGTATTATCCTTATTAGTGATAGTTGTTGTGTGAGGTGTGGGGCCGTTTAGTTCTCGCAGTTGTTGTTGTCTGAGTGTGCTGGAGTTGTTCTTGGCCATGTGCTTCACTATGCTGGCTTGTAAACACAGGAGTCCCGCCAACCACTGCAACAAATGGATCATAAGTTTTACATTGGTATAGGAAGTAGTGGGGAAGTTCTTCATTTAGAGGGTTTTTACGCACACACACACACAAAGGCAGACATATACAGCCATAAACACACACACACACACAGCCAGGCAGGCATGTGTACACACACACACACACACACACCAGCAATCGTATGTATGTACAGGCACCATATTACCAGTCTTGCTAAGGCAGCCTCCCAGAAGCTGGGTGTGCTCAACTGCCTCAAGGGGTTCTTTACCCCTGCACAGCTTCTTGCTCTGTACAGGGGCACAGTGCATCCTTGTATTGAGTATTCTTCACATGGGTGGGGACAAAGTAGAAAGGAAGGCCTTTCGTATCATTAATTCCCGCCCACTCACCAACTCTCTCTCTTCGCCGCAATGTTGTATCTCTCTCACTATTTTATCGCTACTACAATAATCAGTGCTCCTCAGAGCTCTCCCAGTGTATACCACCTCCTCTACGTAAGGTACGTGGTACCCGTCTTGCAACACAATCCCACCCCTACTCTGTGCAACTCTCCAACAAGAGTGAAACGTTAGTCTTTCTTCTATTCAACATTTGAGCTCTGGAACTCTCTCCCAGAATCAGTCTTTCCCTCCTCCTATGATTTAAATTGCTTCAAACTCTGTGTGTCCAGGCATTTTGGCTCGAACGTCCCTTGATTTTAGCCCTATCACTCTTTTAACTATGGGGGAGGCACTCGCTACAGGCAGTTCTTCCTTTGTCTCCCTCACATAAAAAAAAACACACACACATAACCATTACCTTGAAGTCATTTCACATTTCAACCAAACTCAATGCAACCCACACTAGCCCACCCCTCAACCCATTCTAGCCTAAACAAACCTTAACGGCTAAACCAACCCAACCCATCACACGACCAACTAACCTCGTCCACCTCCTCTTTCGTGGGCTTTTTCCTCTCTGCCTCTGTTCTCCTGGTCTCCGCTCTGGCAGCTAGCTCCGCCTCCGTACTGTTGTCTTCCGTTTCCGATTCCGGCTCCTCCTTGATCTCCGTGCAGAGGGACCAGGAGGAGCTTGGTATCGTGGCGGCTGTGGCTGTGGTGGTGGCTGTGGTGGTGGTGGTGGGGGTGTCTATGTCATATGTGTTAGGTGGCAGGAGGTGCTGTGGTGGACCGTGGTGGGGTAATAGGTCCGGGGGGTCGCTGTATTGGGCCTTCACAGCTTGGGGCACCTAGGGGAAGGAGGGAATATTACTAACTATAGTCCATATAGTCCATTGGGTGAGGGCTGGTCATATCCAGAGTCAGGTTTGGCATCCTCTACCCAACTTTTTTTTTTGGGTGCCTTTCTCTTTTACAAAGAAATCCTTGTACCACTCTATGTGTCACTGGTGCGCCCGATCCTCGATTTTAGTGTCCAATGTTGGTCACCCTACCTAATCAAGGACATACAGGCTATTGAGAGGGTGCAGCGAAGAGCAACCAAGATGGTCCTAAACCTAGAAGAATTACCCTACGAAGAAAGGTGTAAGCATCTTGGCCTCCAGACACTAAGTGACCGCAGAAAACGAGGGGACATGATAGAAACATACAAACTTCTACACGGCTTTGAGGACATACCATACACCAGGTTTTTCCAGAAGAATAACAACCACCTACGGGGCCACTCGCTGAAACTCTCCAAGGCAGACCACTGGAGAACGACACTGAAGGGGAATTGGTTCTCTATCAGAGTCATCGACGAGTGGAACGCACTCCCAGAGAGTGTGGTTACAGCGCCAACGATTGCCACTTTTAAAGCCAGATACGACAAACATAATAACCTAACCTAGTTAATATTGGATGACCAGTCTTTGGAGGTGGGGTTCACACAAGAAGCCTGCTTCTTAATTCCCCACTATCATTCAATAGGTAAGCATTACTGTCCTACTTTTCCTTCTTGGGGCATGGGGCTAGGAATCCTCCCCTTGTAATATTCACCTGCTAGACGAGATAAAGAAAGGGGCGAGGGAACGCGAAACTGGTCCCGGACCCTAAGAATAGGAAATTTAAATGTTTCTGTTCGGGCTCTGTCTTGAGTCGGCCATCCCCAGCTATGGGGTATGTGCCTGAGTATATACATACATGCATACACATACATACTCCATTTCTTTGCAGGTGATGGTAAATTACCATGTCTGCATCATGATTACTTATTTATGTGCTAATTACAGTGCATTCATTCGACATATATCGACAGGCCCCGCCCGCTTCCACCAGCGCCGTAGACGAAGTAGAGCTTATCATATCGCAATCTCGGACAAGTCACTTGTCACCTTACCACGGAGCTGATAAGAGCTCCAAGTAAAATTAATTATACGATGTAAGAGCGCTTTAATACATGCATATTTGTAGTTATTCTTTACTATACAATATTACCATATACCATTGTACAGAAAAGTAAACTCCATTACCATTGTTTTACCTCGTCTACTTGGGCAGAGCAGAGGTAGACAATTATTAAGCTAGGCCTAGCGAGCGACTGCTTTTAGTTGTATAGGGTACCGTAATGCCTCCCCCTCCCTTGTCTGTGTGCCTCAGTCTCCCTCCCTCTCTCTCTCTCTCTCATATTGTGAAGTGATTCAATTTTGACTGATCAGTCAACTTGTGTAGATCATAATTTTGTGATTCATTTAGCCGCCAATAATGACGTTTCCAGGTTGTACCACGAGGAGCACCACCACATCAACTGGCTCAGTTTTCTCCTTATCAAAATACTTGAATACATTTAATACAATATTCCTGGCTTGACTGACAAGTCGGGGAGAACCAGCAGGTCTGCCAGGGGTATGGGCAGGAGACGCCATCTTCCCCTTCAGAAGACGGGAGGGAACTGAACTGACGTTTGAATGACAGTGCATTGACAATTGAGAGAGAAGACACCGGCGTTGCCAATGTAGCTACCTTACCGCTAGATCTAAAAGTATTTACTTGAACAAGGGAATGGAGCTGTTAAAGACAGGCTCCAGTCTTAACATTTCTTTCTCACTCGTTGATGTAGAAAGGTAGATGGCTTTGTAGGCCATTTTTAATAATTTAAATTGATAAATAAATATTGACTTGATCTAGCGGCAATATTTTACACCTAGCAATAAGAATGCTGGTTATACTCCGAATCTTTTAGCACATGTTATCAATATTGGAGTAATATTCTAGCAATATTAGGTAGGCATTTACTAGTTTGTATTCTTCTAGTTACTTCTGCAAACAGATTAAATAATATTTTTGTGCTGATTTGGTAACCCTGTTGGACACCCCTACCTCGCACAGTCATGCCAGCCGTATGATAACGGTTGGGGAAGCGGGCGGGGCCTGTCGATATATGTCGAATGAATGCACTGTAGGTAAATGTAATCAAGTTAGTCCTCTAAAAATTGTTTTTGTTCAAACCACCATTGAAGAAAACTGAAGAGGTTAGGGGTAACAAAATTAAAATATTCAAGGTGCATCTTGGGTAGGCCTATTTCAATGTTTAATATAAGCTACAAACCATGTGAATTACATTACGCTCCTCAGGGGTTAAACAAAACGGTGAAAACTAACTCGTATCCTGGAGCGAAGAACCCGCTTGACCTTGTAGCGGAAGGGCGGGTCGGTGCGGTGACATTTCTGGAAGAAGCGGAGTCTGACGGCATCCTGGTCCACCGGGGCGCTGAACTTGTCCCATAGCTTCACTCGCTGCGTAAGACTGTGGGACGTCAGTAAGGTTGAATCCTGCAAGGCACAAAGAGGATACATTATTAAAATGTAAAACTTGCAAAACAAACAAACCAGAACAGGAATGCACAATATAAAGACAAAAGAACTTGTTCAAATCACTGTGGATATAACGAATTGAAGATTTAGCAAATCAATATTATGAAATCTAAAAACACAAAACCACCATAGGCCTATAGAGTGTACATCACTATATGAGCAAGTGAATTTGTTTCCCAAGCAAACTAGTCACGCATATATTAATATAATCGTGTCATATTCAAGGGAGTAGTTAATTTAGGAAGTTACAAACCCTTATTAGGGTTAGTGTGTTGAATTCTGTTTAATCCTGTACCATGTTTAAAGCTTACACATTACATTCATCTGTATGTGTATGACTATGAGGATGTGTCATAGCCAGGTCAAATATTGCAAGGTACACCACAAGTTACACATAGCATTCTTCTGTGTATGTATAACAGTACTAAGGCCATGGGACGGTTATCACATTGAACCCTATTACCCACAATGGAAACATGTTGCACATTCCACCACCCTCTCCCCAGTTTTTGTCACTAAGTTTAACCTTGAAAACTTAATTTGTTTGTTTTGTCTTTTTACTGTGTTCGTATAAGTTTTGGTTTGTTTATTTTGCAAGTTTTACATTATAATTTTATATATCTATGTGGTAAATTAGTGTAGGTAACAGAATGATCACCCTTTTCTTGATGTGCCACCTGAATAAGACCAAATGGATAATATTGCCACCTAAAAAACAATGTCTGCAGTCAGCTGTGGTCACTTACACGGGGCCCCTCTGTGTTACTTTATAATGTAAAACTTGCAAAATAAACAAACCAAAACTGGGATGACACAAGATAAAACGCAAAAGAACTAATCAAAATCGCTATGTGGAAACAACGCTTAATAAAATAATAGAACACAATCCACTTACCACAAAGTGTTCCGGGTGGTTTGGACACATCCACTTGCCCATGGGTGGTGTGGTGAGGGGAGGGTCCAGACAGTCCAGGTGGAAGAACAGTTGGCAGTAGTCGCACGGAACCAATGGGCCCGTTCGACAGCTCCTGGTCAAGTCGGGCAACATAATCAATTAAATTAATACTTTGTTGTCCCTATTTTTATTGCTCAGCTATTACATCATTTCATAGCAATAGCTCTATGTTGTTAATCATAGCAATAGCTCTATGTTGTTAATCATAGCAATAGCTCTATGTTGTTAATCATAGCAATAGCTCTATGTTGTTAATCATAGCAATAGCTCTATGTTGTTAATCATAGCAATAGCTCTATGTTGTTAATCATAGCAATAGCTCTATGTTGTTAATCATAGCAATAGCTCTATGTTGTTAATCATAAAAATTGGCAATATGATAGACATAATAGTTTCAAATTTTTCCAATTTCTGAGGACAAAATGCCAAGAGGGATATTTGGAAGTCACGTGACTAGAACAGCTAGGAGTGGAAAACTACCTATGGTATGAGAGAAGAGTGTGGAAAAACTTCCACAAAGTGAAAGGGGCATTGTGGCATAGACAAAGAAAGCATGTCTGGACAAAGCTACCAGGAGGCATTTCTGTCAAAAAGTTGTCAGAAATAAAGATAAATGATGATGGTGATGATTTCCAATAAGTATCAAGAAATCAGCTGCAAAGGGACTAAACTTCCACCAGGTTGAGAAAAACAGGAGAATAGTGAGTGACAATACAGTACGGTGAGAGTGAGAATACAGTAGTGGGTGACTTACTTGTTGCATGTGAAGCAGAGTTTGGCAGGCAGTGGGACCAGACCATTGTCCAGCTCGTATGATTTTTTCTTCTGCCACCTGCGATTCCCGTTGCCACGAACATTTGCTGCAATAAAAAAAATAAAAAAAAATAAAAAAATTGATTACAGTACTCAATTTTATTTTTTCATATGTAAACTAAAAGTCGCTTCCTGCTTTGGCGAGGTGGAACACAGTAAAAAGATCTTGGAAAAAAATGGGGTAATGATAAACAAAGCAGTGAGGATATTCACACACTCCTTCAACACTTAAGCTAATGAAAATTACCTCCAGTTTCCACAAGAGAATAACAAGATGTCATGAGGGGAAGTCATATGATTTAAGAATGGTACGGTAACCAGAATATGATGACAATTACATCATCATACTAAAAGGATAAAGAAAAAATAAATCATCTCCACAGCTCTCAGTCTGGAAAGGTTCTTATCACTTCTCTTCTAAGTCTCACTTTCATACATAAGTGCTGGGAGCAGTGCACTGTTTTTCAGTACATTTCTAAATTCTTGATTGGCCATGCTTCCTTTCAAGATTACAAAAAGTTCTCCAATCAATTTTCTACCTCATATTGTTTTCTTTAATCTCATTCTCTACTTTACCATATTTGCACAGCTTAATGTTACAATTCTAGTATAATCATTTCTCCAACCCCCCCAAGAACAGCCCTTTGTGGGTCACCAAATGAACTGAACCGAGACAAAGTGGGTATCACACGAGCTTTTATCATCAATTTTCAAGGTCAACATTTCTAGGATACCTTGCATTAGTATCAGCACTTTACTGAACATGATGAATTTAGGTCGTAGAATTATTCAACAAGCTTATCTCCTACTCAACTAGACAGAGAAAGGGGCGAGGGAATACGAAAGTGGTCCCGGACCCTAAGAATTGGAACTTTACAGGCTTCTGTCGGGCTCTGTCTCGAGTCGGCCACCCCCACCAATGGGGTATGTGCCTGAGTATATACATACATACATTTCATGAGCTGTAAGATCAGTGTTGACGATAAAAAGTTGAGGGAAAGTGTTTATGTGATACCAGCTTAATCAGTGGTCTGGTTAAAATAATTGTATAAAAAAAAAATATATATATATATATATATATATATATATATATATATATATATATATATATATATATACCAGCTTAAAATAGCAGGAAGGCATCACTCACAACCATAGCCACTCTAAATGTACAGTAACATTAAACATGCACCGGTACTTCATATACTACACACAAGATAGATATCTCGCCTTGGCGGGATATGTCTGTACAGTGTACAGTAAAACCTCGTCCATCCAGACTAATTGGGGGAAAACCCTGTCTGGATCTTCCAAAAGTCCGGATCTGCCGAAAGTCCGGACATATATTCAGCCATCCAGACAAATCTGGATGGCTGACATACAAGTCTGGATATCTAACCCTGGATGCAAATAATATGTGTGGAAACTTGTATTCGTCTTGTCCATTTCCGGATTGACTTATATTTTTCCCAAGCCATCTAGACAAGTCTGGTTGGCTGAAACATGAGTCTGGATCGAAATGACTGTCTGGATCTCTTGGGTTTCCGGATCTGAGAGCACCGGATGGGAGGGGTTCTACTGTAGTATCAAAACACACATACCCGGTATATAAGATGTTAAAGACCGAGTGGTCCACACATAAGTGGTTTCAGTCTCATGTCCTAATCGTGGCGTTCCAGGCAGCCTTGAATTGTATGTGTGTACTGTATAGTATATATATTATCAACACTAAATTAGAAAAACATATCATCACTGACCGGTCCACTCACTCTTAGGTTCACCGGGGAAGCAGGCTGGCAGCGTCATCTCTAGCGGCAAGGAGAACTGTTTTGGGTTGACAGCTGCAGCGGCCTTAACCAGAGTGAGTAGCGGTGAGTCCGACACCTCAAACTCCCGCCCCCCGGAACACACTCGCTTGTCATTGTTGTTATTATTGTTGTTGGGTGCAGCGGCAGGTTCCTCCTTCTCCTTGCGCTTGAGGCCCTTAGCACTCTTGTTGGACTTCCCGCTTGATACAGAGGTTCGGTCGTCCTCAGGCTGAAGGTGGGGAAGCATAAATTTTAGAACAAGGAGTAAAGGTTTCTAGGGCAAAGTTGGGCAAGGATATGTTTAAGTACCATGAGGTAAAAGCATTCTAAAATAACATAAAAATTAAATTTTTATAAAATAATTGAGACGGCCACCCCCAGCTATGGGGTACGTGCCTGAGTACTGTACTGTATATAGTTACAGTACATACCTGTACATACAAACATAAAATAATAAGACCTAGAGGTTTCATCATCCTCCAACTGAATATAGACCAGGATATGTTTTAGTATGACAAGTAAAGTTTTCTAAAAAAAAAATCACAAGGTTTCTGGACAATTCAACCAATGAACCATCTCAACCAGGCATATCTAACTCTGTGCCAAAATATATGCTTTCTCCATTGAATATAAAGATCAACCTGGATGACTTTAGTGCAACTTTGTCTTGCCATTTCTTCCTGTTAATCTTGGACGACATCATTGAGTTTTTTAACAAGATCAACAAGTATCTGTGCCATATTTTAAGCCACTTCTCACATGACTTGAACATAAGAGCCATCTGTGTGAGCTCACCCATTGCCTTTCACCTACAGCAATGACTTGGACCTAAGTTATATGGTCTTCAATTCAGTCACTAACTAAAAATAACAAATAGGGTCCTTTTAAAATATTGTAACATGAATGATATTGTAAATTTTTATATTTATGTAGAATTATGTAGAAAGTTTAAGGAAGACGGCCTCAATTAACCCTGTAACTCAGGCTCATTAGTTTTCTAATTTTAATTTAGATTCTTGGTTCACTGTTGTTCTATCTATCTATCTATTACCAGATGCCTTAATTCCTGACGGGGTAGCCATAAACAAACCTCTTACAGGCTGCCCTGTCCCCCGACAATACTCGTCCTTCCTCCCAGCCCATCCCCCTCTCCTCATCTCTCCATTCCATCCATCCACATAATTCTAGGTCTACCCCTTCCACCTCACTCTCATACACTGTTGTTGAGATATAATTAATTTATAATGTAAAACTTGCAAAATAAACAAACCAAAACAGGGATGACACACTATATAGGCAACAGAACTTATCAAAATCGCTATGCGGAAATAACGCTTTAGCAAATTATTTTGTTTTAAATACTGGAACATTATAGGCTATGGTAAAAGCCATCTACTGTATATGAATACCAGTATTTCAGGGAAAACTGGAAGTGCAAAATAGTATTGTAATTGACCATTTGCAAGTTTCAGGCTATAAGAAAGTTGGATCCACAAACATCAACATAATTACAGTATAATGTAAAACTTGCAAAATAAACAAACCAACACAGGGACGACACAATATAAAAAGAAATGCAACATTAATGTAGATTTTTTTATGGATAGAAGATATGATTAAAATGTAAAACTTGCAAACTAAACAAATAAAACTGGGACAAAGACAATATAATTTGGTTTTATGTATTCATATATCCAACATAAATGTACTATGACCAAATTTTAGTTGTTAATTCTGCTAAATATCGATATACTATGTACCTCTAACTTCCTAATAGCCTTGGTGAATTGTGTTGTAGGTGTTATACTCACCCCCATAACTCTGCACTGGTGACACGCCCACCGCCCCAAGGGTATGTCCTCCACACTTAGCGGCGGGTCACTGAAACAAAGATATCATCATCACGCACACTTCTGTATAGAACAAGGTGCCAAACCAGGAGAATTTGATTTTATGACAAAAATGGGAAATAATTTATTTTAGGATAGTCACAACATTTGGCAAGGATGTAGTATTCGGGCGTAACGCCCGCCTGGTTTACACTACGCGGACGCTAGTGATCATGTTCCCGTCTATTTTGACTGGCGAGGGATACAATAATGGGTTGAAGGGAGTGTCCTCCCTCACCCCCCAATGACTCATTGTCATCATCATAATATATTAAATTGTAAAACTTGCAAAATTGCCAGCAGGGGACAAATAATAGAAAAAATAGCTGTCAAAATAGACAGGAACTTAATCGCGAGCGTAAACATGAATACCGTACGCCCGGATACTACATGAATACCGTACGCCCGGATACTACATCCTTCTAAACAAAATCTGATTATTTTGGTTTTGTATTTTGTTTATTTAAATCACATGGTGTAAAAAAAAAAAAAAAAAAAAAAAAACAAAAAAAAAAAAAAAAAAAAACACATACAGTACCGTACAGTCTATGAAGTGGAAGGAAGCACGGCATGACAGACCAACAAAGCAAGTACAAAATACAGTATATAAATAATAAAGTGCCTGGTTACATACTTACAGTACTGACAAATATGATGGAAGGATGTGGGGAAGGCATCACAATAGATCAAGTTGCTGCCCTCCCCAGACATAGCATGTCCATGATTATATACCTGTATATATAGTAGTAAATGCAGAACAAATTATAGCAACATCATACTTAAATATGAGGTGGATAGGAGATGATAAAGTAAAATGCCAAGAACATAACAAAACCAAAAACCATGGTACTGTACTATAACATTTGATGGAATGATGCACGACATGACAATAATTATTTAAAAATATATTTGCACATACGATGGAAGGAGGTTAAGCAGACATCGCAACAATTCAAAGTTACCGCCCTCCCTGCAGGCGTCACAGGAACATATATACCGTACCGGTAGGCCTACAGTATTGCCAAGGTAAGAGTACAATAATACAACATAGGAAAAACATCTTAAAGCAACAAAATGGAACATGTGGTTGAAGGAAACCAGAACCTGACAAATTTACAAGGAAAAACCTGATAAAACAACCACATTGGTACTAGGATGAGAAGAGGAAAGAAATAAGAACATGACAAAATAAGACAGCAAGAACATTATAAAGAATAAAATAATAAGTCGGCGACCCCCAATTAACCCTCTCACGTTCTTGACGCAATTTTGAGCCTATTAGGGATACTTTAAAGCCTTTGTGTTGTTGTTGTTGTTTTTCCCCAAGCTGCCTGGCCGAACAGCCCCAAGGCCCCGAGCAAGGCCAAGGCCATAACCGAGCGCCCCCACAGAACCTTTTAAGCCTTTAAAGCCTTTGTTACCATCAGGGGTATTTAGAAACCTTTAGTTTAGTTACTTCAACCTCTGCAGTTGTCTTTGAGTTAGCTGTGGGCAGAAAACTAATTTTGGAGAGGTAATTATAAGAGTGAGAGAACTCTATTTAGTATTGCTAATCTGGCAACCTCTGCGTCATATGGTCGTGAGAGGGTTAAAATATATATATATATACAGGGTGTTTTAAAACAACACTGCCAGAGTATGACGACCACATTGATCAAAATATATAATACACATATTTCTATTCTATTTTTACCCAAAATATATTGTAACGGAGATAAATGGTTATTTAGAAATGTAGCAAAATAGGGTTCTGAGCTCAGCACAAAACATATGATACATAATATGAATGATTACCAAGTAAAAAAGGTAAAGAGGAGATATCTAATGACCTAATCACATATGAATAATTACAAAATCAAAGTAACATAAAATTGGTAATGATATTTTGCAATTAGAAGAAAACTGCTAAGTATTATAATCCAAGTAGCGTAAAAAGATATGCACCATTTGTAACGATGACCAAGAGGTAAAATAATGAATCTCCAGTCTGGGTCAGGTATCCGAACACTGCTATAGGTAATTTAATCGTTCGTGAAACTGTTTGAATGGGAAACATTGTTCCTGCGCAATTTACTGTTTCAATAGAAATACCTCATTACGTTACTATTATCACAGAGTACTAACGAAATATGTCTATCAGTTTTATGGTTGAAGTTTGACGATTTTACGTAGCTGTAGACATACAAGTATACGGTGTTCACTAACGAATATTTAAAATCATCTAATGGTACCCAAAACAAACAATTTACGTCACTTGGACTTAACGAGTATAAAATAACAAAGGCAGAGACACACCTAAATAACGACAATCCATATTTATGTGATATTATAAGGTAAATAAAATCACTATGACAGAAGAAGATAGCACCACGGCCGAGCAGATGATTAAACACATGAGAAGATTCGTTATGACTCCAAAGCTTCGAAGAAAAACTCGAACTGGGATGGGAGGCAAGAGGTAGGCTATTGCAGAGGCAGTTGCTCTCTGACCCCTGACCTGTGCGGACGTCCCCAGTGACCGCTAGTGAACCTGTTTACCCTTAGTGAGGTCCTAGTGAACTTTCATAGTGATGGCTGTTGTTGATGAGTCTGCTGTCTCCTCCCATACTCTCCAGCTTTGTCTTGCTTTGCAAGAGAGACTGGAGAGTGTGGAGCAGGAGATTCAGTGTCTCAAAGATGAAAATTTGGCCTTGAGACTAGCTATGGCGGAGAAGAAGTGTGAGGCTACCGGAAGTGTTCCCAGGGATCGTGAAGCCCCTTGGAAAGTGGTGTCAACTAGTGCAACGGCCTGCAAGCTGAAAAGGCAGCCAGTCAAGACCCACAACAACTTCAGCACCTTGGCTGATGAGAGTGATGGCGATGAAGTGGCGATCATCGAGGCAGTGAGAGGGGAGGGGGGGAAGTCTGCTGCTGTTGCTGCAACAACTGCTGCTACACGCCGACAAAAGGAAAAAGCTAAGTCTGTTTTCATTGTCGGTGATTCATTGGTTAGATACCTTGGCAGGGCAACAAACACTCAGGTTGGTAAAGTTGTCTGCGTGCCTGGTGCCGGAGTCGGGAGGGTGGCTGAGAAGATAGATGCTGTCATGGAAGTGAGTGGGGAGGACCCCATCATCTTCCTCAACGCAGGGAGCAACGACATATGGAGATGCAGGACTGAGGAGTTGCTCTCCAAGTATCAGGAAATGTTGGAGAGGATCAAGGAAAAAGGTGGAGTTCCTGTGGTAAACAGTATCCTGCCTAGAAGAGGGGTAAGGAAGGAATGGTCCTCCAGGGCTATTGGTGTAAATAGCCGGCTGGAGAAGTATTGTAAGGCAAATACTATTCCATTCCTGGATAACTGGTCCCTCTTTTATGGTAAGGATGAACTGTATGCCCAGGATGGAGTACATCTCTCTCGACTAGGAGTTTCGACCTTGGCCAGCTCACTCGACAAGATTGTTGCGGGGTTTCGTTAAAAAAACCTGGGTGTGTAAGTAAAATACTGTCTCCATATGGAGCAGGTACTTCATGTGACAAACCAGTGAGTAAAATAGAAATAATCAGGCAAGATAGTGCGGATATAGTGATGTGTAATAGTAGTATCGATAACACTACACATGTAACTGATAGTAAAGATGAGAATACTGATAGAGTAGAATTTCCGTCTAGAGCTAGTAGTTCAACAGGAAATAATAAGTTAGCTAAACACAATAGAAAATTAGTTGCAAATAAAAGTAATAGGTTGAGGGTATATTATACAAATTGTAGGAGTTTATGTAACAAAATGAACGAACTTAGAGCACTCGTTAGCACAGAAAATATAGACATAATAGCGCTAACTGAAACGTGGATTAATACAGAATCTAGGCATTTTTTAGCAGAATTTGATATTCCAGGATATAGTTTGTTTAAATATGACCGAACAAGTAGGAGGGGCGGGGGTATAGCAGTGTTTGTCAGGAGTACATTAAAAAGCTGTATTAAATCAGGTATTAGACTAAATAATGATAATGAAAGTGTTTGGGTAGAGGTTAACGAAGGTAGTGAGACCATAGTTATTGGAGTTATATATAGACCGCCTAATATGAGTAGAAATGGCGGAAAATCGTTATGGGAGGAAATTAAAATAGCATCAAGGTTTAGCAATGTGTGCATTATGGGGGATTTTAATTTTCCGAACATTGATTGGCAGCACCAAATAGGCGACTCCGATTCAGTAGAGTTTATAGAGGTAGTACAAGATAGTTTTTTATTTCAATTCATAGATACGCCGACTAGAGGTATTAATATTCTTGATTTAGTTTTCAGTAACAATGAACATATGATAAATAATGTAGAGATTGGTGACCACCTAGGAAATAGCGATCATAAATCTATTTATTTTAATATACAATGGACAGGAAATGCTAAAGAGAATACGACACTTATCCCAGATTTCAGAAAAGCCGATTATGGTGGGCTAAGAAGAGACTTAAGGGTGGACCCTATTGTTAAGCGATTAAGTCAGGATATGCCAGAGTTAAACTTGCCACCTACATATAACCAGTTTATTGCTTCACTCCACAATGCTCAAAATAAATATATCCCTAAAAGAAGATTTAGATCGACGCAGAACCAACCAAAATGGATGACTAATAAGCTAATAGATCTTATAGGAAAAAAGAAAGGAATATATCGAAAAATAAAGAAAGGTGAAAATCATTTACATATATACTATCAGACTCTATCAAGACAGGTCAAAAAGGAAATCAGGAAAGCAAAAAGAAATTATGAAATAAGGATAGCCAGCGACTCAAAAAATAACCCTAAAGCTTTTTACCAACTATATAAATCTAAAGTTAGAGATGTAATAGGCCCCCTAAAAACTTCAATAGGAGAAATAACAGAAAATGATTTAGAAATGTGCAGTACATTAAATAGTCAGTTTCTTTCCGTTTTCACTAATGAAAATTTGGCACAGATTCCAGAAGTCAATATGGTATATAGTGATAGTATAGAAAATATGTTAAGTACAGTTAGTATAAGTAGAAATGATGTGCTTAAGGAAATTGACAGACTGAAACCTCAAAATCGCCTGGTCCTGACGAGGTATATGCTAGAGTATTAAAAGAATGCAGAGATGAGTTAAGTAGTCCATTAGCATTTATATTTAACAAGTCATTAGAAACAGGTTTAGTTCCAGAAGCTTGGAAGCTTGCAAATGTAGTTCCGATCTTCAAAAAAGGTGATAAATCGATAGCATCCAATTACCGTCCCATTAGTCTCACATCAATCATAGGAAAGTTGCTAGAGTCTATTATTGCTAGGAAAATTAGAAGCCACTTAGTAAAATTTAACTTAATAAATTCTTCTCAGCATGGATTCACTCAGGGACGTTCGTGCCTTACTAATTTGCTTAGCTTTTTCTCAGAGGTATATGAAGCAGTAGATAATGACAAGTCATATGATATTATATATTTAGATTTCAGTAAAGCTTTCGACAGAGTCCCTCATGAGAGATTGATGAGAAAGGTTGAGGCACATGGAATAGGAGGGTCGTTACATACACATACATACATAACATTTTAAGACTGAGTGTTCCACACATAAGTGCAGTTTCAGTCTCTTGTCCTAATGGCGGCGTTCCAGGCAACCCTGTTAAGGGCTGCTTCACTTGTCAAGTTCTTGGATTTGAGATCGGCGCGTATAGTCCGATCCCAGGTCTTCCTCGGTCCACCCCTTGGTGCAGCTCCCTCCACAATCACAGACCTGCATTTTGTCACCCAATTTTGTTCATCCATTCTCTCCACATGTCCATACCATCCCAGTCTACTTGTACGCATCACCTCGCTAATACTCTTTATACCTAAACGTCTCCTCAGCTCAACATTTGTTATTCTATCCTGTAGCCTGGCCCCACACATCCATCTCACCATTCTCATCTCATTACGCTCCATTCTGTTGACATCCTCTACTTTAACGGCCCATGTTTCTGAGGCATACGTCATTGCACTTCTAACACATGAGGCATACACCTTTCCCTTCAGGGGGAGAGGCATTCTTTTCATGGTCAGGATTGGCATCAATTCTCTGAACTTCCCCCAGCCACACCTAATTCTAGCAACAGTGGCAGCCTCGGCCCCACCACCGGCAGAGATGGTATCTCCTAGGTAACAAAACTTGTTCACCAGCTCCAAAGACTCATTTCCAAAATTCACAGCCACAGGATCATCACTTAACACAAGCTCGCCTTTGCACACTACGCACTCAAATTTCTCTATTTCTGACTTATCCTTCGGCAGGGGCCCCTTTATTCTACTACAGCGCTTACTCCCATGGTGTACCCAACATCGACAGATGCTACATTGAATTGAGTTAACGCCCACTCCCTTTCCACACACTGCACATGGGTATGCACCGCTCTTTTCCACATTGCCTCGTCTCAAACTACAATGCATAACCTTGGTTTTGTTAATATTGACTCTTAAACCCTTGCTCGCCATGCCCTCTCTCCACTTTCTGAATTTGGCCTCAGCATCCTGCATACTGTCAGCTATTAGGACTAATCGTCTGCATAAAACAGTTCCAACGGGAGTCCGCCTCTAAAAACTCTAGACAGCGCCTCCAAGACCATAATAAAGAGGAGGGGCTTAACACTGAACCCTGATGGACTCCAACACGGACTGCGAATTCATCACTCAGTACACCTTTCACCCTCACCGAACTTCGCGAATCCTCATACATCTTCATTATCACACGCACCAGCCACTCTTCCACACCAAGTTTCCTCATAGCCCACTGTACAACATCTCTAGGTACCCTATCAAAGGCCTTCTCCAGGTCCACAAACACAAAGTAAAGATCCCTGCCTTTTAGTAGGTATCTTTCCTGCATCTGCCTGACTATGAAGATAGCATCGGTTGTACCACGTCCTGGCATAAAACCAAACTGCATATCATCAATAGAGATGCTTTGCCTGATCAAACCCTCAAGGACTCTCTCACAGACCTTCATGATTTGGTCAAGCATTTTCAGGCCCCTATAATTTCCTCTATCTAGCGCATCCCCTTTTCCTTTGTATATATTTACTATTACACTTTTGAGCCAATCCTCTGGGATTTTCTCATCTTTAATAATGGTGTTTATCAACTCAGTGACTAAGTTTACACCAATCTCCCCTGAGGCTTTTATCATCTCAGCGACAATGTCGGAGCAACCTGGAGCTTTACCGTCCTTCATTTTATTGATTGCGTCGCTCACTACAGCTGGTGCTATCAAAGGAGGGGGCCCAGATATTGGTTGTTGGGATGGATTAGGTCATGGCTAATTGGTAGGAAACAGAGAGTCAGCATAAATGGTACCAAGTCAGAGTGGGGAGCAGTCAAAAGTGGTGTCCCCCAGGGATCGGTATTAGGTCCCCTGTTGTTTCTTATATACATAAATGACCTAGATTTAGGTATAACTAGTAGGATAAGTAAATTCGCAGACGATACTAAAATGGGGAGATCAATTGATTCAGATAGCGATATAGAGTGCCTCCAAAGGGATCTAGATACCTTACATGAATGGTCAGTAAATTGGCAGATGAAGTTTAACATTGACAAATGCAAGGTATTAAAGATAGGGAAGATGCAAACAAATGTTAAATATAAACTAGCTAATTTAGAATTAGAAAAATTCAGACTGCGAGAAAGATCTAGGTGTGTTTGTTAGCAATGATTTGAAGCCTAGAAAACAGTGTATAAGCGTTCGTAATAAGGCAAACAGGATTCTCGGTTCATCTCTAGGAGTGTGAGTAACAGAACTGCTGATGTTATCTTAAAACTTTACTTGTCATTAGTGAGACCCCATATGGATTATGCTGTCCAATTTTGGTGTCCTTATTACAGAATGGACATAGATTCATTGGAGAGAATTCAGCGTAGAATGACAAAAATGATCCATAATATTAGAAATTTTCCGTATGAAGAAAGGTTGAAGAAATTAGGTTTACATTCGTTAGAGAGACGCAGAGTTAGAGGGGATATGATAGAGGTGTTCAAGTGGGTTAGTGGGATTAACAAAGGGGACATGACAAATGTACTAAAGCTCAGTGATAGCGAAAGAACTCGTACCAATGGTTTCAAATTAGATAAATTTTGTTTCAGAAAAGATATAGGCAAATATTGGTTTGGTAACAGAGTTGTAGATGGGTGGAATAGGCTACCAAGTGATATAGTGGGATCAAGAACGATAGGGAGTTTTAAGAAAAAATTGGATAAGCATATGGACGAGAAGGGTTGGGTGTGAAGGGGGATCAGCCGGGTTGGGCCAATCAGCGCTCTGCAGACCCCCGTAATCCTGCGTTAATCTCTAACAGGTTTGGTAAGATGATCCTCAGGGTATTAGAGTGTTGAGCCTATAATTGGGCTTTGTAATTGGGGTTGTGTGGGACAGGGATCTGCCTTGCTTAGGCCAATCGGCTTTCTGCAGACTCCCATTTTCTTATGTTCTTATGTTCTTATTTGGGGGGGAGGGGGGACACTAGCCCGTGTTCGGATTATAGCTCATACCTGGGTGTCACTAATTATTTTACTCTATGCAGTTTAAATCATTAATGGTATATTATTTTGCATTTTGTCCTTAGATAATCTTCTTCGTTATTGTATAATTAGCAGATTAGGTCTGGCAGTGTTGTTTTAAAACACCCTGTATATATGAAAGTGGGGTATGTGCCAGAGTATACATACAAGATAATATGATGCAGGCAGCAGGACATTAATAAAACAACATAAAAACCTACTGGCACATAAGATGGAAGGAGGCAGGGCAGACATCACAGCAGATCAAGTCACCGCCCTCCCCGCAGGCATCGCAAGAGTCATGATTGTGCCCGCGGCCTGGTCGTCGGAAATATGGGTGAGCCGCCAGACCCTCCTTGGCTGGCCCTGCTGTTGATGACCCACTACTGCCACCACCGCTACTGCTAATCCCGCTGCTCTGTTGACGGTTGGGGTCGCGACTCCCAGGAGGTGCTGTCAGGGCCAATATTTGCTGTTGGGGGGCGGGGGGAAGATTTATATATTAGGTTGGAGTGCAGAGGCATCGTTGAATGTGAACTAAAACATAATGAGATCTATCATCTATCTATTGCCAGACGCCATGATCCCCGAAGGGGTGGCCACCGCCTAATGAATCACCTCTGTCCCCTGTCAGCCGACGCCCCTCCTCCCAACCAACACCGCTTTCTCTTGTATACCTTTAACACCTAACGAGCGGCCTAGGCGGTAATTAATATGTACTGGTCCTACCACGACTGGAGTACTTCTCTCAGCTCTGGTCTCCCCAAAAAGTAGGAGAAATAACGGAAATTGAAGCCACCCAGAGGACATTCACCAGTAAAATCCATGGGTTTCAACACTTAAACTACTGGGAGAGACTTAAGGAGCTGCAGCTGTACTCACTTCAAAGACGTAGGGAGAGATACATCATCATCTACGTCTGGAAGATTTTGGAAAAAAAGGTACCAAATCCAAACATCCAAGAGACTCAGCACCAACGGCGAGGGAGGCTGTGCTATGTGAGGACTATGCCGGGATCAACACAAAAAATCAAATCCCTGATCCATCACAGCTTTACATACAATGGAGCCAGACTGTTCAACTGTATACCAGCCCCTCTCAGGAACATGACCGGGGTGTCTCCAGACACCTTCAAGAAACACTTGGACATGTGGCTGGCCAAAATACCGGACCGGCCACCAACACCAGGATACCCCAGCACCAACTCCAACCGACTTCTGGAATGGAGAGTGGAAGAAAGGGAGCTGCCTGGTCGCAGTGGAGCCCCAGCTCAACTGTGTCACTAACGGACGGAATACAACTAAGTGTAACTAAGTGTAAGTGTAACTGCCCAGCGGGGTGTTTTTACCCAAAATAGGGTTGTTTACGTGATCATTTTCATGCCTAAATAAGACCCAGAGCGTAAAACAAGTATCTATCCCTGAAAGGGCATAAACAGAGCTTTCCAATGACACCCCAACGATCCTTGTACGACTGCTAGTTTTCTTGCAACAATCGCGCAACACGAGCGCAAAAACCATGTAATTCGGTACTTTCCCTACATAATTCACTGTGTAGCGAGTGTGAGAGGGTGGAGGAGGGTGGGATTCATGTCAGTTGGTCCACCGCGGTGGTCTGGAGCAGTCATACGCTCGCTACTCTCCTGCCACCACTTATCTCTCTCTCTCAGCAACATTACGTGCTGAAAATGGCACACGACTTATGTTGTGAGCCGCCACATAGTCCAAATTTCTTTCACTCAACATATGTTGCGCGCCGCCAGTTAAGGGTTAAGTTCTCAACTCCATCCTCCCACGTAACTCTCGGTCTATATCTCCCTCTCTGTCCCTCCACCTCACTCTTGTACACTCTCTTAATCATTCTCTCGCTTCTCATACGTTCAACATGGCACATGGCCAAACCATCTCAATGTGTTCCTTTTCACACTTTCCAGCACATCCACACCACTCTCTTACTTCCTCATTCGTCTGTCTATCCCTCCATGTAACTCCACATGCACTTCTCAACGAACTAATTTCCACCCTTTTTACGCTTGATTTGTGCCTGGGGCCTCTTCACCACTTTTACAAAAATCACACCGGACTGTTTCAAAATGAAATTAGATACGGTAAGTCACAGTGGCTTGGAAGTTAGAGAAATACCGGTACCGGATGAACCACCAACACCGGGATACCCCAGCTCCCACCACACCACTGATCCATAATTAGAAATCTTACATATGCAGAAAGGTGGAAGAAATTAAGCTTACAGTACATTCGATGGAGAGACGAAGAATTAGAGGGGATATGATACTGATAGTCTGATAGATGTGTTCAAGTTGAATGGGATTAATAAAGGGGACATGCAAGATGTAATGAAGCTCAGTGGTAGTAAGAGAACTCAAACAAATGGTTTCAAATTGGATAAATTTAGTTTCAGTAAAGATAAAGACAAATATTGGTTCGGTAACAGAGTTGTTGATATGGAATAGGCTACTTAGTAACTTAGCGGCATAGAAGGATCAAGAACGACAGAGCTTCCAGATAAAATTTGATAGATATATGGACAAGATGTGTTTGGGTGTGAGAGGGAACTGCCTTGTATGGGCCAATCAGTTTTCTGCAGACTCCTATTTTCTTATGTTCTTATGCTAACACCTTCTCAATCGTCACATGAGGGGTAGGAGTAGAAGAGCGCCCTGGCCCCAGCGAAGGCCCACCTCAACTGCGCCAGTAGAGGGCGGGATTCTTCAAAGTAATCTCTTGATTTTGTTCTTTATCCATGTTTTTCAATATCTTCAATTTGTTCTGAAGGCGTGGGCCAGTAGTCATTAGTTAATACGGTAACTCTAACCATTACCAGTATATCATGTACATTGTACCGGTACAGTCTACAGTATTGCAGTTTTATGCTAAACTTCAAGTTTAAATTTGTCCTATATAGCCTATATTGCAGTTTTATGCTATACCGGTACTTCAAAAGTTTAAATTTTTCCTTTTCTACTGGGGCCTCTGGACAGAAAGTTGGGAACTGTGAACTGTCCTGATTCCTCTACTAGGATTATTGGTTCAGTAGGCTATACTATCTTGGGCAAAATGTGAGCTTGTAAGGATATTGCAAGCCTGAGCTGAAATTAAACCAGAGCCAGACAGTCCTGAGCCTGACTCCAATTTTGTTTAGGATCTATCACACTGTTCCTAGGACTGTTAATATTTAAATGGCATAGGCCTAGGCTATACCTATACATTAATAAAAAAATACATTCACAGCCTGCCGATTTAGTTACACTAGGCCTAGCTTCTACATAGCCTAGGCCTAAATTCATAATCTAAAAACAATTCATGAAGTTCTGGCTCTTCCAAGTTCCAATATGTCTACAGCTGCTGAGCTGTAGCCTGCAAAAACATTTGGATTAGAGAATCTCTTTAGGCCTAGACTCTTTGGGCCAAATGTTAGCTAGGCTACTTAGGCTACTACTGTAGTAGAGAAGTAGTCAAGTAGCCTAACCTTAAATGCCTACACTATAGGCCTAGTATTGGCTTTAAGTTCATATGATGTACGTTAGTTTAAGTAGCCTATAGGCTAGCCGCTAGCCTAGGCTATAGCCTAATTAATTTGTTTAAAAATCAAATATATTTTAATTTAGCCTAGGCCTAATGATATTTTTGGTACTAAAATAACCCTAGTATTGACTCAAGAGTCTGAGATGGGAAGGTAACCCCCAACAAGCTAACTTCCCGAGTTCCCCCACCCCCAAGAGGCCTCACAGCCTTACCCTTCTGAAAGTTCTGGAGTAGGCCTAGCCTAGTAGCCTACCAATATTTGCCCTCAGTCATCATTAACTTCAAAGCTAAAAATAAAGTATTGTGTGTCTAGTGTGGTGTGATGGTGTTGATAGATGTAATGTAAATTGATCTAGTGAGTGTTGGTGGTGGTACAAGATGGAGGAGGGTCGCCATAGCAGAGGTCTGGGCCAGGCTACACACCGCCACTCACACATACACTAACATTAATATACAACTCACCGGCATAAGGCCGCTCATGGAATCCACGTCGTACTCCATCGACGTCATGGTGATGGCTCCGTCTATCTGTATGACCAGACAGCTAACTATTGCATGATAAATATCAAAATATCCATCCCTTCGTTCACTCCACAGTTCAGGTCAAAGACCAGCCAGTGTCGCTCATATAACTCTCGATTTCTCACTGCACAGGCCTCATTAGTCTTATAATTCCGTTCATTTATCCTTCTCTAGCCCTCTACTGTATCATATGACATTTTCTTCATGATTCATAAAGACATTGTTCTGTATAAAGTAAAAATTTGTGAGCCCAAGTCCTCAGTATACAAATGTATCCTTGGCGCAAATGTCGGATACAAGTATAGACGACTAAATCCAAACAAACCAGCCACGACCCTCTGGATACAACATCTTCACATCAATAACATCACTTCCAATACTAAGTATAAGCAATCTAAGCTTCCCTTTCCTTCTCTAACTCACCCTTTATAATACCTAATACTTTATAAGGCAGTAGAGCTATGTGTTCTTGTTTTATTAAGCTTTACATATAGAGATTGAGCATATACCGGCGTTTATAAAAAAAGAAAACAAGATGGGCATGCGCAAGCATCAGAAAATAGCGCGGGCTTTACCCGAGCAGTCGTCTGCCAGGCACGTCTATACTGCCTTTACAGTGTTTAGTGTTACCTTCTCCTTTATATAGACTTTTATTAATACTTCACTAACGTCAGTGTTCTTAAAGTTGCTTGGGATGCGGTGTAATTACAGCATAAAGCCTGTGAACAATTGTACTGTCTTCCAAAGTTACGTACCCTCTCTGATCAATGTTTATTGTTGTCATTTTGAACATGTAAATAGTAATGTTAATTATATTATAATCAGTGCATATATGTCCTATTATTCATCAAAGTGATCAGTGGTGACATATTACTTGCTAAATTTATATATAGGCTACCAGTCACTGTCGCTCGAGTTTATATCACTTTGTGCTATATAGCCTATTATATTGACATGAATTTTCATTTGTTCACAGTTTAATGGATAATAATCACAATTCACGAGTGACCTTCGAAATCCCAGTGTCAGAATTGACCACTTGCGAGTTTCAAACTATAAGGAAGTTGGAGTAGTAGCCTAAACATCGATATTAAACCAATGCAATAATAATAATAGGTTTCTGATGGATGAAAAGTAGCCTATGTTGAATTAGCTTTTGTGTATTTATAAATGTACTTCGACCGTATATATATTTAAGCTGGTAATTTGCTAAATATCGATGACTACAGCTCCTGCAACTTCCGTATAGCCTGAAACTAGAGCGCAAGTGGTCAATTGAAAAGAGCCTATTAAGATGTGTTATAACCTAAGTGTATACGGTACGAGTTAAACATCTACTGTATATGTGTATCTACAGTATTTACAGCATGTAGGCTACAGTTGCCTACTGTTTCAAGTTATCCACTTCACATGGTCAATGCCATGTTAATAAATTAAGTCGGTAACTTGAAACTGCTAGCAACTGTACTCTCTCTCTCTCTCTCTCTCTCATCGATTAGGAGAAATTGTATGGACCGGTTGAGAACCCGATCTTTTGGTTAAAACTATACCGGTATTTTCGAAGCCAACTAATTGAATTGTTTACAACTAAATTATCTTGACAGCATATATTGCGCTCATATATTCATCCTCATTAATAAGAATATAGCCGACTAACATGTATGAAAGAGCTGAAAATATAGCAATTATGACGTGCAAACTTTTCATATTATAATTATCTGCATGTCCTACCTGTAATTATACAGTTAATTACAGGTAGGACATGCAGCTAATTATAATGTGAACAGTTTGCACGTAATAATTGCTATATTTTCAGCTCTCTTTCATCCATGTTTGTCGGCTATATTCTTATTAATGAGGCTGAATATATGAACGCAATATATGCTGTCAAGATAATTTAGTTGTAAACAATTAAATTAGATATAGCTAGCCTACAATTACAATATTTTTCAGCAGAATAGTTTATTCGAGAAAAAGAGTATAATGTAGATACTATTATATGCACACTGCAGTGAGTGTATAGTTATATACAATATATATGTTTTGTTTTATCAAGAGTATCTCCCAGGAATGAAACGCAAGGTCTTTGAAATACTATTCCTCGTGACTCCGTGTAACTATTCAACGCTTCCGCCCCTTCCTCTATCTTTATGCACTCCCTTCTCATCTACACTTCCCCCTCCAGCTGTCTCTTCTACACATTCCTCCACCTCTCGTTCTTCTACACTTTCCCCGGCCCTCTCTTCCTTACCTCCCCCTCTCTCTCTCTCCTTCTACACCTCCCCCTCTCTCTCTTTTACACCTCCCCCTCCCTCTCTTCTACACCTCCCCCCCTCTCTTCTACACCTCCGCCCCTCTCTTCTACACCTCATCCCCCCTCTCTCTACACCTCAACCCCCCCCTCTCTACACCTCCCCCCCCCTCTCTCTTCTACACATCATTCCCCCTCTCTCTCTTCTACACCTCATTCCCCCTCTCTCTCTTCTACACCTCATTCCCCCCCTCTCTCTTCTACACATCATTCCCCCTCTCTCTTCTACACATCATTCCCCCTCTCTCTTCTACACATCATTCCCCCTCTCTCTTCTACACATCATTCCCCCTCTCTCTCTTCTACACCTCATTCCCCCTCTCTCTCTTCTACACCTCATTCCCCCTCTCTCTCTTCTACACCTCATTCCCCCTCTCTCTCTTCTACACATCATTCCCCCTCTCTCTTCTACACATCATTCCCCCTCTCTCTTCTACACATCATTCCCCCTCTCTCTCTTCTACACATCATTCCCCCTCTCTCTTCTACACATCATTCCCCCTCTCTCTTCTACACCTCATTCCCCTCTCTCTTCTACACATCATTCCCCCTCTCTCTTCTACACATCATTCCCCCTCTCTCTCTTCTACACCTCATCCCCCCTCTCTCTTCTACACATCATTCCCCCTCTCTCTTCTACACATCATTCCCCCTCTCTCTTCTACACCTCATTCCCCCTCCCTCTCTTCCTCACTTCTGCACACCTCATTCCCCCTCCCTCTCTTCTGCACACCTCATTCCCCCTCCCTCTCTTCTGCACACCTCATTCCCCCTCTCTCTTATACACCTCATCCCCCCTCACTCTTATACACCTCATCCCCTCTCTCTCTTATACACCTCATCCCCTCTCTCTCTTCTTCACCTCATCCCCTCTCTCTCTTCTACACCTCATCCCCCTCTCTCTCTTCTACACCTCATCCCCCTCTCTCTCTTCTACACCTCATCCCCCTCTCTCTTATACACCTCATCCCCCCTCTCTCTTATACACCTCATCCCCCCTCTCTCTTATACACCTCATCCCCCTCTCTCTCTTATACACCTCATCCCCTCTCTCTCTTATACACATCATTCCCCCTCTCTCTCTTCTACACCTCATCCCCCTCTCTCTCTTCTACACCTCATCCCCCTCTCTCTTCTACACCTCATCCCCCTCTCTCTTATACACCTCATCCCCCCTCTCTCTTATACACCTCATCCCCCCTCTCTCTTATACACCTCATCCCCCTCTCTTATACACCTCATCCCCTCTCTCTCTTCTACACCTCATCCCCTCTCTCTTCTACACCTCATCCCCCTCTCTCTCTTCTACACCTCATCCCCCTCTCTCTCTTATACACCTTATCCCCCTCTCTCACTTCTACACCTCATGCCCTCTCTCTTTTCTACACCTCATCCCCCTATCTCTTCTACACCTCATCCCCCCTCTCTCTTATACACCTCATCCCCCTCTCTGTCTCTTATACACCTCATACCCCTCTCTCTTCTACACCTCATCCCCCTCTCTTATACACCTCATCCCCCCTCTCTCTTATACACCTCATCCCCCCCTCTCTCTTCTACACCTCATCCCTCCCCCCTCTCTCTTCTACACCTCATCCCCCTCTCTCTTCTACACCTCATCCCCCCCCTCTCTCTTCTACACCTCATTCCCCCCCCTCTCTTCTACACCTCATCCCCCCCCCCCCTCTCTCTTCTACACCTCATCCCCCCTCTCTCTCTTCTACACCTCATCCCCCCCTCTCACTTCTATACCTCATCCCCCTCTCTCTTCTACACCTCATCCCCCTCTCTCTTCTACACCTCATCCCCCCCCTCTCTCTTATACACCTCATCTCTTCTACACCTCCTCCCCCCTCTCTCTCTCTTCTGCACCTCCCCCCTCTCTCTCTTATACACCTCCCCCCTCTCTCTTCTACACCTCCCCCCTCTCTCTCTCTTATACACCTTCCCCCTCTCTCTTTTACACCTCCCCCTCTCTCTTTTACACCTCCCCCCTCTTCTACACCTCCCACTTTGTAGCAAATTCTATTTTAGCATTAAGTCCGGACTGCCTAGTAGGGACCGCAAGGTCTGTGCAGTCTGTGTGTCTATGTAACTCGCTTAGACCTCCCCCTCCCTCTCTCTTTCCTACACCTCCCCCCTCCCTGTCTGTATTTTACACCTAGCGCTCCTCTCTCTTTCTTCTACACCTCCCTCCTTTCTTCCACACCTCCCGCCTTTCTCTTTTCTACACCCCCTTTCTCTCTTTCACCCTCTCTTCTACGCCTCCCCCTTCTCTTCTACATCTCATGTTTCTCTTCTACAGATTCCCCTCTCTCTCTTCTACACACCCCCTTTCTCCCTCTGCCACCTCTCTCTCTCTATCTCCCCTTTATCTCTTCTACACCTCTCTCCTACACCTTCCCCCTCTCTCCTATACATACCCTCTTTCAATTTCAATCTTAAATATCTACACCTCATATATACTTTAATATACTTTAATTAATTTCATTGGGGGTGTGGTGGTGAGATTAATAAAAATAATATGTCCAATAGCTCGTTTTTTTTTTTTTTTTTTTTTACCATAATGTTATGTTTTCATTACTTTATCTGACAGTCATTATAATAGCCTGTATTCACACTAAATACATAATGGGTTTGCAAAGGGTACACAAAGTTAGTGTTAATACTTATACACTGTAACAGGTATACTCTCATCAGTCGGGTATATGGACAGTAGCCTACCCGTTTAAGGGGAGATGGGTCGTTTTTCTAGACCCACTTCTCCCTCATGTTCAGCCCCATTAGTTTTCAGATTTTAAGACGTTCGATCCATTAGTTTGTCGACTTGAAGATCTTTCGCCTCATTTCTTTGTCAATATTACGAATTTTCGTGCTATTTAGGTGTCGATTTTTATCCTGGCGAACGATAGTGAGCCTGTAATTTATGAAGGATCGGCCTTTGGCCGGGACATTTAACCATTTCAGTACCGGTGACGTCTTTTTTTATTGGATTTCAGCTACATTTAGACTATTTTATGAAGCTTACGAAGGATGTATGGTACCTAAAGGAATTAATTGATAAGTCGGTAGCCTTTTAATTGGTGGACGTCCTTCCTAAGCTGAGTAAAATCGTTTAATAGTGACCAGATTATAACAGAACGGACGTGACCGGTACTGAAGGGGTTAAAATGCATGTATGGTTATTATGGGAGATGTTCTTAGTAGGTAAAATATTGTTGAAGTGTAGGGACATACCGGTATACTGTATTGTACACCCTGTTCAGTAAAGGTCGGCCAAACTCGTGATCCCTAATATCTTATAAGGAACACCCCGTTATGGACTTGGAGAAGGCCTATGACAGAGTGGATAGAGAAGGTTTGTGGAAAGTACTTAGAATATACGGAGTAGAGGGCAAGTTGCTGAAAGCAGTGAAGAGCATGTATGAGGGTGCAAAGGCGGCAGTACGTGTGGAGAGTGAGCAGAGCGAGTTCTTTGACCTGAATGTTGGTTTGAAACAGGGGTGTGTGATGTCCCCGTGGTTGTTTACTGTATATATGGATGGAGTTATGAAAGAAATACTATCAAGAGCAGTGGATGTTGGTGTATCGCTGAAAAGGGAGGGAATTGAGTGGAAGCTACCTATACTGCTGTTTGCGGATGATACAGTTCTGATGAGTGATAATGAATGGGAGTTGCAGGGTCTGGTAAATGAGTTTGGAACAGTGTGCGAAAAACGGAATTTGAAGGTAAATACGGGGAAGAGCAAGGTTATGGTCTTCGAAAGGGGTGAAGTCACAGAGTGTGAGGTGAAGCTGAACGGTCAGGCTATGGAGATCGTCAACTCTTTTAAGTATCTGGGCAGTGTGTTGAGTAAAGATGGGACTATGGATGAAGAGGTGCGGGAGAGGGTACAACAGGGGAAGAGGGTTGTAGGAACGCTAAAAGCAGTAACAAGAAATAGGGTGGTCAGTATGGAAGTGAAGAAGTCCTTGCATGACAGTGTGGTAATCCCGACACTGACTTACGGAAGCGAAGCATGGACGTTGGTTGAGAGACTCAGACCAAGAGTGAGAGCAGTGGAAATGAATTACTTAAGGAGTGCGTGCGGAGTTACATGGAGGGATAGACAGACTAATGAGGAAGTAAGAAGGAGGTGTGGTGTGGAGGTAGATGTGCTGGAAAGTGTGAAAAGGAACAACTTGAGATGGTTCGGCCATATGGAACGTATGGAAAGCGAGAGAATGACTAAGAGGGTGTACGAGAGCGAGGTGGAGGGACAGAGGGGGAGAGGTAGACCGAATATGAGGTGGAAGGATGGAGTGAGGAACTACATGAACGAAGGCGGTGCTGGTTGGGGGGAGGGGCGTCGACTGACTGGGGACAGAGGTGCATGGGGGCGGTTCGTTCGTGGCCACCCCTTCGGGGATCACGGCGTCAGGCAATAGATAGATAGATAGATAGAACACCCCGTTCTTAACATATTTTATATATAATATATTTTATATATTCTTTTGTAATAGTATAGATATATTATCAATATTTGTATTTTGTACTATTGTTAATGTCTTGTCATGTTGCAAATTTGATTTTAAATAATATTTTGACATTTAACATGTAGTTTCTTTATTCATGCAGAGTTTAGTAAAATTTGCCAGAACGTCCCGGACTTCCCAAACTTGACTACTTCCTTTAACGTGACGATAGTGCGTTGTTATATGTGCGATTAGTTTGCTTGGGAAACAGATTAACTTGCTCATGTAGTAATGTACACCGTATGTGGTGGATTGTGTTCTTTTATTTAATAATTTTCATGTTAGTAAGCGTTGTTTCCACATAGCGATTTTGATAATTTAATTTGACTTTCCTTGCCCCAATTTTGGTTTGTTTAGTTTGCAAGTTTTACATTTTAATTAATCATCAATTACAAACCCCAATGTCCTTGAATAAACATGAAAGCATATGGTCCTCCCGGGATTCGAACTCGGGACACCACACCCAGCACATGAGCATCTAAACCATTACACCACCAACTATTACGTAGATTTGATAGCGAAATGTGTTATTAATTATGAAAACTTGGCAATAATAGGATGCAGAGACAGAGGAGATTCATATTTGTCCATTAACTATCGATAAATCAGTTGTTAAGGTATTCAATTTACCATCAACTGGAATAATAATGAATATAATAGGGATGTAGGGAAGAAGGGATCTGCCTCGTATGGGCCAATAGGAGGCCGCCTGCAGATTTCCATGTATGTATTGTCGTTTCATGTAGAAGATTGCTACAATAAAACAAACCACTCATTTCAAAAGCCTTTTATTATCAAAGAAACACAAAACAATTAAAGGGAGGTACAAAAAGTTAACAAATAAATAAACTGCACAAAAACAATGCTTGGTCAAACAACACCATTCAAACAATGCTTGGTCAAACAACACCATTCATAATATTCGTCTGACATTAATTTTGGCAATACAATGTATAATATATTCCGTTGGCACCCTTACAGTACCGCAGACGCCTTTTGTCACCTGTATTTACACGATTTATGAAGGATTAATTGAGATAGTCTGTTATCTTTTAATGGGTAGACATCTTTAGACGATTTTATGAAAGATTAATTGAGATAGTCTAATCTTTTAACGGGTAGACATCTTTCCTAAGCTGAATAAAACCGTCTTAATAGTTGCCAGCATATAATGACAAGGGCGCCACCGGTACTGAACGGGTTAACCCATTCAGTACCAGTGACGTCATCTTCATGTTCTGCCAACTATTAGACGATTGTATTCACATTAGGAAGGACCTGTAGCAATAATAAGGTTTCAAACTATCTCCACCAAGCCTTTTAACTACAACAGACCCTTCCTAAGCTGCATAATATTGTCTAAACATAGCTAGAATATAATATAACACGTCGCTGGTACCGTACCGTACTTTAAAGGGTTAAAGACGGGTATCAATATTGGCAACATAATACCGTCATATTAACTCTCGTAAACTAAAGGGGAGGTTTTTAGTTTGTTTCCTACTCCTCCAGCAATCTTAAAATTTCACCCCCTTGACCCCCTTTCAAGATAAATTTGTACATTTTTCGGTAGAAAAATGTCCCGGCCAAAGGCCGATTACTCTTAAATTACAGGCTCGCTATCGCTCGCCAGGATAAAATCGACACCTAAATGGCACAAAAGGTCTTAAAATTGACAGAATGGAACGGAAATTCTTAAAAATCATCAAACTAATGGAGAAAACGTCTTAAAATCTCAAAAGCAATGGGGCTAGACATGAGGGAGAAAGGGGTCAAGAAAAAAGTCCCTCAAGTGGAAATCTCCCCTTAAGGGGGGATTGGTTGCTTTTTTATCGGGCCCCTCCTCTCTCATGTTTAGCCACATTAGTTTTCAGGTTTTAAGATGTTCAGCCCATTTAGTTTGGCGATTTTAAGACCATTCACCCCATTTCTTTGTCAATATTAAGACCTTTCGTGTCAATTTTTCTTCTGGCGAGCGATAGCGAGCCTGTAATTTAGGAGAAATCGGCCTTTGGCCGGGACTTTTTTCTTCTGAGAAATTGGGATGTTTTTTACAGCTTGATGAAGGTCTAGGGAGGAAACTAAAACAAAATATTAAATATATAAATCGACCTATATATAGATATACCCATCCCCCCTTAAGAATACAGGGATAAATAGCTTTTTTACTGCTCTTGGCCATTAGGTTATACTTACACTATAATACACTGCAAACAATGGGTGTTCATACGTAACAAAAATTATCAACAGTCGGCCAAATAAGTGTTGTCTCGGCACCAAGTATATGTTGATCAATAATTGGTATCAGCCATATCTAAACTTGATTTCTTCCTTTCCAGTGAGATATGCAAACATGTTCCTACACCTACCCATCCTTGTCAACGTCTGACAGACATTAGCACAGCACAGAGCAAGCCCAACGTAATGACAGCTGAGACAGGACTTATTTGAGCTACCGTACAGTCGTGAGCATAAATAAAGCTACACCAATTCGAATCTTTGAACCTTTAAAGCCAAGTTCTGAAGCATCTAGGCATAAGGAATTTGGCTCGTTTGCGTTCGATACTGAGTCATATGGGTGTGTTGCCATATGCTCTTGACTGTACTATCAACGACAAAAGTTCATTTCACCAATCTGCCACTGTGTGAATCCGAATCACCTGTGGGTCGAAAAACGAAACATTTAGACTATTGTGTGTAGATACAACTTCTTTCATCAGATGCTTCGTTTGTCGACTCCCAGGTGTTTCGGATTCACTCAGTGAAGGGTTGATAGTACTTCTTAAAACGCGTTCCAATCATCAGTTCATCACTTTTGTTTACCTTTGAACACAAAATAATATACAGCGTAGGAATTGAGTATTTTAAACCCTTTTAATAACATGGCTTCATATTTTCCTGCTAACAGTAGACAATATTATACAGCTTAGGAAGGACCTCTAGCAATCAAAGGGTGTAAATCAATCTCCATTGTCACTTTAATTCCCATAAATCCTTTCCATGCTTAATAAAATCGTCTAATATTACCCAGAATAAAGTTATATAATTGGCCATGGTATGCTGAAAGGGGTAAGAGATCTGTGTCTATGGGGGAAGTTAAAGAAGGTGGATATTTGATATTAATTTTGAGTGCATGACCGACTTGAACTTCAGATAACAATTTCCTTCATGTAGAATCCTTGCACAATAGATGGATTTATATATATTGTACATTAAAACCTCAACTGTTCATAATGCTATCATGTTATAAAGTTCTCACTGTTTGGTTGAAATTCTTATAAAAACAACATTTAGTATTTATCCCATATTATATAATTCAAACTAAAGAAACGTGTTAAGCTCGGGAGTGTAGAATAAAAAGCGCACAATTTTAACCCTAATATTTCATAAATGGAGTTGAGGATCCTTGTGAATTATTTCCTGGATGCGCTTAGGTCATGAACATCAAATCATTACTAAAATGTGTAGCTTAGACACACACAATGGAGGAATGTACTTAATCCTAAGAGATCTTATATAACAACTAAGAAGGTGGGGTTTTGCATAATTTTCTCTGAAGAGATTGGTAGACGTCCAAGATGTCACGAATAGGACCACATAAGATCACTTTTGGGTCAGTAAATTGCATAAAACTATTATAAAGTGCCAAGATAAATAACGTATTTTATAGTAACACCAAGGGACAAGTAAAATGCAAACATTCAGCTTGGCTGCCCCTTCAGATTGTTTGAGTGAGAACCAACAAAAATCTGACATTATTTGTTTGTATACCTCTTGATGTCATTACAAAATCAACTATAAGTGAAAATTACATTTGCCCACAGCATAACAGGATAAACAAAAATTAAACAACAGAGATCTTGATATTGGAAAAAATCTTGAGCTAGTGTGGTCTCAACCAAAGTTCTTGAATGCGAGCCTGCTGACAATTTTGTTTACTCAAAAGTATTTGCTGCCAAATTAATATTAGTGTAGTATAGTGTGGTTTGGGATTACTACCTAGTTAATTAGAATGGAATTTAGTGTGGTTTAGGATTTGCTGCCACTTTACTTTGAATGAAGTATGTGCATTGCTGCCTAGTTAACTGATCAGACTATATTGTGGCTTAACCCCTAGTGTAAGGGTTCCTGCCGGCGAGCCTGTTGACGGTGGAGATGTACTTCTTGGGGTACTTCTGGTAGATCTGGAACATCAGCCACTTGGCCTCTGATGCCTGCTCCCGGGTGCACACTCCACGGGGACAGTGGCCGCGCATCATGATCTCAGGTCCGAATCCTGTAAGAAATGGGTCATGTTACGTATGCTCATTTATTATAAGATGTCGTATATAACATAATGTAATCCTGCACCAGTTATGGTATGTAACGTATGGCTCTATTATGTAAGATGTCATAATTACTACAAACCTTGTGAATTACAATTCCCTAAACCCTATTCACCTAATCTCTCCCTGCTACTAATTTACATTTTGCCAAACAAGGCACATAAACTAGTTGACTACTCACTTCTCAACATAACATAATCTAAGTCGAGCTTGAAGGGGGGCACAACTAAGAAACTTAGCTATATCACATTTCTCACCCTCTTATTGCAAATACTGCCAAACAGAGACACATAAACTAACTTTATTGCAAATACTGTCAAACAGAGACACATAAACTAACTGACTAGGCCTACTCACTTCTCAACATGATAGCATAGTTTTGGTTGATCTTGCAAGACACAACACTAAGAAACTGTACCCTTTCTCTCCCTTCTAACTCCTACTGATTTACATTTCACCAACTTAACCTCCATGTCTAAACCCTAACAGAGACACATAAAACGGCCGACTACTTACTTCTCAGCATGATGGCATAGTCCTGTTCGAGCTTGCATGGCTGACCTTCAATACACGCCAGGGCCTTGTCGATGGTGGAGGGGTCGTTGATGGCTATGGTCATCTCCAGGCGGGAGGGCATTTGGAGGGGCCGGGGACGAGGGCGACGCTTAATTGGACCTCTCTGGCCTTCTACGGGGATGCTACACCACGCCACCAAAGCCACTAACACCAGCAGAAGGGCACTGGACTGTCTCATCTCTGGGGGGCAAAAGAGAGGGTTGTATTAGAAAAGAGAGAGATATTACCACACATACAGTATATCTTCTACGTTTCCACTAAACCACGCCACCAACACCAGCAGAAAGGCACTGGGAACCAAAAGACACTTGATGCGTTAGAAAGGAGAGAGAGATATTGTCATTTATAAAAAAAAAAAAAAAAAAAAAAAAAAAATATATATATATATATATATACAGTATATATACAGTATATATATATGAAACATAAATGTGGCTTCTCCTGCAATTAAGTGTTGGGAAATCGGTTGCTTTAGGCTGAAATGTCTATACCAGTTTAGAGTAGGCTACATAGTACAGTGGCGAGAGAGAGAGAGAGATCTACTATTATGATAATCAGCAGATCAGGTGTGTGTGGTGGATGGTAGAGAAGGAATGGGAGAGAGGGAGGATAGATGGATGGATGATATTTCTATGGGGGGATGTGTGTGTGTGAGAGAGAGAGAGAGAAGGCGGAAGGGTTGATACTCGGAGGAGAAGGTAGGCTGGCTGTGGTGGATTTTAGGAAAGGAATTAGGGAGAGGCAGGATAGAGGGGGGGGGTGGGGTATCGGATATATATGTGTGAAAGAGAGACGGTGTCTGGTGGATGGTAGGGAAGGAATGAGGGAGAGGAAGGTTAGGGTGGGGGGGGGGGAGACAGGACGAGAGGGGTTGATAATTGGAGGAGCAGGCATGTGGTGGATGTTAGAGAAAGAATGGGGGAGAGGGATGATAGACTGGTGGGGGGGGGAGGGGTTATCTGATATGTGTGTGAGTGAGAGAGAGGGGGTAGGGGTTACTAATTAAAGGAGCAGGTATGTGATGGATGTTAGAGAAAGATAAGGGAGAGGGAAGGTAGATGTGGGGGATATGTGTGTGTGTGTGTGAGAGAGAGGGGGGGAGGCAGACAGACAGAGAGAGGGAGAGAGAAAGAGAAAGTTTTGTCTGGATAACACTAGTAACGGAGAGAGGGTGTGTGTATGTAATATCATAACAAGTACGAAGAAAAGCAAGCACCAACAGATCTATTACATCAACCAAGGAGATGTAAATTAAAGCCAGTGTCACACAGGTTTATTTTCCGGCAATTTTTCGATCAGCATAAAACCAACATTTATTTTTCGATCAGCATAAAACCAACATTTATTTTTTGATCAGCATAAAACCAACATTTATTTTTCGATCAGCATAAAACCAACATTTATTTTTCGATCAGCATAAAACCAACATTTATTTTTCGATCAGCATAATACCAACATTTATTTTTCGATCAGCATTTATTTGTCTAACAAGATATATTTATCTAGCAAAATTTATTTATCTAACAACATTTGTCTAGCAATATTTTTTGCTACATAAATTAATATATATCCAACAGTAGACCATTTCAACCAGTAGCTCTCAACCAGTACCAAATAGACCAATACCTCTAGGCCAGATTAAGCCTATTTAAATCGGGGGTGGTCTAACTGGACACCCACCTCGGTTTCGTCCCATATACTGTATATATGCCTATATAATTATATACAACACAAATACAAAAACAAGAGAGAGAGAGAGCCACAACCAGACAAAATAGAAAGAGCGAGTAATATACAAGAACATAAGAGAGAGAGGGAGAGGGGTGGGGGGGGCACCGAGGGATCAAATAATAGTGCCTGGATCTTGACTAAAGGGGGGGGGGGGAGGGGAGTAGACGGTGGAATGAATTAAAGGGAGGAGGTGAAGGGGTGGGAGGGAGGTAGATTGTGGAGGAGGTAGAGGGGAGGGAGGTAGTTAGTGGAGATGAGGTGAGGAAGATAGTGAGAGGAGGAAGGTAGATTGATTATGGAGGAAGTGAGGGGAGGTAGATTGTGGAGGAGAGAAGGGAGGGAGATTGTGGAGAGGAGGGAGGTAGAACAGAAAACGGGGAATTAAGGGGAGATGGATCTTTTTTTGTTTGGTCTATTAATTAATTTATTCCTTTATTTCTTAGTTTCCTCGCTAGACTTCCATCAAGCTTAGGAAAAACATACCCTAGACCCCCCTTCACGGTAAACATACCCTAGACCCCCCTTCACGGTAAACATACCCTAGACCCCCCTTCACGGTAAACATACCCTAGACCCCCCTTCACGGTAAACATACCCTAGACCCCCCTTCACGGTAAATTTGTAAATTTTTCGGTAGAGATGGTGTAGGGGGTAGTGGATATGGTGGAAATGGTGGAGAAGATTGTAGAAGAGGTGGTAAAGATGGATGGTGGAGAAGATTGTGGAAGAGGTGGTAAGGATGGTGGAGATGGTGGTAAAGATGGAGTAGATGGATGTAGGTGGAAGATGAGGTAGAAAAGGAGATGGAAGAGGTAGAATAGATGAGAAGGGAGGGTGGAAGGGAAAAATAGGGGGGGGGAGTGGAGAAGAAACTTAGAAACATACAAACAAACGTACTTAAAATGAGAGAAGTGGGTGGATAATAAACACACAAAGAAACGTACAGAAAACGAGAGAAAGGAAGGTGGGGGTGCAGGGGGGTCTATTATAAAAAGTAAAGGGGGAGGGGGGGGGGGGGGGAGGTTCAGACAACACCCCAGACAGGTCTAGTGTAGTGATATTCTCTCTCTCTCTCTTTCGTGTTATTCTTTTCTTCCACTTTGCCTTTGTTCTGTTCTACGTAAATCTCCAATGTGATTTTTATCTTTAAGGAGGGGGGGGGGGGGGGGGGGGGGGTCTGGACCCTTTTTTCCATAATTAGCCCCATTAGCTTTGCCATTTTATTACATTCGCCCCATTACTTTGGCGATTTTCAGAACTTAATCATTATAAATTGTAGATAGTTCTTAATTAGAGCAGTGTAAGAAAACATCGAGTAGGGACTATTTTACACACTGTACAATATCTCTATAGTCCATTCACTATAAATAGGCCAGAAATCGACTCCTAAAATCTGCAACTCAAAAACAGGGCTGGAGCAAATGGGTAGTAATTTCCACACCTATTCCCTGGCTGACCCTTCCCAAATGGTAGATATATTAGCTCGGTTACTCTAGTCGTTTATGAGTTGTAGAGGTCAGTGGTCATGATTTTGGCCTACCTATGACGAATGGAGTACAACTGTTTCACTTGGACTATCTCCCTGTAATGGATCGCAAGGGTTATGAGATAGTAACCGTTCCTTGTGACTGCCTGTAAACGCTAGTGAAGGTGGCCAAGCTGTCTGGTGTGGCTCTCTATTATATCCTCAGGCACACACACACACACACACACACACGCATACATACATACACACACACACACACACACGCATACATACACACACACACGCATACATACACACACAGTCTCACACACACACGCACACATACACACAGTCACACTCACACATACACATTCTTTCTCTCTCTCTCACTCACTCTCACTCTCTCTCAACTTATTTGGCTATAGAAGCGTTGTAATAGTTGGGCAAGTCAATCTGTGGCCAGGTAAGGTAGACCAGACTATAACAGATTATAACATCCGGTAGAGTACATGTCCTTGGCGGTGATATATAACTAATGTATTATATGTGTATACAGTACTGTATGTGGGCTATTTTATAGATGTAGAGTATAATGTGTGTGTGTGTGTGTGTGTAGGGAGTGTATTGTGTGAATGTACTTATATATGTGTATGTGTGTGTGTGTGTGTGTAGGGAGTGTATTGTGTGTATGTCAGTGTGTGAATGTACTTATATATGTGTGTGTGTGTGTGTGGTCTACCAACAATAACAATAACAACAACAATGGTGGTGGTGGTGGTCTCAGTGAGAGTATAATGTCTGACGTTACTACACCACTTTCACTACATACACACACACACTAACCCCACCCCCTCACACAAATACACATAAACACACACGCATACACGCACCATTAACCCCCCCCCCCCCCCCGTCGACATAAACAAAAAACTACTTAATCACACACGAATACACAGCTCTACCCCCACACCCAAATAACCAAATACACACGCACACATTAATATAAACACACACACATACACAGCACTATCCCCTCACACAAATATACAACCCACACACCAGCACACCTAAACATTACCACACACAACACTCAGCATGTACAGTAGAACACATAACTCCGCCATGCCGACAAACCAGAGCAAGTATCACCCAAATTAGTCCAAACTATTGTGAGGTGTTGAAGTGGGGCAAAGTTTGTTTACGGTCATGGCTTCGTCAGTTTGGAGCTGAGAAGTCGAATTGGTCGAATTTGGCTGAATGATCAAATTGGCCTGATATGATGGTATGCACTGAATGTATTCATCCATTCATTAAATTCCATGTGTGTGTGTGTGTGGTATCGTCCATAGATAACCAATATATCCCACCTAGTTTTGTGAAGACCGATCAAAAACTTGTCATGGTCATTTTTGCAGGGGGCTTATTTCAGGTGGTGGAGAAGGAGGGAGGGTTCCTGCTAACAACAAACAAACATACAACGACGATCACATAACATATAAATATTTTGTTTGATAGGGATAATATTAACGCTAAATCAACCACCAATGTTCTTCAATAAAATTACCAAATAAGCAAACTACCACCAGGGAAGGTAGAAACTCGAGTATCTCTGTTACCACCTTCACAAACCTCAATCCTCCACCACTACCAACCACCATCATCCACCACCCTCAACCACTACCACCACCCACCTTCACCACTCTCTACAGCCACCATCATCCACCACCACCACCTTCCACGTCCACTTACGTAATCCACTTTTTTAGACAGTTTATATTTAGCTTACAATAGAATGGACGCGGAGGTAATGTAACCTGACTTGTACTAGGCTCATCTTGTACACATAACACATAACACACACACACACACACACACACACACACACACACACACACATACACACACACATACAAACCTAATGGACGTTGAGGTAATGTAAGCAGACTTGTACTTGGCTCATCTTGTAGGCTACACACACACACACACACACAGTCGCGATCGGTCCTGTTCATCCCTGCCAGCCAAATAATTGCGAGTTTATGTTCTTATAGAAAGCTTTATGGTAATAAAGTTTATAGGGGCGCGTCTATTAAATTATCAGACACACACACACACACATATAAACAGAGCCCTTTGGGAATCTCGAGTATGTTGACATTACCATATGCCACTTTCTATAATGATAAACACACGGAGAGAGAGAGAGAGAGAGAATAAGTAATGTGCCAGGTGTTGACATAAGGAACCACCCATGTTGACTATTTATTTAAAGGTCCACAGACATCCAGTGTGTGTAGGTGTGTGTGTGTGTGTGTTTGTAATGTGTGCGTATATACTGTATATGTTTGTGTGTGCATGTATGTGTATGTGTATTCATGTGTGTTTATAATGTGTATGTGTGTGTGTGTGTGTGTGTGTATTATGACACTTGATAAACAATTGGATGCACTTTCAAAAATTATGGGTATGCAAAGGTCAACTAAAGTGTCCATAATAATCTACACCACTAAAGGTACATTGATAGTAATAAACCCATCTATTATAAGGATAGAGAGGTAAATTACTATCAATATAACCAATGATTTATATATACCTTCTAATACCCTTCCTTACAATGTACTGTTAAAGGGGGTAGTGCTTCTTTTATGGTCTATATATTTATTTATTTATTTTTTAAATTCCTCGCTATAGACCTCCATCAAGCTTAAACAAAAAAACACCCCTAGATCCCCTTTCAAGATAAACATTTGTACATTTGTCGGTAGAAAAATGTTCTGGTCGAAGGCTGGTTCCTTCTAGAATTACAGGCTTGCTTTCGCTCGCTAGGAAAAAATCGACACCAAGATGGCACGAAAGATCTTAATATTGACAAAGAAATAGAGCGTGAAGTCTTAATGGGCCGAACGTTTTAAAATCTAAATCTCTTCCCTGGCTGACTCTTCCCAAATGGTAGAGATATTAGCTCGATTAAATGGGCTATAAATGTCCACACCTCTTCCCTGGCCGACTCTTCCCAAATGGTAGAAATAATAGCTCGATTATATGGGCCATACATTTCCACATCTCTTCCCTGGCTGACTCTTCCCAAATGGTAGAAATAATAGCTCGATTATATGGGCCATACATTTCCACATCTCTTCCCTGGCTGACTCTTCCCAAATGGTAGAGATATTAGCTCGATTAAATGGGCTATAAATGTCCACACCTCTTTCCTGGCTGACTCTTCCCAAATGGTATAAATATTAGCTCGATTATATGGGCCATACATTTCCACATCTCTTCCCTGGCTGACTCTTCCCAAATGGTATAAATAATAGCTCGATTATATGGGCCATACATTTCCACATCTCTTCCCTGGCTGACTCTTCCCAAATGGTAGAGATATTAGCTCGATTAAATGGGCTATAAATGTCCACACCTCTTTCCTGGCTGACTCTTCCCAAATGGTATAAATATTAGCTCGATTACTCTATTCGTTTACGAGTTATAGAGGTTAGTAGTGAATATGTTTTGGCCTTCCTATAATGAAAGGACTATAGGCTCGGAGTCACGTGATCAGGTTCAAAATATACTAATACAAAGTTTGTTTATCCACCAATACTATAAACAGTTTCATTTCATCTTACGTCAAATTAATTATCTTACCAATTGTTGTCTCGATAATTATTGGAACTACTGTACAGTATATGCAAACAGAAACAAAAAATAGGAAAAGTGGGAATTGGGCCTGAGTAAATAGATAGATAGAGATATGCAATTATTATAGATAGAGATATGCAATTATTATAGATAGAGATATGCAATTGTTATACTCCTGCATCCTATAAATACCAAGTTTTCATAATTATCTCCATACTACTTTTTAAATGTTTCGTATAAGTTGAGTAATTGATATAAGAACATTGTAATTTACCGTCAGGTGAAATGAAACTGAGTATGCATCCATGTTTACGTTATCAACATCTCCTTTAATTGTATTCTGGCTATTGTTAGACGACTTTATTCAGTTTAAAAAGGGCATCTAGCAATTAACAGGCTTCCAACTATCTCACTTAACCCTTTAAACTACCACAGATCCTTCTTAAGGGGAGATCTCCACTTGAGGGTTTTTTTTCTTGACCCCTTTCACCCTCATGTTTAGCCCCATTGCTTTTGATATTATAAAACGTTCGCCCCATTAGTTTAGCGATTTTAAGAACTTTCACCCCATATTAAGACCTTTCGTGCCATTCAGGTGTCGATTTTATCCTGGCGAGCGATAGCGAGCCTGTAATTTAAGAGGAACCGGCCTTCGGCCGGGAAATTTTTCTACCGAAAAATGCAAAAATTTATCTTGAAAGGGACTCAAGGGGGTGTAATTTCAAGCTTGATGGAAGTTTAGGAAACGCACTAAACACCTCCTTCTTAAGCTACACACACTCGCCTAATCATAGCTAGCATGAATTTAGAAAGACATCGCCAGTACAGGAGGGGTTAAGGGGAGATATCCACCTGGAGGATTTTTTTCTGAACCTTTTTCTCCCTCATGTTTAGCCCCATTGTTTTTCTAATTTTAAGACGTTCGCCCCATTATTTTGACGATTTTAAGAATTTTCGACCCATTTCTGTCAATTTTAAGAACTTTCGTGCCATTTAGGTGTCGGTTTTATCCTGGCGAGCGATAGCGAGCCTGCAATTTAAGAGGAACCGGCTTTCAGCCGGGACATTTTTCTACCGAAAAATGTACAAATTTATCTTGAAAGGGGCTCAAGGGGGTGTAATTTTAAGCTTGATGAAAACGTAGGGAACAAACTAAATACCTCCCCTTAACCACTATTCCTTCTTCCATTGAAAGTGCATAGACTCAAAGAAATCAAGGGTATGACAAAGGTATATACGATCATTGGGTATATTGATAGTGATTCACCTCTCTGTCCTTATGGGTGTATTACCAACAATATACCTTTAAATGGATAGATTATTATGGACACGTTAATTAACACTTTTCATAACCATTAACAAAATAAAAAAAATACTTGTTACTTTGCTAAATTTTACCCTGATAAACAATGAAAAAAAAAAAAAAAAATTTAACACTAACCCATCCGACGTTTTTGTGTTTATTATGGAATTGTAAGTGTATTATTATTGAGGTTTTGAGGGGGTTTGTCATTCTCGAGGCCCACATCTTTCCCGGTGAAATTTCTGAGATCTTTTGGCGTATTAGAAACTAGATGTTGTTGTTGAAAGTATAGATAAGAGTTGTTGTGTAGTGTAACGATCCACTAAGCCCTGCCACAGTCCTGTCCACTGACCAGCAGCAGCCGCCGGTGATTAGCAGTCGTGACAGCCAACTTTTACCAGGGAAAAAGAGAAACTCGGCGCGGGAAAGTGGCGAATTACGTCTTTAGGAGCTTCTGGTGTGTGGAAAGGTCAGTTGGGAAAAAGAGAGAGAGAGAGAGAGAGAGAGAGAGAGAGAGAGAACAACTATGCCGATTAAAAGTGGAGATATGTTGGATAATATTTTATGGGGCCATATAAATGGCAGTAGCACGTCATCGAATACCATAGCAGATCTTATAGCTAAACCAGAAGCCTACATAACATCAGTCAGGGTTGTACTATATAACCTGATTTTAGCTAACCCAGAACCCTACCCATCGCCAGTCAGAGCTATTATACCTTACCTGATCTTATAGTTAACCCAGTACCCTACCTATCACCAGTCAGAGCTATTATACCTTACCTGATATTATAGCTAACCCAGAACCCTAGCTATAATGAGCTATTATAAGGTGATTGATGATAAGTCCTCCATTGTACAGGTAGAGGTGGTCAAGGGGCTACAGGTGTATATAATTTAGTACCGTCTTTGGTGTGGCTGGGGTCGCTTCAAGGAAAAGAAAAAAGACCTGTCTGGGGGGTCACCTTGTCCTGATCCACGACCTCTGGACAAACAGAAGAGAGAGAGAGAGAGAGAGACAGCAGCAGTCTGGAACCCACAGAGGGCTGTTCTCGGTCAGCATAGTGTGCGGAGCATGGTGCAGAGTTTGTAGAGGACTTGGCTAGGATCAGAAAAGTGTGTGTGTGCGTGAAATGCTGGGTGTGAATTGAATTTCATGGTCTCCTGAAATATCCCCAGGCTACCTTTAGGATCAACTTTTCCTGGTACCTGGCGCGGGGTACGAACCTCTGAAGGGAATTTAACCCTCCTAAAAACCCACAGGTTTTGAGATGCCTTGGGTGGGGTTCGAACCCTGGTTAGTGACCCAACCATCACCACCAGGCCCGCGCGCTAACCCACTGTACTACCACGGACGTACTAAAAGTATAGCATACTTAGTCCGATTTTTAAGAACCAGGTGATAGTCTCGTGGTGTTATCACGTGATGAGTTTATTGGACTTACCATCTACGACTATTTTACGCTATACCTGACGTCAACTCGGGTTAGTATTATTGTGGGTGCGGGACATTTTCGAGGGCATTACAGTGCGTATGATCTCCCCCCCCAAAAAAAAACAAAAAAACAAATTATCACCGGTTTCTCTCCCCACTCCCCAAGCTTATATACCTATTAAATGTGTATATACTTTGCCACCACCCTCCAACACTCAAGATTCATATAGTTCGATATATGCACCGGCCTCAAAGAAAAAAAATACTCTTTATATATGGAATGGGTGTGGAGGGAAACGACTGTCAAGACTAGAGGTCCGATGCAGAGGGAGGGGGCACAGGTGTATATCATTTGTGGGTCCAATCCTCGGTCTGATTGGGGTATCTTCGAGGAAAGGTGTACTGTCCTCTGTGACCTTGGTGAGTGTGTGAGAGAGAGGGGGTGTGTTTGAGAGAGAGTTCGAGTGGGTGACATAGTTTGAGTGATCGAGAGAGAAATGTGAGTGTGAGAAAATGTGGGTGCGTGTTGATATGGTGCCCGAACTCTCTGGGAATCAAACCCGAAGTTAACAATCAACCTCAAACTATCCCACATGGAAAGGGAAAGTGATCTGTTTACCAATTTATTAACCCCTTCATTACGAGAGAACCATTGTTATTATTATTGTTTTCAGGGTGTGTGTGTATGAAACTGAATGTGTGTAAGTACTTTGTGTATAACAGTTTGTGGATATGACCGGGAGTGTTTGTGTATGTACTGTATATGGTTGTGTGTGTGTGTGAATTAATTATTGTGTATGCCTGTGACTGTGTAAGACTGTATAATATGTGTACGACTGAAAGTGTGTGTTTGTGGGTGTGTGTGTGTGTGTGTGTGTATAACCTTCCCACACACCCAACCCTCCTAGGCCTACTACAACACCTAGGACATAATGCTATAGGCCTAACCTCACCATAGCCACATAAAAGGGGCGAGATACTCAATACATTTACGACGCCTTATCTCAGAACATTTACGACGCCTTATCTCAATACATTTACGACGCCTTATCTCAATACATTTACGACGCCTTATCTCAGAACATTTACGACGCCTTATCTCAATATATTTACGACGCCTTATCTCAGAACATTTACGACGCCTTATCTCAATATATTTACGGCACATTATCTCAAAACATTTACGACGCCTTATCTCAAAAAATTTACGACGCCTTATCTCAAAACATTTACGACGCCTTATCTCAATACATTTACGGCACATTATCTCAAAACATTTACGACGCCTTATCTCAGAACATTTACGACGCCTTATCTCAAAACATTTACGGTGCCTTATCTCTCAGCATCAAGACATAATGTTCATCTTATTCTGGTTACCATTAGACGATTTTCTGTAGCTTTTAATCCACCTCTAGGACTCAAAGTGGTTAATATAATCTTGCAATAAACCCTCTGAATATCATAATTAATGATTAATTGTTGGTGGTGTAATGGTTTAGAATGCTTATGTTCTGGGTGTGGTGTCCCGAGTTCGAATACCGGGAGGCCCATAACAATGCTTTCATTAGTTTGTTCAAGTACATTGGGGTTTGTAATTGATGATTAATGTTAAGAACGGGGTGTTACTTAATTCTGGATCGTATCTTTCTTTCCTATATAGACAGACACATTTAATCCTTCCAGTATACGAAGATGCTGTTTTTGCTATTAAGGGGGGGGGGGGGGTCTATTTTAAAGTTTATTTATTATGCTTCTAGTTTCTTCTCTACGCCTCCATCAAACTGAGAAACAAAAACCAGGATCCCCCTTCAAGATATATTTGTACATTTTTCGGTAGACAAATTTCTTACAATACGGGCTCGCTAACGCTGGCTAGAAACAAATTGACACGTTAATGACACGAAGTCTTAATATTGACAAAGAAAAGGGGCGAAAGGTCTTGAAATCGCCAAACTAATGGGCCGAATGTCTTAACATCTGAAAACTAAAGGGGCTAAGCATGAGGGAGAAGGGTGTCCAGGAAAAGCCGACCATCTCCCCTTAATCTGGATATCGTTAGTAGATTTTATTAAGCATAGGAAGGTATCGAGGGCGTCAACATATTAACCCTATCTAACAGGGGGTGATCTTTATGGGGCCTCCTGATCCTGTTTCGCCCCATTAGTTTGGCTACATTCAGACGTTTCGCCTTACTAATCGTTTCACCCCATTCGGGTGTCGACTTTTTTCTAAGCCTGCAAGTTAGGAGAAAATTACCTTCGACCAGGGAATTTTTCTACCGAAAAATTTACAAATTTATCTTGGAGGGAGATTTAGGAGCAAACTATTGTTATCAATAATGCATGGATTTTTTCACTTCTAAGATATTTTTTCTACTTAGAACAAACTCCCCATTAACTTAGCTTTTGCTCTCTCTCTCTCTCTATCTCTCTGCGGTTCAATTCTGGTCTCCAGCACTCAGGAAAGATACAAAGCGACTGGAAAGAGTACAAGCTAGGGCTACAAAGCTTATTCCATCGCTTAGAAGAATGAGCTATGAGGACCGGTTGAGAGCTCTTGATCTCTTCCCGTTGGAGACACGCAGAGTACGAGGTCAGCTCATTAAGTTTTTAAAACACTTAATGGGTTTGACAATGTGGATTATAGCAAAATGCTTTGCCTCAATATGAATACAACACGCAACCATGGCTGGACATTATAATTGAAAAGGTTCAACACTAGTATGTGTGGACACTTTTTTTCACATACAAGATCTGTTCTACCTGGAACAAACTACCTCAGAAGTTGTAAACAGTTCAAGAAGAGAGTAGATAGTGTTTTGCACACTCTGTAAAGAGTGTAGTTCACTAAACAGTCTCTCTCTTTCTACTTCCAGTATCTCATCGGAATGGACCACAAGGTCTCTGAGATACCAACTATTCCTTGTAACTCTCTCTCTCTCTCTCTCTCTCTCTTTAATTTCTTTGTCGATCAATTAGTAGCGCTTCTATATCAGTTCAGAATAATTATGACCGGACTGCCTATAAGGGTCCGCAAGGTCTGTGTAGCTCTGTATAACTTACTCTCACTATTTTCCTCCTTCCCCATCCACACCTTTCCCTTACCCCCTCCCTCCCCCCCCCCCCTCTCTCTCTCTCTCTCTCTCTCTCAGCGAAAATGAACAGTATAGTAATTTTTATTTGACTTTCTGATTACATAGTGCAAAAACATCTCCATAAAATTATATATATATATATATATATATATATATATATATATTGAGAATATATCACAAATACACGTGAGCCACTAAATGTTTCTAGTCTCTCAGTGGGGATCGAATTATCGACCATCAGGACGATAGCCGACGCTTTAATCAATTACACCACGGCAGTCTAAAAGACACTCCGCATTCTATCCTATTTATGTTAGGGAGAAGGGAAACCCACTAGGCGAATATATTTCAATTCAAACCTAGTTGTAGGATCCATATTTCCAGAATACCATACACGGATTTTTGAGTGTCCCGACGCAACTCGGGTCGAAATTTATTTCATTTTAATTCTAACCCACAAAGCATGAGAGTTACAAATATTGAGAATATATCACAAATACACGTGAGCCACTAAATGTTTCTAGTCTCTCAGTGACGTGGTGTAATTGATTAAAGTGTCGGCTATCGTCCTGATGGTCGATGGTTCGATCCCCACTGAGACTAGAAACATATATATATATATTTTTTTTTTCTCATGTGGATGAGGGAGACAAAAGGCAAAACTGCCTATGACGAGTGCCTCCCCTAGAGTTGAAGAGTGACAGGGCCAAAATCAAGGAATGTTCGAGCCAAAATGTCTGAACACACGGAGTTTGAAGCAATTTAAGTCATAGGATGAGGGAAAGATGGATTCAAGGAGAGAGTTCCAGATCTCAGCTATTGAATAGAAGAAAGATTGGGAGCATCGTTTCACTCTTGAGTTGGAGAGTTGCACATATGGGTGGGATTGTGTTGCAAGAAGGGTACTACATACCCTACGTAGAGGTGGTGGTATACACTGGGAGAGCTAAGGAACGCTGATTATTGTGGCAGTGATAGAATAGCGAGAGAGATGCAACATTGCAGCAAAGAGAGAGAGACTGCAGAGAGTCGGTGAGTGGACGGGAGTTAATGATACAAAAGGCTTTCCTTTCTACTTTGTCTAGAGATGCTGTGTGAGAGGATCCTCCCCACACATGTGAACAATACTCAATACAAGGACGTACTGTGTCTCTGTACAGAGCAAGAAGCTGCGCAAGGGTAAAGAACCCCTTGAGGCGGTTGAGCACACCCATATATATATATATATATATGTGTGTGTTGTGTGTGTGGGTGTAATCAATGGGTCTAGTACCATGGTCTATTGTGTGTCTTGTAAGTGCTTCCATTACTGATTAATTAACATGTCAAACCAAATAAACTACCCTTACATTACGCACATATCCTACGAGACATAACAAATTGCAACCTTACCTTAAGTTTCTTAGAGCTGCTGTGACGAACTGCTAGTGGAATATCAGTGTGTTATGCCAAGGGGAACTGGATTACCTCCTTCCTGTCCGGCGTCTTGCAGGTGAATGTGCTGAACTTGGCACGGTGGCCCTCTATATATAGTGCCGGTTCCAAGGGGTTGCCATGTTACTTTTTCTTGTATTCCAGTGCCGGTTGCTGGAGCGGATGTAAGACTTGCATAATATAACAGCAACTATTTATATCCAAGACCCAACCTTTGGTTAGAATTATGATTTATGACCTTACACACACACACACACACACACACACATATATATATATATATATATATATATATATATATATATATATATATATATATATATATATATATATATATATATATATATATATATATATATATATATATATATATATATATATATATATATATTTTTTTTTAACATCGTTCTTAACACCAATAACACTCTAAATGAAAATAATGAAAGCATGTGATTCTCCCAGGATTCGAACCTAGGATATCACATACAGAACTTACACGCTCTAACCATTATACCATAATACTGTTAAACTAGGTTATATTAAGTAAATTAGGCAAGGAATAACAATTTGGCACTGCTTGGCTTGGCCCTAGTTTATTGACCACTTGCGAGTTTCAGGCTATAAGGAAGTTGGAGCTGTATACATCGATAGTAAACAGAAATGCAATAATAATGTAGGTTTCTGAAGGCTAAAGGATATGTTGAATTGAATGTTATGTATTTATATATGAACTACTACCGTATCTTAGCTGGTAATTCTGCTAAATATCGATGCCTACAACTCCAACTTCCTTATAGAACGAAACTCGCAAGGGGTTCAATTGGGCACTGGTTGAGATCTACTATAGTCTGTGTATTTTCAGCCCAGGGTAAATTGCCATGTCCTCATTATGATAACTGGGCTTACTACGGATAATATGTACCGAACTAGGGTGCTAGTAATAAACGTTTGGTGTTTATATGACGCAGAGACATGGTGATTTAATACATTGCCATTAACCCCTTCTGTACCGGCGACGTTTCTGTAGTATATTCTAGATAAATTTAGACGTTTTTTGTGCAGTTTAAGAAGGATATGTGGCAGTAAAAAGGGTTAAGTGAGATAGTTCGAAGCCTGTTAATTGTTCTAGGCCGAAAGGTCTTAGCATTGCCAAAAAATGGGGTGAAAGATCCTAAAACCGACAAACTTATGGGGCGAACGTCTCTAAAACTTCTCTATTTCACTCCGTCACCCCACCCCTCTCTCTCTCTCTCTCACACACACACACACACAACCCACACAGGGTACAAATTAAGGGTATACTAAGGGCATGGAGGGGTATAAGGGTATCTTGAAGGGTACGGAAAGGAGGATATATACGATCATTGGCTATATTGATGGTGATTATACCGTTCTCTATCCTTGTATTAGAAGGGGGTTATCACTATACTGTATTCAAGATAGCCTGGAAGAAATTGGTAGCGCTGCCTTTGTATACTTCCTATGCTGCCTTTATTTAACACCTTGAGTACCGAGTTGTCCTTGCCAATATAATCTGGATATTATTAGACGATTTTATCCAGCTTCGGGAGGACGTGTAGGAATTAAAAGGCTTCAAACTATCTCTAAACTATGATCCAAAAAAAAAAAAAAAAAAAATACAGTCAGTTATAAAAGTTTGGCTTCCGTTTTCTTTCAGGTGAAGGTAAACTTAATTGCTTAACTACTGATCGTTCATTAATTATTTTACTTAATTTAATCCTACTAGAACCGAGGAGGGTCCTTCTGGATCGCCCCTGTTTCGCTCCATTTGTTTCGAAATTTTAAGACGTTTCAACCTATCATTTTGGTGATAATAAGACGCTTCACCCCATTCAGGTGTCACGTTTTCTCTGGGCGAGCGATAGCGAGCCTGTAAAGTACAGATAATCGGCCTTCGGCCAGAACATTCTTCTATCGAAAAAATTACAATTTTAGCTTAAAAGGGGTGTGGATGATTTTTTTTTTTTTTTGTAATGGAAGTCTGGGAACGCGCATTTGTTAGCCTGGGGGACAAACTAAAATGCATGGCTCGATAATGGCAAAGGCAACAAAAAAAAAACTCCAGAATGAAAGAATCACCACACTGGGGCCTCCCCCCCCCCCCCCCCACCCAAAAAAAAAAAAAAAAACAAAAAAACCCGTGTGATTGACTCGTGCTAACAAATGTAACCAGATCCACCACGCATTAAACCCCTCATTACCGGGGCCATCCTTTTAATAAGGGGAGGTTTTTAGTTGATTCCCTAGTCTTCCATCAAGCTTAAAATTACTCCCCCTAGACCCCCTTTCAAGATTAATTTGTACATTTTTCGATAGAAAAATGTCCCGGCCGGAGGCCGGTTCCCCTTAAATTACAGGCTCGCTATCGCTCGCCAGGAAAAAATCGACACCTAAATGTCACGAATGGTCTTAAATTGACAGATATGGGGCGAGGGTTCTAAAAATCGCCAAACTAATGGGGCGAACGTCTTAAAATCTCAAAAACAATGGGGCTAAACATGAGGGAGAATGGGGTCCAGAAAAAAATCCTCCCGGTGGAAATCTCCCCTTAATTCTTTACTGCCTGCTGTTGGACGATTATATTCAGTTTAAAATGGGCCTCCAGCAATTGACAGGCTTCGAACTATCACTCATAACCCTTTTTTACTACCGCAGATCCTTCTTAACCCTCTCACGTTCTTGACGCAATGTTGAGCCTATTAGGGATACTTTAAAGCCTTTGTTACCATCAGGGGTATTTAGAAACCTTTAGTTTAGTTACTTCAACCTCTGCAGTTGTCTTTGAGTTAGCTGTGTTGAGCCTATTGGGGATACTTTAAAGCCTTTGTTACCATCAGGGGTATTTAGAAACCTTTAGTTTAGTTACTTCAACCTCTGCAGTTGTCTTTGAGTTAGCTGTGTTGAGCCTATTGGGGATACTTTAAAGCCTTTGTTACCATCAGGGGTATTTAGAAACCTTTAGTTTAGTTACTTCAACCTCTGCAGTTGTCTTTGAGTTAGCTGTGTTGAGCCTATTGGGGATACTTTAAAGCCTTTGTTACCATCAGGGGTATTTAGAAACCTTTAGTTTAGTTACTTCAACCTCTGCAGTTGTCTTTGAGTTAGCTGTGTTGAGCCTATTGGGGATACTTTAAAGCCTTTGTTACCATCAGGGGTATTTAGAAACCTTTAGTTTAGTTACTTCAACCTCTGCAGTTGTCTTTGAGTTAGCTGTGTTGAGCCTATTGGGGATACTTTAAAGCCTTTGTTACCATCAGGGGTATTTAGAAACCTTTAGTTTAGTTACTTCAACCTCTGCAGTTGTCTTTGAGTTAGCTGTGTTGAGCCTATTGGGGATACTTTAAAGCCTTTGTTACCATCAGGGGTATTTAGAAACCTTTAGTTTAGTTACTTCAACCTCTGCAGTTGTCTTTGAGTTAGCTGTGTTGAGCCTATTGGGGATACTTTAAAGCCTTTGTTACCATCAGGGGTATTTAGAAACCTTTAGTTTAGTTACTTCAACCTCTGCAGTTGTCTTTGAGTTAGCTGTGTTGAGCCTATTGGGGATACTTTAAAGCCTTTGTTACCATCAGGGGTATTTAGAAACCTTTAGTTTAGTTACTTCAACCTCTGCAGTTGTCTTTGAGTTAGCTGTGGGCAGAAAACTAATTTTGGAGAGGTAATTATAAGAGTGAGAGAACTCTATTTAGTATTGCTAATCTGGCAACCTCTGCGTCATATGGTCGTGAGAGGGTTAATAAGCTGCGCAAAATCTTCTAAATATATAGGTAACTCTCTCAGTGCTATGACGCAGTTCCCCTTACTGTTATGGTTCTTGTTAGACGATTTTAGTGCTAATTTTGTTAAGTTAAGGGGGGATGGTTCATTTTATGGTCGATTTTTTGTTATTTCTGTAATATTTTATCGAGGTGCAGTAGAGCAGTGAAGCCTTTACAGATAGGTTGGGCTTCAAAGGGATCTGCCTTGTGTGGGCCAATCGGCTCTCTGCAGACTCCCGTTTCTTAACCCTTTCAGGATTATGACGCATTTTGACAGCTTATTTGGGTTATCCTTAGACCATTTTATTCAGCTTAGGAAGGATATGTAGGAGTTAAGGGGAGATCTCCACTTGAGGGATTTTTTTCTGAACCCCTTTCTCCCTCATGTTTAGCCCCATTGCTTTTTATATTATAAAACGTTTGCCCCATTAGTTTAGCGATTTTAAGAACTTTCACCCCATATTAAGACCTTTCGTGCAATTCAGGTGTCGATTTTATCCTGGCGAGCGATAGCGAGCCTGTAATTTAAGAGGAACCGGCTTTCAGCCGGGACATTTTTCTTCCGAAAAATGTACAAATTTATCTTGAAAGGGGCTCAAGGGGGTGTAATCTAAAGCTTGATGGATATCTAGAGACCAAACTAAAAACCTCCCCTTAAAAGGATGAAGACTCTCTCAATTAAACCCCCGAACTTCCCCATACCCTTCGTAATCTGAATAAAATCGTCTAATAATAGCCAGAAAACAGAACATAAAGGCCTCATCCGGATATTGAAAGGTTTACAGTCACACCGGTTCACTTTTTGGTACATTTTTTCATTTATTTTTGTTTTGTTTGTTTTTGTTTTTAGTTTCCTCCCTAGACCTCCATCAGATCCCCCTTCTAGATTAATTTGTACATATTTCGGTAGAAAAATGTCCTGGCCGAAGGCCGGTTACTCTTTAGATTACATGCTCGCTATCGCTCGCCAGGAAAAAATCGACACCTAAATGGCACGAAAGATCTTAAAATTGACAACGAAATGGGGCAAAAGGTATTAAAATCGCCAAACTAATAGGCCGAACGTCATGCCATCTGAAAACTATTGGGGGTAAACATGAGGGAGAAGGGTGACCAGAAAAACAGCCCATGTCCCCTAAGGGAAGCTGGTCCTTTTTTTCTGGCCCCTCTTCTCCCTCATGCTTGGCCCCATTACTTTTCAGATTTTAAGACGGTCGACCTATTAGTTTAAGACGGTCGACCTATTAGTTTAAGACGGTCGACCTATTAGTTTAAGACGGTCGACCTATTAGTTTGGCGATTTTAAAACCTTTCGACTCTTTTCTGTGTCGATATTTAGACTTTTCATGTACTTCAGGTGTCGACTTTTTCCTGAAAGACTATCTCAATTATCCCTCTGACTTCCACCTACCCTTCCTAATCTGAATAAAATCGTCCAATAATAGCCAGAAAACAGGAAAGAAATGCGTGATCGAATCTATCTGTCCACCAACATTCAATTTAGGAGGCGCTCCAGAGATTTTCACGAAATTTGGTGGGTTATATATAGGAATCCAATAATAGGATATGCGCCAAGATAGAAGTTATTCAATTTAGGAGGCACTCCAGAGATTTTCAAGACATTTGGTGGGGAAATAGGATATGCGCCAAAGAAGAAATTATTCAATTTAGGAGGCAATCCGGATCATATCCTGGAACCCAAATCTAGGAGAATATTAAGGGGGGATGGGCCGCTTTTCTGGACCACTTTCTCCCTCATGTTTAGCCCCATTAGTTTTCAGATGTTAAGATGTTTGCTCCATTAGTTAGTCGATTTTAAGACCTTTCGCCCTATTTCGTCGTCAATATTTAGACCTTTCGTGCTATGTACTGTAGGTGTCTATTTTTTCCCTGGCGAACGATAGTGATCCTGTAATGTTGGAAGAACCGGCCTTCGGCCGGGACATATGTCTACCGAAAAATGTACAAATTAATCTAGAAAGGGGATCTAATGGATGTTTTTTTTTTATTTGATGGAGGTCTAGGGAGGAAACTAGAAAAATAATGAATACATGCAAAAAATCGCCCAAAAAGTTAACCATCTCCCCTTAAGGCCTATGATATTAATGGTAAAGAACCAACCAGCGTTGGTGGAGGTATGCGCTCTACCTCGTATCCCTCTAGTTCTGAATGTGGCGTTAGTGTACTCACATACAAGGTCCATAGATGTATCTATGGACCTTGCTCACATATATCCTACTATATAATATAAATTTTACGCTGGTTCACATTAACCTCTTGGCATTGTATGTTGTATTTGAAAAAATATATATATTATTAGCTTACTATAGATGAAAGAAAAGTATTCCAAACTGAAAGTGGAAAGAGCACGTTTTGCATCCTGTAGAAACCTGTGTGTGTGTATGTGTACTGTTACTGATGATCACGGAACTCTCTGTACACCACCACCACCACCTGCACCCGTGGTGGTGGTGGTGGTCCAGCAGGAGGAGCTTCTGGGAAACTGTCACTTTCTACCGTGACCTTGAGCGACCCCCGAGCTGCTGAGTCTGGTGGTGGTAAGGGTGGTGATGGTGGTGCAGGATGTTACTTTCAACCTCTGCCTTCACCAGGTCACCTTTGCGGAAATCCTTTACTGTCGTCATCAGTCAATAGTCCAGACTCTGGCCGCTCACATAATCCGAAAAAAGTTGGCCGTGCGTCAGCGACGCACGGTCCTGCAATCACTCCTGGAAGTAGGTTGGTTGTTTGCATAATATCTTGCATTAATGAAGTTGCCGAAAGTTTAGTATAGCTTCAAATTAGTATCATAATCGATAATGTTAACTTTCCTAATGACACATTGACGCCCACCCACGCTCACAGTTCCAGATCCCCCGCGAGTGTAAACTAGCTTATTCTAAATTGGTATACCACACTTATGAGATTGTGCACCCCCCTCTGTGGCGTTTCGTATTTGCTATGTATAACACACACACACACACACACCAGCCTTTGGGTTCCGCCTGATTCCCTGCTTACATTCTATCTCGGTATATGTAGGCTCTTATGGTGAAGCCAAAGTCAATCTGATGAGTATTTGGGATAAAATCTACTCGGTACTCAAAGAGGGTTGCTCTGAAGGGGTTTAAGGAAAGGGCTAAAATAAGATCGTGTGTGTGTGTGTTTTTTTTTTTAATGGGCACTCTAAAGAAAACATAACATGAAAATGATCACCCCTGGTATAAACAGAGTTAACCCATAATGTGGTGGATTCTGGTGGTGGTGTGACTGAAAGGGTTATAGTCTCTCCAGCAACCTATTGACCATTTTCACCGGACTTTCCCCAAGGTCAAGTTTAGTAATGTGTGCCTTCTAACTCCCATACCCCCCCCCCCCCCCCACATCACTCGATCCCTCTTGTATCAAACCCGCCCCCTCTCGGATCCTTTTCTCTGCCTGAAGCCCAAGCAGTTTAATTTAGAAATGCATTATAATCAATTGATAAACATTAGTATTTGTCAATTATGTAATTAAGAGACCTACTGTAGTACTTGGGCGTAATAGGTGCCTTTGTAAGATATTAATGGTGCATTATAATTAACATATCGAATCAAACCAACCACTCTCTCTCTCTCTCTCTCTCTCTATATATATATATATATATATATATATACAGTAATTATGTGTGTATCCTTTACCCACTTCCTATCCCTCCCTCCTCCCCTATTCCCTTTATACCCCTCCTTCATTATCTATCCTTCCCTCTCTCCTCCCCATGCACCTATAACCCTCTCCCCATGCCCTATAGCCCTCTCCCCCTATACCCTGATGACTCACCTGTCCTTTCTCTTCTACCTATGCTATGAGGGGTTGCAGCAATACCTTCTATATGTGTACAGAATTAAGGCATTGGTTGCAAGCGGCCTAGGGGTTACAGTGCGGGATTACTAACCATATTATACCTATATCTGTCTGGCTAACGGCAATATTCATAAACCTTACATGCATAAGTGCGCGGAATTTCGGTGTGAGTATCCTAGGTTCGAGTCCTTGGAATGCCACATGTATTTGTTGATTTCATTGATTGAGTTTAGAAGTGAAGTTGGTTGGTGGAAAAAACATAATAATAGTCAAACTCAACTAAGGAGAAAGAACTTTATTTTTTTATCACAGTTAATCCGACGATTGGAGGATTAGTGTGTGTGTGTTGGGGGGGGGGGGGGGGGGGGGATCTCGGGGCATGCGGTGGCCCCCAGAGGTATGATGTGCATCCTTGTCATCTACCAACAACCGCACACACCCACTGCCTTGTGGTTTAGTCTAGTAAGACAAAGGCTAGGGGAGCACACCCTGAGAGAAAAGCAGACGTTGGGGTCACGTCCTGGCGGTTTCCGACAAACTTGTATTCCGGCAGTCCCCTGCAATATTGAGCAGGAGCTGGTCGTCTTGGGTCCTTGCCATCAGCAACCCCTGTTCAGTACCAAGATAGTGAAGTTGGAACTGCGCACCTCCCTCGGCACTCTAAATTCTTCTATGCGCAGGTTTTCTCTTGAGAACGTCATCATCGGACTACGATGGACTACCATAAGCAGTAAGCAGTGTTTTTTAACTGTTATTATTATTATTATTATTATTGGGGTTTTCAATCGTGTCGGAAATTTCGAGGTCCTTGAAATTTTAGTCAACTTAGGAAGGATCTATTGGCATCAAAGGGGTAAAGACTAAAGACTATATCAATGTACCTTCTGACTACCATATGCAGTATATAAGACCCTTCCCACTCTCAAAAAATCGTCTAAAATAGCCAGAATAAACTGTCAAAACGCGCCATGATCGTCAAGGGGAGACAATTATATATTTATTTATTTATATATTAATTTATCCTCAAGGGGTTGAGTAGGGAACTGGGTGATATCAAGTTTCCTCTCTTAATTAACCCGCTCAGTACCAGGGACGTCCTTTTTATCCTATTCTGGAAACTATTAGATTATTTTATTCAGCTTAGGAAGGACCTTTTGTAATAATAAGGCTTCAAACTATCTCAACCAACCCTTTTAACTACCACAGATCCTTCCAAAACTGCATAATATCGTCTAAATATAGCTAGAATATAATATAACACACGTCGCTGGTACTCAAAGGGTTAAGGGGGGAAGGTTTACTTATTGGTCGTTTTTTTTTTTTTGTTTTTTTTTTTTGTATAGTTTCCTCCCTAGACTTTCATAAAAAAAAAAAAAAAAATATATATATATATATATATATATATATATATATATATATATATATATATATATATATATATATATATATATACAGTATATATATATATATATATACAGTATATATATATATATATATATATATATATATATATATATATATATCCCGAAGATAAATGTATACATGTTTCGGTAAAAAATATCCCGTCCAAAGGCCGGTTTCCTCCTAAATTATAGGCTTGCTATAGGAACAAAATGAGACCTAAATCGCACAAAAGGTCTTCATATTGACAAATAAATGGGGAAAAAGATCTTAAACATTGAAAAACTTATGGGCCGAACGTCTTTAAATCTCAAAACTAATGGGGATAAACATGAGGGAGAAGGGTGTCCAGAAACCCCCCCCCCCCCCTCTTTAATGTAGAGAAGATACGTACAACAAAAGAGAAAAGAGAGAGAATCATCCACTTTCCCTTTCAATAATCTATGTGAGAGAGAGAGAGAGAGAGAGAGAGAGAGAGAGAGAGGGAGAGAGAGAGAGAGAAAGGTACACCAAAGGAGAGGAGTGATTCCTTCCACTTTCCCTTTCAACTGAGAGAGAGAGAAAGGTACAACAAAGGAGAGGCGAGAATTCTTCCACTTTCCCTTTCAACTGAGAGAGAGAGAGAGGTGGAGGGAAAGCTTGACCTCCCTGTTCTATAGGTCATGCCACAGGTCACACATAAGGTCACATTAGAGGTCAAACCGGTGTCACACGAGCGGTTTGTATAGTATCGGAGTCCAGAATCCGCTACGAGTTAACCCTATCTAACCCCTTAATTGAGGATCATGACTTGTTGCATATTTATCCTGGCTACCAATTAGATGTTTTCATACAGCTTAGGAAGGATCTGCGGGAATGAAAAGGGTAAAGACACTTTCAATTAACCCTCTGACTTCCACATACCCTTCCTCATCTGAATAAAATAGTCTGTTAATAGCCAGAATAAACTGCCAAAACGCGTCATGATCCTCAAAGGGATTTACCATCTTGATAGCGTAATGCATAAATGCGCGGAATTTCGGTGTGAGTAGGCTATCCTAGGTTCGAGTCCTTGGAGCCTATTTGTTGATTTCATTAATTGAGTTTAGAAGTAAAGTTGGTTGGCGAAAAAATATGAATTAGTATACAGTAAATGTACTAAATGATCACTTTTGGCAGGCATGGAGGGTCTAGCCGGATCTTAAACTGTTTTTGAAAGTAGAGTTGTGGGGGTGGGGAGTGTGTGCGGACCCACTCACGGATGTACGTATTCTGCAATATACAGTATAGGCTACCCAGAATAATATTAACCGAATATTTCACCTATTACTCTCTCTCATACTCACTCGACTCCTCTCTCTCTCTCTCTCTCTCTCTCTCTCTCTCTCTCTCTCTCTCACGCACAACATACAATCGCAGCTGAATCGCTCTTACACACACATAATACAGTAGCGTACACTTATAACACTAACTCAAGTGTGACTCTTTCACACCCATACTACCCCCTCCCCCCACTTCTCTCACACACATACAATCGCAGCTGATTAGCTCATACACACATATACACTTTTCACACAGTAGACTGTCACTCATACCCATACACATGCTAACCCCCCCCCCCTCTCTCTCTCTCTCTCTCTCCCATACACACACATACAATTGCAGCTGAGTCGCTCTTACACACATATACACTTTTCACACACTTAGTAGACTGTCACTCATGCCCATACACATGCTACCCCCCCCCCCCCCCCCTCTCTCTCTCTCATACACACATAAATACAATCGAAGCTGAATCGCTCTTACACACACATTACAATTTGTTCTCTCACTCGATTCTAACTCTCACACACATACAGCCCCCCCCCCCCCTCTCATTGCATTTATTTTCGTTAGAAACGCATGGTCTGCGAGGTCAACTCGCATACATCTTAAAAATTATAAATGTTTCAACAATGTAGTTTATAATAGAATGCTTAGCCTCTATAGGAATACAGCACGTAACCATGGGTAGAAAATAGAGTTGAGGTTCAATACTAGTAGGCCTATATGTGGACATGTGTTCACATAATTATAAGGTGTGTTCTACCAGGAATAATCTTTCCTCAGAAATTTTAAATAGTTCACCAGTAGAGCAGTTCATGAAGAGGATATATTTTGCACACTCTGCAATGAGTGTAGTGCATTACACAATTTATCTCAATTCACTTGAATTAGTAGGCCTATAACTCACCGGAATGGACTAAGAGGGTCTTTGAGATATAGCCTACCCTGTTCAGTATGGGTAAGCCAGAAATCCAGACCCCAATTTCTCGATACTCATAACAACTTCAGTAATTGAGCTGTTAGTTCTACTATTTGAAAAGAGTCAATCGCTAAATAGGTGTGGGAAATTACAGCCCGTTTGCCCCAGTCCTTCCAGACTGAGGTTAGTCAAGATTTCCGGCCTAATTATTGTGAACATACAATAATTATTCCTAATTTCCTAGTCAGTCCTTACAATTGAAACTGCACCCCACATATCCGCCTTAGTTTTAAGTTTCTTGATTTCTTCCCTGAAAGGTTTAAGTATGGGAAACGCGGTTGAATTTGCTTTCCAGGGAACCGATTTGAGATATAAATGCACGGAATTAACTGGAATTTACGAACACACACACATGCGTTCACATACTCTCTATCTAACAATCACACATACATATATACTTTCTCTCGCACACACTCTCATACACACACACACACACACATGACTAACTCATTATCCTGCATATCGTGGTAAGTGTGCAGTACAAGGTAGTTTTAATAAGCATCTTTACAGATGTAAATTTGTTATGTTCGAGTGATATGAAAAGTGGCTATAATGATCTCTTGAATTTTGAAACTTTTAGACGTTCCCCCCATTAGTTTGGGTATATCAAGACGTTCCGACCATTAGTTTTAAGACCTTTCATGCCATTTAGGTGTCAATGTCTGTCTGGCGAGAGATAGCGAGCCTGTAATTTAAGGGGAACCTTAAAAAAAATATATATATATATATATATACAGTACTTTAATTCCGATACCAGGCGACCTAATTCCTGATGGGGTGGCCATGAACAAACCTCTTCCAGGCCGCCATCCCCTGACAACACTCCTATCCTTCCTCCCTCCCTACCCATCCCACTCCCCCATAATACATCCCTCCACCTCATTTTCGGTCTACCCCTCCCTCTAACTCCTTCCACCTCACTCTTATACAGTACACCCTCTTTGCCATTCGCTCCATCTCTAATCTAACCAAGCTAACCTAACCTGATCTTCCACCTCTCTCATACACCCTCTTTGCCATCTGCAAACTCTCCACTCACTCCATCTCTAACTAGTCTTAAAGTTCTATGGAGGTCCAAATGTAAACTATGCACAAACTTTTTATTCATCTTCGTTCTTGGTCTACCCCTCCCAGAAATGTTGCCGGAAAAATATCGTCTATCAAAATTTAGAATAAAAACTCTCGTGTGACATCCTCTTTAATCCAATAACATTTTCATAAGTGTGTTCGTATTATCTCCGCCATATTAAGTTGGTGGAGCTTGTGAGTATGTTTATTTGTTATCCTGATCTAATTAACACTTTCAGCATACCATGATGCATTCTTTATTTTTACACTGGCATTATTAGATTATACAGTATTAAACTTAAAAAAGATCTGTGGGAGTTGAGATAAATTGATATATCCTAGACTTTACCACTTTGATTGATACTGGAGTTTTTCCTAACCTAAATAAAATGAAAGAATACAACCATAGACTACCGAGAGGGGCGGGTGCCCAACCCCGAAAGGGGTTGAAATAGGGGAGCTATCCCCCCGCCAAAGGCGGCTTTCTAGGGCCGTTCCTAGCTGATGCTGAGAGGATTGGGTTCCTAGCTGATGTGGTGATGGGCTGGTCTATCAGAGTGAGAGCTGAGCGATCTCTGCCATACCCATAGCTTACTCTGACTGTTCCTTTTACTTATATATTTTCTAGATCTCAGGTGACGGCGTCTCTTCCGTGGATTGACCTCCCAATCTCCCAACCTAGAGGTTGGCAGATTGGAAGCCAAAGGATCACATTTTTCCTTTGACCCTCAACTTTCTCTTCATAATTGCTGAGGGGAACAGGGCCCTGGGTGAGGCTTTGGTTTCCCGGGCGTTTCCGCGCCCTCCTTAGCTCCCCGCCATGGAGTGGCTTCAGTCACCCAGGCTTTATTGTGGTAGGCAGGGAGGGTTCTGTGGGGGCGCTCGGTTATGGCCTTGGCCTTGCTCGGGGCCGTTCGGCCAAGCAGCCTGGGGAACAACAACAACAACCGAGAGGGGTAAGCAATTTACTATACTGTATCCCTAACTTATCCTACTTTGCCCTATCTGATGTGAGGTGGATCATTTATTTTGGACCCTTCCTGTTTCATTCCAATACGATTTGTTGCCTCTACAGTAGATGGCTCAATGGCGTCTCATTGTTGCTATGTGTAATTCCAAATACCTGGAGGTTTCTACCCCTTTCAATTCCCTTCGATTTAGGTATATTCGCTATCCTAATCTCGACTGCCTCTCATCTTCCTTTACGACAATCAGTTTCAGCTTCCTCCCATCACATGCCACTCCAAACTCAAAACACCAATCTAATGCAACTTTATCCTCTAGTCCGCAATAACTGGCTCACTTTCTATCTACCAGCCATCTCTCCCTCTCACTAGACTTCCTTATATCATTCTTGGTATTCTATTCTAATTTTTAAAGCAAACTGTTTTGCTAAAAAATCATGAAAAATTAATATCTATGTATGTACTAGCTGAGGTACCTAGCACTGCCCGAGGTAATATCAGAGAGATAATAATTTTGAGAGAGAGAGAGAGAGTACAAAGGAAATCAAGCAACAACAGATCTAGTGACCCTTCTAGGTTGCTTGTCCTCCAAAACACTGAGGATCAAGTGTCCAAACAGTGGTTTAGAGTGGGTAAGGGAACATTGGAAAGGGAACTACTGCCCTGCCACTAACGTGGCAGGACTAGGAAGTTAGTAGGGGACATATGGGTTAGTAACTGAGGGGAGGATAAAGTTATTCATTTACAAACGCAGTCAGTCGCGGGTTTGATGCGAGATATTTGTCTAGGCGGAATTTAAATGAATCAACGGTGCTGCAGTCTATAACGTCTCGGGGAAGCCCATTCCACAAGTTGACAACTCGATTGAAGAAGAAATTCTTAGATTCGTGCGAGTTAAAAGATTTACCAATAATTTTGCAACCGTTTCCCCGCGTGTAATTAGATTGGTCGATAGTGAAGTACTTACTACAGTTCATATTGTCGATGCCTTTGATGATTTTGAACACTTGAATTAAGTCGCCTCTTAATCTGCGCTGGGTTAAAGGAAATAGATTTAATTCTCTAAGACGCTCTTCGTATGGTTTGTTCTTTAGGCTAGGTATCATTTTGGTAACTCTACGTTGAACTCGTTCTAGCTTGTTTATATCTTTTTGGTAATAAGGGCACCAGGATTGAACGCAGTATTCCAGAAGAGGGCGGACTAAGGAATTGTAAAGGGTTAGGATAACTTCTTTGGATTTATGCTCAAATGACCTGCCTATAAAGCCAATTATTTTGTTTGCCTTCTTAACAACTTCTGAACATTGTTGACTCGGTTTTAGGTTACTCGATATTGTTACTCCCAGATCAGTTTCTCTGTTTACATTCTTAAGCTGAGTGCCATTCATCGAATAGTTTGCTTTCTCATCTAGGTATCCGACATGTAGTACTTTACATTTATCCGCATTGAAACTCATTTGCCAAATTTGGGCCCAACATGACAATTTATCTAGATTGTGTTGCATATCGTCAACTTGTTCTTTTGAGAGTACGCTATTTGCAATTTTTGTATCGTCAGCAAATTTTGAGATTGTGCAGGTGAGACCCTCATCTATGTCGTTGATGTAAATTAGAAAGAGAATTGGTCCTAGTACCGAACCCTGGGGTACCCCGCTACTTACATTGGTCCATTTAGATGCCTTACCGTTTATGACTACCCTTTGCTTTCTGTTGCTGAGCCAATTTTCTATCCATTTCAACACACCGTCTTGTATTCCATGCGCTTTTAGTTTAGCAGTAAACGTTTGTGGGGAACTTTGTCAAAGGCCTTTTGAAAATCAAGGTATATAATATCTACAGCTTTACTCTCATCGTAGAGGTTGAGGATATCGTGGAAGAAGTCTAAGAGGTTTGTTAAACAGGAACGTTTTTTACGAAAGCCGTGTTGAGTATCTTTAAGTATGTTATTTTCCTCTAAGTGATTTACGAGTCTGTCTCGTATGACCGTTTCTAGCATTTTACATACAACTGAGGTTAAATCTAATTGGACGATAGTTACTGGGTAGGGATTTGCTGCCTTTTTTGAATATCGGTGTTACGTTGGCTAGCTTCCACTGATCAGGCATAGTTCCAGACTGCAAGGATTTATTGAATAGTAATGTCAGTGGTTTGGAGAGCTCATTCTTAGCTTCCTTTAGAACTCTAGGTGAGATTGTATCAGGTCCTGGCGTTTTATTTACCTTGAGTTTATCTAAACAATTCAATACTTCTCTCTCTGTAACGGTGATATTGCTTAGAACATCTGAATTATCAATCTGAATCGGCGATGGTGTAGGGATATCACTGAGGTCTTCTGTTGTAAAAACTGATGCAAGAAGGTATTGAGGGCATTACTCATTTGTACTTCGTCTTTGGTGTATTCTCCTTTTTCATCGACTAACGGTCCAACAGTTGAAGTAACTACTTTTTTCTTTCTGATATAACTATAGAATTCTTTCGGGTTTGTTTTACTTTGATTCGCAATATGTAACTCTAAGGTCTTTTTACTTTGCTTAATTAACTTTTTGGCTTTGCGTCGTAGCTCTACAAATTTCACCCGTTCTTCGTCATTTTGTGAGGATTTTAATCTATCATTAGCAAATTTTTTAGCAAGCAGGCAGTTTGAAATATCTTTATTCCACCATTTGGGCTTATTATTATGGCCTGGACGCCGTATTTTCGATGGTATGCAGTCTTGCACTGCTTTTAGGTAAGTGGTTTCGAATAACTTCCAAGATGTATTTATGTCGTTATTGTTAATTAAAAAGCTCCAGTCAGTTTCTTTAAACATAGCTCTAAGTTTATGGAAGTTTGCTTTCTTGAAATTAGGGACTTTTTCGATGCTACTATTTGGTTCGTTACTAGTAAACTTTAAAGTGAAAGTTATCGTACGATGGTCGCTGTTACTGAATTCATCACCAACATTCAAATTCTCTATCAATTCTTCTTTTGTTGCAAGTACAATGTCAAGAACGTTACCACGGGTCGGCATTCGAGAGAGAGAGAGAGAGAGAGGTGAGAGAGGAGAGAGCGAGAGAGGGGAGAGAGAGGAAGAGGATGAGAGAGAGAGAGAGAGAGAGAGAGAGAGAGATGAAGAGGAGAAGAGAGATAGAGAGAGAAGATAGAGAGAGAGAGATGAGAAGGAGAGAGAGAGACGAGAGGACGAGAGACCAGAGAACAGAGAGCAGAGAGAGAGAGACAGAGAGAGAGAGAGAGAGAGAGAGAGAGAGAGAGAGAGAGAGGGGGCCCATCCCCCTCCCCCCGGGGATGGGCGAGGGGATTTTTTATTTTTTTTATTTTTTGCACCCCCTTAGTAGGCTACGAATGCCAAATTTGGGCTCGCCATCTTGAAAACTGAGGGAGTTGGGGTGGAGGGGTTCCACCCCGCCCACTTAAAACGTATTCTAGCAACCCCTTAGTATGCATGCCAAGTATGGGCTCTCTATCTTGAAAACTGAGGGAGGTTGGGGGTTCTTCCCCCCCCCGCCAGGTCACCCAGGATAATTAATATACTGTATATATTTATAAATATCATTTTATATTTCAAGAAATTTTCCTTAAATATATGTACAGTACAGTATAGATAAATGGAGATTTGGTTAAAATCTTATCTGTTACCACATGCCTCACTAGTATTTTATTAACATCTTAACTTGTAAATAAACAAAATAATACAATGGCAAAATTAAAATGAAATTGACAAAACAAAACATTCAATAAAGTGATGCAAAGGTAAGTAGCAGATAAGAGCTTAAATCCTGGACCGACTTGTATGTTTTTCCCCCCAACGAGTGAACCAAGTGGGCCGGTAATATCTCTTAAAACTCTGCTAGGCTCCTGCTGTATCTCTACCTCACCACCTGTACACATTACCATCACAGGTACCACACATTGGTTGTTTTAACAATGATCTCCACTATGTACAATTTTGGCTGATGGTGGCTGTGGATGACGGGGTCTTGTATGTATGTAGTGACTCCTTGGCATCCATACCTCCCAAACTCTTCCTCAATTCACACTTCTCCAGTTCCACCTTTCAGCGATCGATGTATCTCCCTCTTCTACTGCTCAACGATCCGCTCCTCCATTTCTAACTTGGTATTCCCCTTTTTCTCTCCAACACCTCAAATCTATAGCGATCCAAGGTTTCTTCCCCTCATACTCAACAATCAACATCGCTCTACATCTCCATCTCCATCTCAACATCTCTCCTCCTTCACCCATTCTCCCTCTCCTCCATCTCCACCTCAGCACCTTTCCTCCATAACCCCCTTTCTCCATCTCCACTTCAAAACCTATCCTCCACCTCAGCGATCGACCTCTCCGAAGACAATATCGAGCGTGCCAATGATAGCTACGATATCGGCCAACATGTGGTTCTTGCCCACCATGTCCGTACCAGCCAAATGGGCAAACCCGGGAGCCTTGATCTTGCACCTGGAAGGGGAAGTTTATATTGATTTATACATATATTTTGTTCATATAATTAGTACCGTGTTTCATTACTTAGGCCTACAGTATATTAAAACTTGTCAATAGCTAATTTAAAGTACCTGTAAGGCTTAGAAGAACCGTCCGACACAAGGTAGACTCCAAACTCTCCCTTGGGTGCCTCAATAGCTGTGTAGGTGGCACCGGGAGGGACCTGGTAACCCTGGGTAAACACCTTGAAGTGGTGGATCAGTGCCTCCATGGATGTCTGAAACATACATAACGGTACAAGATTTGGTTATTACACATAGATACCTGAAGCACATATTAACACCCAACATACACTGTTTGAACACCTTGGAGTGGTGGATCAGAGCTTCCATGGACGTCTGAAACATACACACAATTTGGTAAAGTAAAGCCTTACATCAGGGGTTAGAGAGGGCTAAGAGTTGAGTCATGTATGGAGTGGTCCTTCATCTTTTATTATGTCTAAGAGATGAAAATTAATTGAACTAATGCACCTTATGAAGAAATGGTCTGTAAAGTTGTGGCATCTGCGCGCTTCGGAGGACTTAAGAGGATATCACACAAGCTTTTACCCTCCCCTTGTCTTTCTGCAACTCCTCATCATCCTTAACGACATCCATCAACATACCCATATTCCTCACCAAGCCCTCTATAACCCATCATCTCCAGACATCACCTTTTGCTCCCCAGAACTCGCCCCCACAACATCCTGGAGGGTGGTCAGAACCTTAGGCTCTGACCACCTCCCGATCATTATCACCACCAAAACCAGACTCACCCCAGCTAGCCACAAACACACATACACCAATTATAAAAGAGCTAACTGGGAAGCATTCACAAATGAGACAGAACAACACTTCACAACTCTAAACAGTACACCCATCACTAACATCAACAATGCTGTACACATACTCAATAAAACTATCCAAAACGCTGACAAGAAACACATTCCAAGAGGTAACAGAAAAAGACACAACCCCAACTTCACACCAGAAATTCAAAACCTCATCAGACAACGCGACATACTGAAACACTCCCCAGCACCCCACACACAAGACATCACACAACAAATTCAAGCACTCAACACCCAAACTAACAACAAAATACAAGAACAACAAAAACTAAATTGGAATAACTTCCTACAAACACTTGATCACAAAACAAACCCCAAAAAACTATACAAAACACTAAACAGCATCACACTTTCCAACAGCAACACAACACAATCACATGCTGCAATCACAACAACAGACTCTACTCCTTCATGTAAACAACAAGCAAACACTCTCATCAATCACTTTTCACATGTCAGCCACCTAAAACCTCACAAAGACGACCGACGTGTCATCCGACGTAAGAGACAATTCCCCACAGACCCTGACTATACACCCTTCACCAATCACCAGACAAAGCATATCATCAACAATCTCAAGCACTCACCCGCCTGTGGCCTAGACAACATAAGCAACATACACCTCAGACACCTGGGACCACAAGGCATACAAGCACTCACTAACATATCAAACTACAGCTATTCACACAACACAATACCAGACATTTGGAAGCATGGTATCATCATCACATTCCCCAAACCCAACAAAGACCCCACGCTACCCTCCTCGCACCGCCCCATCACACTCCTTTGCTCCCCCTCCAAAGTCATGGAACGCCTAGTATTACAACTAATTACACCTGACCTACCCCTAGCTCCAACACAACATGGCTTTAGGCCACTGCACTCCACAAACACTCTTCTCACAGACCTTACACAAAGAGCTTTCGACGGCATCAATTCAGCTAGACCACCACACAGATCACTATTAGCCACACTCGACATTAGTAAAGCCTTCGATGCCATCCCCCGCCACAACCTAACAAACAAAATCTACAACACAAACATGCACAACAACACAAAACGGTGGCTGGCCAACTTCCTAGCAGGCAGATGTGCACACGTATCTTTTGCCAGTCAGTCATCTAAAATCAGAAACTTTCCAAACGGAGTCCCACAAGGATCCGTCCTATCGCCCGCACTCTTCAATCTGTACATGCACGATATAACTACACCCAATACGCCCCAAATAAACTTAGCCTCCTATGCAGATGACATAACACTCACATGCACACACCATGACCCAAAAAGAGCAACAGATCTCCTTCAACCCTATCTCAACACACTACCATGGCTGGTGCACTACAAACAGACTTAATCTAGCCCCAGCCAAATCCACCGCAACCCTGCTCACAAGTTGGACAGGAGAACACGAATACATCCCTCAACTCACCATAAACAACACACCCCTAACACATACACACACACCCAAAATCCTAGGAGTAACATATGATACTCATATGACATTCAAACAGCACACCACAAACATTAAAAAGAAACTGACACCCAGACTTAACGCCCTCAGGTCACTTGCTCACACAAAATTTGGACACAACAAAGAAACTACCACCACAGTATATAAACAATACATAAGATCAGTGATGGAATACGCAAGCCCAGCCTGGGCTTCTAACCTAGCTGAAACACATCATAAGACCTTACAGACTATTCAAAACAAAGCCCTGAAGATCATTACAGGCTGCACAGCTACTGCACCCACAGATCACCTACATCAAGAAACCAAAATCCTCAAAGTCAAAGACCATCTGGACATGAGAGGCACTCAATTCCTGGCAGCAGCCTCCACGAACCAAGACCACCCACTAAACTACATGGCAACACACCCACAGACACCAAGAAATATCAAAACAACACCCAGCACACGGTATCACACACAATTATTGTCCTCTCTCCCTCCCTGCCCACCCCGAACCAACTTCCAGAAGCACATCCATACTCATATTTCTCACCGATCCATCCACTCACTCACAGACAACACGCAGCTGCATGCACGACCTCCCGAAATCCATCCTTCCGAATCCTCCCTTCCTCGCGAGGACAGAGTCCACCTGGCCAGGCTGAGATGCGGACACCATCCAGCTCTCCTGAGCTATCAGAAGAGACTGGATGACTCCGTTGTCGACACCTGCCCGGGATGTAACACAGCACCCCATACCATTAAACACATCATAGAAGACTGCATTTCACACAACCACTTATGCCAACAACACAATCTACACTCAATGAGAGCTCTGTGGGAAAGCCCGATCGTGGCCATGGCCTTTCTCAGGGACTCGGGGCTGTTCGGCCAGGCAGCTTAGGGAACAACAACAACAACAACAACTCTGAGCCTCTTAACCTGGCAGCTGTGTTATCTTGGTTTGAAAGATCCACCCGTGGTGCGAATTAATGGCTGAAAAGGCGACTTTCGCAAATTGTAATGTTGTTGATGTTGTTGTTCCCCAAGCTGCCTGGCCGAACAGCCCCAAGGCCTCGAGCAAGGCCGAGGCCATAACCGAGCGCCCCCACAGAACCCTCCCTGCCGACCACAATAAAGCCTGCATGACCGAAGCCACTCCATGGCGGGGAGCTGAGGAGGGTGCAGAAACGCCCGGGAAACCAAAGCCCCACCCAGGGCCCTGTGCCCCTCAGCAATTATGAAGAGAAAGTTGAGGGGCAAAGGAAAAATGTGATGCTTTGGCTTCCAATCTTGGTAGATTGGGAGGTCAATCCACAGAAGAGACGCCGTCACTTGAGATCTATAAAATATATAAGTAAAAGGAACAGTCAGAGTAAGCTATGTGTATGGCAGAGATCGCTCAGTTCTCACTATGCCTGACCGAGCAGCCCCGCAAATTGTAATGTAATTGTAATTGTAATGTAATGTACATCAGTGTGTTGATATCACACCTACACATCCCACTGCTAATATAAATTGCATACAAATTATGTAGGCTAGATGTGATGTGGGCACGGCCGGGAGTTGCACGGTTAGCGAAAATAGGTACCTGTGAACCATTGTTTTTGGCTAGCCGCGGGAGAGGAGGAAGGGGAGGAATTACATAATATCCCTTATAAATCGGTACTACTGCACCACAAGGCATATGTGAAGAATTAGGACCCAGATATTAGGCGTAGGGGAAGAATAACGCACGCAAATGTATCAGGTTAGGTATAAGCCAGTCGGGGGTGAGAGAGAGGAGAGAGGAGAGAGGGAGGGTGGAATATCTCCTCCCTCCCTCACCTTGTTATTGATCAGTGTTTGGAAGCTTACGCTCATTGCAGGTTCTTGCTCACTCATATTTGTATATAGTATATGGGATACATGGGATTTATCTGGGGTTGAGGGATGGCCCCAGAGCCCTGCCATCCCCTCCACAATAATAAAGGTGTGTGAGTGTAAAGTGTGTGTGAGGTGTGGAAGTGTATTGAAGTGTGTGTGAGGTGTGGAAGTGTATTGAAGTGTGTGTGAGGTGTAAGTGTATTATGATGTTTGATATTGATAGTTGCTATGTAGGCCTATTCCTGATCAAATTTTCAGCCGCCTAAGCCTGTTAGCGCGGTCTTTGTAGGCTTTTGAAAATCTCTCTTCCCAAAGGCTTATCACCGTCGCCTAGGAAAAATGTCTGGGTTAAGTTTTGGTTTGTTTATTTCGCAAGTTTTACAATTTAATTAGGCTAAGTACATTTCATACAAAATCCTGTCACTTACAATAATATAACGGTACCATTATACCTCCAGTCAATTTGTGAATACCAGTAATACCAGTGGAAAATAGTGAAAATATTGCCAGAAAAATTCATAGATCAAATGTTAACAATATAAGTGTGATATCCCCTTTAACCCCTTCGCAACAGTGATGCATTCTTACTATTTACAGTATTCTGGATAAAGTTAAGACAACTTTATGCAGTTTCAGGACCTACAGTATTACATTCAGATGGTTTATTGAGATCATATTAAATATTTTACCCTTCTGATTTCTAGAGGTAAATTTTTAGCTAAAAATAATGGTAATAATGGTAAGGAAGTGAGTGCAGAAAAGGATATAGGAGTAGTGATAGATAATAAGTTAAATTTCTCAGAACATTTAGCGGAAAAGATAAACAAAGCCAATAGAATTGTAGGGCTGATAAGGACATTTGTGTCACTTGACGAAGAAATCTTCAGGAATCTATATACAGCGCTGGTTAGGCCACACCTGGAATATGCAAACCAGGTGTGGGCTCCATATATGGTAAAGGATATAGAAGCAGTGTAGAAAGTGCAGAGAAGAGCTAGCAAGCTGGTACCAACGTTGAAGAACGCGGGCTATGAGCAGAGGTTGAGGACACTGGGACTTCCGACACTGGCATATAGGAGAAAGAGAGGGGATATGATAGAGACTTTTAAGATAGTGTCAGGAAAGTACGATGAGGATGTGTGTGAAGGTATCTTCTTGATGCGGGAGGGAACAAGAACGAGAGGACACTCTAAGAAAATTTACAAAGAAAGAAAAAGGCTTGAGAAGGCGAAGAACTCATTTTGTGATAGAGTGGTAAATGAGTGGAACGCACTGCCCCAGTATGTAGTCGATTCCGAATCAATAAGGGAGTTTGAAAGTAATCTTGATAAAGCATGGGGAAGACAAGATTTGAAGTTTGATTATAAAACAAAAATACAGAATAGTAAAAATGTTGCGTCTGCTACCGCCGCCGCCAACACCGTGAACGACCGCAGCAGTGCAAGTACTGGTACTGAGCTGGATACACAGGCATAGTTTGCCTTTTTCCAGAGGATCTACTGTAAGAAACTGTAAGAAACTGTAACCAAAATAAGATGAAAATGATGTCATTGTGCTGAAGGGGTTAACCTGAAGATTAGTTACCAACTGAAACCCTGTACCAAACTTGGGAGCGTGTCCATACCTTCATCTCAGCACGACTGGGAGGAGCCACCTTGGCATCGTCCACTCTCACCTCTCCCTCCGGCATCTGGTTCAGGCACTGCTCGACGATCCGCATAGATTGGCGCATTTCACTGACACGGATCAGGTACCTTGGGGCGATGGATAATAATTTTGTGAAATGTTTAACCAGCCTTGGTCGGAAATCCTATATATTCTGCAACCATAACTGTCATAACTGTTGCCATTCAAGAAGAGAAAAATCCTATATATGTCTACAACCATACCTGTCGTAAGTGTCGCCATTCTTGCCCACAGGAACATCAAACTCCACCAGGTCGTAGGCGTCATAGGGCTGGGTCTTGCGCAAGTCCCACTTGATGCCCGACCCACGCAGCATCACTCCGCTGAAACAAGGGGTTCAGGGTTAGTTATAAGGTCTGGTAAGATTGGGACACAAGCAGTTAGCTAAAAGATCTAGTAAGGAAAGGTAGGGGTGCAGAGTTAGCTATAAGATCGGGTAAGGTATAATCACTTAGGAGAGGTATCTCTCTGGGTTACCTAAAAGATACTGCGGGGTTAGATATAAGTAATAACAACTTAGGAAGGGCATGAGGCTAGCTATAAAATCAGCTATGGTATGGGATGAGAGGGGTTAGCTAAAATACGAATTACATTAAGTATAACCACTTGCGAGAAGTTTGGCGTTAGATATAAACTTGGGTAAGATACAGGCATGGGAAGGGAGGGGTTAGACAGAAAATAAAAATAAATCAATTGAGCAAGGTATAAATAACCATTAAGTAGGAGTTTGGGATTAGCTGCAAGATCAGCTAAGGTACGGGAAGGGAGGGGTGTGGTGTTAGCTATAAGATCAGGCAAGATATAACAATTTGGAAGGGGCTCAGCGTTAGCTATAAGATCAGTTAGGTACCAGTATAGGGGGGGGGAAGGGTATAGATAGGTTCACTTTTAAATGAACTAAGTTATGGGAGAGGAGGAGTTAGCTATAAGATCAGCTAAGATATTATAAACTGTGAGCTCACTATGTGTATTGCCACAGTTGAGGGAGTATCTCTGTGCCATTCTCTTCTACCTCTCACTATTAGTCCTAACCATGTATCTTGTATGCCTCCTTGGGAATTTTTGAGCCCCCTCAGAGGGCCAAGAATATCTATATTCAACTTGTCATCCCATTAAGATGAAGAAAGCTAGAAACATCTTGATCAGAAGCTACATAATCATTTCTTTAACCCCATCTATTTCGGGAAAACATAATATAAATAAAACTGTCAGCGCAATGGATAAATGCACTGAATTTCAGTGTGAGCATCCTGGGTTCGAATCCCTGGACTGCCACATGTATTTGTTGATTTCATTAATTGAGTTTAGGAGTAAAGTCTGTTGGTGGAAGTAACATAATAATAATATATATATATAGTATATATATACTGTATAAAAATCAAATGCAAAGGGATAAAGTTTACTATCACCAATTGAGCAGGGAGTGCATGGTGGTAAAAACTGCATCATCATCAATACCTGAAGCCGTAGTTGAGAGCCTGTTCGGCGGTGACTGTGCCAATATCAACGGTACGCTGCTTCCAGATACGGTTGTGGGTCAGTACGTCCTCCACCTCATCCAGACGCTCTCCAAACTTACTGATGAACTCATATATATCGTCCATCAGACCAATTGGCAAGTCCTACGAGAGGAAGAGAGACATAGTTTAAGACATAGATGGTTCACTTTTTGGGCGATTTTTTCATGTATTCATTATTTTTCTAGTTTCCTCCCTAGACCTCCATCAAATTTAAAAAAAAACATCCATTAGATCCCCCTTCTAGATTAATTTGTAAATTTTTCGTTAGAAAAATTCGGCCGGTTCTTCCATTATAGGCTCACTATCGTTCACCAGGGAAAAAATCGACACCTAAATAGCACGAAAGGTCTAAATATTGACAAAGAAATGGGACGAAAGGTCTAAATATTGACAAAGAAATGGGACGAAAGGTCTTAAAATCGACTAACTAATGGGGAAAACATCTTAACATCTGAAAACTAATGGGGCTAAACATGAGGGAGAATACATATACTGTATGTATACAGTGTATGTTTTTATTTGTTCCTAAGTTGCCATAGTCTCTCTCCAGTGCCTCCGGGTGTTTTGTGTGGATTGATCTTGATGGTGTTTCTGCACCCTGGTTGGAGACTTCGGCATCTCATATAATAATAAAAAGTGGTCCAGAAAACTGGCCAATCTCCCCTTAACAACATAGGTAAGTTCAGAGTACGTCCTCCACCTCGCCCAGACGCTCTCCAAACTTACTGATGAACTCATATATGTCGTTCATCAGACCAATTGGCAAGTCCTACGAGAGAAAGAGCTCTAGACATAGTTTAAGGGGACATGGGCTGTTTTTTTGGTCACCCTTCTTCCTCATACTTACCCTCAATAGTTTTCAGATTTTATGACGTTCGGCCCATTAGTTTGGCGATTTTAATACCTTTTGCCCCATTTCGTTGTCAATTTTAAGACCTTTTGTGCCATTTAGGTGTCGATTTTTTCCTGGCGAGCGATAGCAAGCCTGTAATCTTAAGAGTCACCGGCCTTCGGCCAGGACATTTTTCTATCGAAAAATGTACAAATTAATGTGGAGTGGTATTTGAAAAGTAGACAGAATAGATAAAAAGTAGACAGAATGGATAAAAAACACCATCTGAGGAAGAGCACTTTATTGTCAATAAAGGGATAGGGGTGTAATCTTGTATGGAGATATAGAGACTCATATGAATGATAATGGAGTGAGAAAAGTGAGGGATATGGAGACAGTGAAGGAGGTCTTGAAAGGTGTGGATGAGGACGAATATGGATGGGAAGGGCAGGTGGAGGAGATCAGTAGGATAGGTAGATATAAAAGGGGAGAGATGAGACCTATAAGGGTACAGTTTAAAACTAGGGTAGTGGCGGAGACTGTGACAAATTTTAGTTGGAGGCTAAATACAAATGATAAACTGAAACACATAAGACATTTTTGCCAAGACACATTTGCCAAGGATCAACTGGGCAAATTGTACTACTCCAGCGGGACAGGGTAGCATGGAAAATAAGTTTATAGAGAAAGTGAGAGATTGTTTTTTAACGCAACATATTGTAGAGATGACAAGATATAGAGATGGGACGCAGGGGAGTGTACTTGATTTGATTTTTAGCAATGAAGAGGATATAGTGGAACATGTTAATGTGGATAGCCCTATAGGTCGTAGTGACCATGCCTGTATAAGCTTTAGTTGTAACATTAAATTGGAGAGGGATAATAAAAGCAATAGAAAAATATACATGTATGATAGAGCAGATTATGAGCTGCTGAGACGGTGTTTGGACATTGACTGGGGGGAATATTTGAACGGTGAAGACGCTGAAGGAATGTGGAGGAAAATTAGAGTCAAACTGGAGAATGCTGTATCCAAAAGTGTACCAGTAAGGGAATATAAGGATAAAACAAAATTGAGGAAAAGAACTAACCCAGAATTGCCAATGAAAAGAAAGCTTTGGATATTGATTAGAAGAAAGAAACGATTGTGGGAAAGATTAAAATTGTTAAAAAAGAACAGGGGGTCTAGTATAGAGGCTATGGAAGTGGATCTGGAACGTAGACAAATAAACAATAAAATAAGGTGGGAAACAAGGAGGGGGGTGAAGGAGAGGGAGAGAGAGATAGCTAGAAATGTGAAGGATAATCCAAAAATATTCTGGAAGTACATTCAGGAAAAATTAACAAGAAGAGTAGGGATCCCAGAGCTGGTGGGGGGGTTGAATGATGGGAGTAGAGCGGAGACTGATAAGGAGAAAGCAGAGGTGCTGGGGAAATACTTTGGGGGGGTACTAACAGTGGAGTCGGAGGACGCAGTGCCTACTATTCCCATCAAACAGGCACCGGCACTAGAACTAGTAGAGTTTTCCCATGCTAGAATAAGAAGGGCTATAGAAAAAATGAACAGAAGTAAGTCACCGGGACCGGATGGGATACACCCAAGAATCATAAAGGAAGGAGGGGAGATGTTAGTAGAGCCATTGAAAATGTTATTTGAGGTATCGTTTAATACAGGACAAATCCCGATGGACTGGAGAGAGGCGAACATAACAGCTATATTTAAGAAGGGAAAGAGAAATGACCCAGGGAATTATAGACCAGTCAGTTTGACAAGTGTTGTGTGTAAACTAATGGAAACGGTAATTAGAGAAGGAATAATGGATCATATGAAGTCAAACCAACTTTTCAGTGGGAGGCAGTTCGGATTCTTGCCGGGGAGGTCGACGGTACTACAGCTAATTAAGGTGGTAGATGATTGGATGCAAATTCTAGAAGATGGTGATGTAATAGACGTGGTATATTGCGATTTTATGAAGGCCTTCGATAAGGTCCCACATAAAAGGTTAATAGAGAAAGTTAGAAGCTATAATATAGGGGAGAAATGTGTGAAATGGATAGAAGCCTTCCTGAAAGATCGGAGACAGAGGGTATTGGTGAATGGAATGGGCTCGGGGTGGAGGGAAAATTACAAGTGGGGTACCTCAGGGATCTGTGTTGGGACCACTGCTGTTCGTTATATTTATCAACGACTTGCCTGAAGTTATAACTAATGGAAGTGAGGTATACCTGTATGCGGATGACACTAAACTGTATAGAAGAGTGAGGAGTAAGGAAGATATGGGTTTGCTTCAAGGAGATGTGGAGGGCATGAAGGGATGGTCTGAGCATTGGTTAATGCCTTTTCATCCAAAAAAATGCAAGTACATGCGGATTGGGACCAGCAAGATAGACAAGGTAGGATACAGTATGTATGAAGCGATGGAGGAAGTGAGTGCAGAAAAGGATATAGGAGTAGTGATAGATAATAAGTTAAATTTCTCAGAACATTTAGCGGAAAAGATAAACAAAGCCAATAGAATTGTAGGGCTGATAAGGAGGACATTTGTGTCACTTGACGAAGAAATCTTCAGGAATCTATATACAGCGCTGGTTAGGCCACACCTGGAATATGCAAACCAGGTGTGGGCTCCATATATGGTAAAGGATATAGAAGCAGTGGAGAAAGTGCAGAGAAGAGCTAGCAAGCTGGTACCAACGTTGAAGAACGCGGGCTATGAGCAGAGGTTGAGGACACTGGGACTTCCGACACTGGCATATAGGAGAAAGAGAGGGGATATGATAGAGACTTTTAAGATAGTGTCAGGAAAGTACGATGAGGATGTGTGTGAAGGTATCTTCTTGATGCGGGAGGGAACAAGAACGAGAGGACACTCTAAGAAAATTTACAAAGAAAGAAATAGGCTTGAGAAGGCGAAGAACTCATTTTGTGATAGAGTGGTAAATGAGTGGAACGCACTGCCCCAGTATGTAGTCGATTCCGAATCAATAAGGGAGTTTGAAAGTAATCTTGATAAAGCATGGGGAAGACAAGATTTGAAGTTTGATTATAAAACAAAAATACAGAATAGTAAAAATGTTGCGTCTGCTACCGCCGCCGCCAACACCGTGAACGACCGCAGCAGTGCAAGTACTGGTACTGAGCTGGATACACAGGCATAGTTTGCCTTTTTCCAGAGGATCTACTGTAAGAAACTGTAAGAAAGTAAGAATCGAGAAATCAGCTAATAAGAGATTCAATTTACGATCAGCTGGAAAAAAATAGACTATAGTACCGGTGCTCTATGAATATTTAAATGTTTTGCCCTATTACCTTACCTAACAATTTTAACCAACCTATGGCCGGGACGTTTTTGTATAAAAAAAGGTAAACATTTAGATAGTTGCCTAAACTTCCTATCTGAATGAGGCAAACCGTCTTAAAATTCATGGCTGAAGAGGGTGAAAATGGATATAGAATGGATAGAGAGGGAGAAATATGGTCGCCCATCGAACCAATTAGCAAGTCCTACGAGAAAGACACAAAATTTAGTACAGTATTAATATTAAATAGGTGAAGGCTGGTCCTATCCAGTGAGGTTTGGCATCCTCGACTCAACCTTAGCCGTTTCTGTCTATCCTACATTTTTCTTCTGGGGGCAGGTTAGGAATCCTCCTCCCCTTGTAAAATTCTACTACTCAACGAGACAGAATTGGAACTTTACAGGTTCCTGTTCGGGCTCTGTCTCGAGTCTGCCACCTCCAGCAATGGGATATGTGCCTGAGTATACAGTATACATATCTATCTATTCTATCTATATGCTCAGGCCCAATCCCCACTTTTCCTATTTTTTTCCCCCTCTATTTTATTATTATTTTTTTCTTGGGGGTGGCCGACTCAAGACAGAGCAAAAACAGGAAAACACAAGACACAAGACAAAAAGCGAACAAACACAGACAAAACACAAAATTCACACACATCTAGGTCACCCAGGAGAATACCCAGAGACCAGGGTCAGTATACATACATACATTAATAGATTCCAGGTGGAAAGAGGTGTTAATGACAATACAGACACCAATATAGTACCGGTATACAGTAATACAGGTTTGGCCAATCTATATTACTATACAGTAGAGCTAGAGTAAAAATCTTTATCTCAGTTACTTATAGTTTTCTCCCTAACCCTTTCCTTTAGAGAGAAATATGGAGTTAAAGATGACGAAAAATCTGATTATACCCGGGCATGCAGTACTTACAATAGCCACTCCGCCGGGTCTGACATAGGCGGCATGGAGTCGTGCCCCAGAGGCCCGTTCGTAGAACTCCATCATCTTCTCTCGCTCCTCAAACAGCCATAGGAAGGGAGTCAGGGCCCCAACGTCCATGGCGTGGGCTCCCAGGAACATGCAGTGGTTCAAGATACGTGTCACCTCCGCAAACATAGCTGTGCATTGAAAAATTATGTGTAAGAACTGACATAAGAACAGGATAAGGATATTAATAAACACAGATGAGTGAGAAAGAATGAAGACTTAAGAACATTTCAGACATTGATACTGACAAAGAAGAACACTGATAGTTTATACTAAAGTCATGGCGGGTGCCCAACCCCGAAAGGAGTTGAAACAGGGGAGCTATCCCCCCGCCAAAGGTGGTTTTCTAGGGCCTTTCCTAGCTGATGCTGAGAGGATTGGGTTCTAGTCATGTGGTGATGGGCTGGTCTATCAGAGTGAGAGCTGAGCGATCTCTGCCATACCCATAGCTTACTCTGACTGTTCCTTTTACTTATATATCTTCTAGATCTCAAGTGACGGCGTCTTTTCCGTGGATTGACCTCCCTACTGCCAACCTAGAAGTTGGCAGATTGGGAGCCAAAGCGTCACATTTTTCCCTTGCCCCTCAACTTTTCCTTCATAATTGCTGAGGGGCACAGGGCCTTGGGTGGCGCTTTGGTTTCCCGGGCGTTTCCGCACCCTCCTCAGCTCCCTGCCTTGGAGTGGCTTCGGTCACCCGGGCTTTGTTAGTGGTAAGCAGGGAGGGTTTTGTGGGGGCGCTCGTTTATGGCCTTGGCCTTGCTCAAGACCTTGAGGCTGTTCGGCCAGACAACCTGGGGAACAACAACAACAACAACAACTAAAGTCACAGCAAATAAATATTGTACAGAAGACATGGCATGAGCTCCGGAACATGCAACGATTCTAGATATGTGTCACCTCCGCAAACACGGCTGAATGGTAAGACAATATTTATTGAACAGGACATTGATAGTTTGATACTACTGTAGTACTGTAATTTAAGAACATTAACAAATAATACACAGAAGACATGATGTGAGTTTTAAGGAACAGTCAGTGATTTAAGATGCATATCACTTAAGAATATACCGGTATATAATTTTTAACAATAATAATAATAATATGGTACTACAGTCAGTCCCCCTAATACACGTATGCTCAGTCCGCGTTTACCCTATTCCGCGCCGAGGGGTAAAACAGCTACTCAAAATCCCTAAAACACGTATTGACCCCACAAAACGCGAATCACAGTTAAAGAGTGGTGTAAAAATGCTGTTTTTTGTATTCCGCGCCACCCCCCCTCCCTACTCCGCGCGCACACCCCTCGGAGGCCTTGGCTTCCCCGTCACTGTCACTGGCCCCGTCCCCGTATATACCCATAGATTTCCCGATCGCAGTAGTGCCTTCACCAGTTTATTCTTCCTAGGCATTTTTAAGTTGTTGAAGGGTGTAGGAAGGCAGTTGTTACACAATAAATGGGTCAAGTCTCAGCGCAAGGACACCTAAGGATATTGGGACTGAGAAGCACGCACGCACGCACGCACGCACGCACGCACGCACGCACGCACGCACGCACGCACGCACGCACGCACGCACGCACGCACGCACACACACACACACACACACAACACACACACACACACACACACACACACACACACACACAAAACACACACACACACACACACACACACACACACACACACAGAGGGAGGGGAGGTGGAGATGGAGAGAGAAACAGTCCAAGTGGAGGCAGAGGGAGGGGAGGTGGAAACGGAGCGAGAAACAGTCCAGGTGGAGACAAGAGGAGAGGAGACAAGCTAGGAAATAAATTGGGAGGGGTACGTACAAAAAAGAAAGGAACGGGCAGGGGAGAGAAAAATAGGGACAATACTGGAAATGCTAAGTTCATGTATACAAATATTGATGGGTTAATTTCCAAAAAGATTGAGTTTGACGAATATGTAAAGAGAGAGAGGCCCGGGGTAGTATGTTTGACTGAAACTAAGCTTAACCAGGAGGTAGACACGAATATAATTAGTTGTGCAGGATACAGTACATGGAGAAGAGACAGGTTAGGAAAGCTAGGAGGAGGAGTGTTGATCATGGTAGATAATAAAATTACTGCTAAAGAATTAAAACTTGGTGATAGCATTGCTGAAGTGGTAGCAGTTGAAATTGAGGATAATGATAGGTCAAAATTGGACATTGTATCAATGTATTTACCTCCTAAGACTAAATCTTGGAGCAATGATGAATATAATGAATTAATTTTGGAAACCTTGCGTATGTTAGAAATTATTTGTAAAAGGAAAAATAGGCTTATTCTTGCAGGGGACTTTAATTGCGGGGAGGTGGATTGGGAATGTTTGGATGCGGGTTCAAATGAAAATACTTGGGGTAGCAAATTTCTTGAACTAACAATGGGGTATCTATTAACACAACACGTTACGGAAAATACAAGATTTAGAGGAGGTGATGAACCATCAAGACTTGACTTACTATTCACCAAAGACCCCCAAGAAATAAAGAACCTAACATATTTGAGTCCCATGGGAAAAAGTGATCATGCTGTGATTGAATTTGAATTGACAGTGGAATTTCTGGAAGGCAGAGAGGAGGAACATAGGGAATTTAGACTAAATTATAGTAAGGCGGATTATGAATCATTACGAGGATACTTTGCAAATATAGATTGGTCATTTATTGAGCAAGAACAGAATATTCAGGTAAAATACACCATGTTACTAGACATTTACAGGGAGGGGGTAGATAAATATGTACCAACATTTAAGGATGGAAAGCTGGCTAAGGAGAAAGAGTGGTTTAACATGCGATGTCACATTGCCCAGAACAAAAAGGACTCTGCATGGAATAAAGTGAGAAGGAGACACACTGAGGAAAAATGGGATGAGTTATAGAATGCTAGAAACAACTATGTCAAGACTATAAGAGAGGAGAAAAAGAACTTTGAAAAAGATATAGTAAACAAATGTAATAAAGAACCCAAACTGTTCTATAGTTATATCAACGGTAAAACTAAAATAAAGGACAAAATAACAAAGCTTAGGGTAGAGGGTCAATTATATGAAGACACAGTGGGTATGTGTGAAATTATGAATCATACATTAACATCTGTGTTTGTGGAGGAGGATGACTATGTAGAACCTGTGGTGGAATTGAATGAGATACAGGGACTAGAGTCGATAGAAGTCAACAAGGATGAACTAAAATCATTGTTGGAAGAATTGGACGTGAGAAAATCTATGGGCCCAGATAACATTGCTGGATGGGTATTAAGAGAATGTTCTGAACAACTAGTGAGACCTATTTTAATATTGTTCAATACTCATTAAACAAGGGGGAGCTTCCCTTAGAATGGAAACAAGCAAATATAACTCCAATATATAAAAGTGGAAATAAAGAAGACCCGCTAAATTATCGACCGGTATCCTTAACGAGTGTTATATGCAAGCTTTGTGAAAAGATTATTAGAAAAAGATGGGTGGGTATGTTGGAGGAGAGGGAAATAATTTCAAGCAAGCAGTTCGGGTTCAGAAAAGGTCATTCGTGTACCACAAATTTGTTGAGTTACTATGATAGGGTAATTGACATTGTACAAGGGAGGGAGGGGTGGGTAGATTGTATCTACTTAGATTTCAAGAAGGCATTTGATAAGGTGCCTCATAAGAGATTGTTGTGGAAGCTCAGGACTGTGGGGCGGGTTGAGGGAGTATTATTAAAGTGGATGGAAAACTATTTAATTGGGAGGGAAATGCGAACAGTAATAAAAGGAAAGTTCTCCTCGTGGAAAAGGGTAAAAAGCGGAGTGCCTCAAGGATCGGTGTTGGCCCCAATCATGTTTTTGGTTTTCATCAACGACCTTCAAATGGGAATAGACTCATATATATCTATGTTTGCTGATGATGCAAAACTAATGAAGCATATTACAAGTAGGAGTAGTTGTGAAGAATTACAGAGAGATCTAGATAAGTTATATGAGTGGAGTCAAACTTGGAAAATGGAATTCAACACGAGTAAGTGTCAGGTTCTTGAGATGGGAAAAAGTAAATATAGACCTTCTTGGGGATATAAAATAGGAGATGAAATAATTAGTAAAGCTGTGAAAGCAAAAGACCTAGGGGTAGTTGTGGCAGACAGCTTGTCACCTGAACAGCATATAAATAAAATAACTGGTGAAACCTATGCAGTGTTGACTAACATGAGAATAGCTCTGAATTATTTAGATGAAGAGATGTTAGCAAAAATAATAGGGACAATAATACGACCAAGACTGGAGTATGCAGCAGTGGTGTGGTCTCCACACCTTATAAAACATAATAAAAAACTGGAAAGAGTTCAGAGAGTTGCCACTAAGATGATAGCTAGCCTTAGAGACCTACCTTATGAGGAGAGATTGGAGGCTAAAGCTGCCAACGCTGAGGGAGAGGAGAGAGAGAGGTGACATGATCATGATGTTTAAGTGTGTGAAAGGTTTTGAGAAGATCGACAAGGGAGATTTTGTGGTGAGGGACGAGGGAAGAACCAGGGATCATGATTGTAAGTTGAGGAAAGTTATATGTAAGTCTGATGTAAGAAAGTTCAGCTTCCCGTATAGAAGCATTGAGTGTTGGAATAAGTTGGATGGGGAGGTGGTGGGAGCAAGAAATATCCAAACTTTTAAAGCAAAATTGGATAAATGTAGAGAGAGAGACAGGACAACACGAGCTTAGGCTCAAATCCTGTATACTACAATTAGGTGAGTACACACACACACACACACACACACACACACACACACACACACACACACACACACACACACATAATTAATGAAGCATATTACAAGTAGGAGTAGTTGTGAAGAATTACAGAGAGATCTAGATAAGTTATATGAGTGGAGTCAAACTTGGAAAATGGAATTCAACACGAGTAAGTGTCAGGTTCTTGAGATGGGAAAAAGTAAATATAGACCTTCTTGGGGATATAAAATAGGAGATGAAATAATTAGTAAAGCTGTGAAAGCAAAAGACCTAGGGGTAGTTGTGGCAGACAGCTTGTCACCTGAACAGCATATAAATAAAATAACTGGTGAAACCTATGCAGTGTTGACTAACATGAGAATAGCTCTGAATTATTTAGATGAAGAGATGTTAGCAAAAATAATAGGGACAATAATACGACCAAGACTGGAGTATGCAGCAGTGGTGTGGTCTCCACACCTTATAAAACATAATAAAAAACTGGAAAGAGTTCAGAGAGTTGCCACTAAGATGATAGCTAGCCTTAGAGACCTACCTTATGAGGAGAGATTGGAGAGGCTAAAGCTGCCAACGCTGAGGGAGAGGAGAGAGAGAGGTGACATGATCATGATGTTTAAGTGTGTGAAAGGTTTTGAGAAGATCGACAAGGGAGATTTTGTGGTGAGGGACGAGGGAAGAACCAGGGGTCATGATTGTAAGTTGAGGAAAGTTATATGTAAGTCTGATGTAAGAAAGTTCAGCTTCCCGTATAGAAGCATTGAGTGTTGGAATAAGTTGGATGGGGAGGTGGTGGGAGCAAGAAATATCCAAACTTTTAAAGCAAAATTGGATAAATGTAGAGAGAGAGACAGGACAACACGAGCTTAGGCTCAAATCCTGTATACTACAATTAGGTGAATTAGGTGAGTACACACACATAACCACACGTACGCTTCCTTCTCAGGCCCAATATCCTTAAGTGTCCGTGCGCTGAGACTTGACCCATTTATTGGGTAACAACCGCCTTCCTACACCCTTCAACAACTTAAAAATGCCTAGGAAGAATAAACTGGTGAAGGCACTATTGCGATCGGGAAATCTATGGGTATATCCGGATACGGGGACAGTGACAGTGACGGGGCCGGGGAAACCTACGCCTAGGCTATATGAACTCGCCTGTCGCGGGGGTCTGCCTCGGAGCCCCCACTATTCTCACCTACTTATAGCATTTATTTTTAATGTAAGGAATGACTTGTTTATGTTTCTATTATTGTGTATGCTTGGTTGTCCAATTAGTATTGATTTTTATCAAAAATTACCGTCAAATGTGGGTGGAAATGCGGGCTGCCGCCCATATGTATTTTTCTCCATAAGTTATGTTATCCCCAATGCGCGAATTCCCAATACCCGTCGTGTAATGCCGCCCATATAGGCGCGGATTGGGGGGACTGACTGTACTTCTATACCCAGTGTCAGAGAACTTGATAGGAATCATGACCCCTTACTGCTTATAACTATAAAAGAATGAGAACAATCGATCTCACATTCCTATCATTTGGGAAGAGTTGACCATGAAATATGTGTAGAAATCTATTTTTTACAGATCATTAAAGTTTGTTCCAGCCCCTTTTGAGTTACAGAGGTTATGGATCATATCAAGATTACTGTCAAGTTTGTTGGTGTTGGGTATAGTACAGTACTAATAATAATAGCAATGGCCCAGCTGACTTACTCCTAATGTACTTAGCCCTGATGGGAGCCTCCAGTCCCAGTAGCTTCTCCACGGCCAAGGAGTAGGCCTGCTCATTGCACATCATGGAAACGTAGTCCAGGCGGTCGAAGTAAGGTAGGGCCTGGGTGTAGGTCTTGTATTCAATCAATTTCTCTGTCCCGCGGTGTAGCAGACCGATATGGGGATCCGCGCGCACCACCGTCTGGGGAAAAAGGTTAACGTCAACTACAAACCAAATTGGCGTCCAAAGAAAAAAGATCTTTGACCTCTCTTTCTATAAGATTTTTAACATCAAGAACACTAAAGTTGCAACCTGTGTTATAAACTGCCCATCTATACTCATTAGCAATACTGCACAGGTTATTTCTTTTAGAAGGTGGAGGATAGCTATCTGCTAGTAAGGCATAAGACATTTCCTTCTGAAGCTACCGCAGTCTGCAAAGACAGCTACTATACCTAACTCACTTTATAACTACATACACTAGAACCCTCACCTCTCCGTCAAGCTCCAGAACCAGACGCAGCACACCGTGAGCAGCGGGGTGCTGAGGGCCGAAGTTTATTGTGACATTGCGGACTTTCTTTTCAACGGGGGCCAGACGGGCGTTCCATGAGGACATCTCCAGGTTCTGGCCTTCATATGGTACCATCACCGGGCCAGAGAACTGCTTCAGCCATTCAGGGTCCGGGTACCACTTCGCTCCTCCACGACTCTGACTGAAGAAAGAATAATATAATGTACAGTACAGTGATTAGAAGCAGTACCGGTATTGGTAATACCAGCTGTAATATTATTATTCCCAATAAAATCATTGGCCCCAGTCCCCAGAGCCTCCGAACCTAGACAGCTGAATCAGAAAAGACTCGGTCTGTTTGTAATCAATGTGCTGAACCAGGTAGGTGATAGGCAGTAGATAGGTGGAAGTAAATGTGCGTGAGAGTAGCAGAATTAAGATTGTAAGGAAAACATTGCTGTGATAAATGTTCAATTTTGTTTAACTACTGTACAGTACTGTAGTGCTTGTAAATTTGTAAACTTTAGGTGGTAATTTTCAATTAGACACCTGCGGCATAAATAATTATATGTGGCATAATCTTTCAGAATATAGCCTACTTATATATTAATAATTTGGATAAATCTACACCACTACCCCAATTTTTGGGTATTCTGTTGGTCCTAATAGGTTAATATTATTATTAGTAGACTTAGTATGGTTCCATGATGCTCGGAAATGTATATTTGACTTGAAATTGATACATTCAAGGATTAAAAACCTTCACTAAAGTGAGACTCGTCCACCGCGGTTTGACGACTGTACCTCCGAAACTCCGTTTTCTGTAAACCCATTTCCTTACGACGCACGATTTTGAAGGTGTTTTTCGCCCTCCCGCAGTACTTTTTAGTGATTTTATTTTTTTACATTAGGCTATTTAGAGCAGCGGGGGTCTGGGGGTGGCAGCCCCCAGGTTATGTTATGTTAGGTTGTTAGGTTAATGACAATATTGTCATCAGAGGAGGAGGGTAATTGGTTTGTTTACGATATGCAGCGTCTGCCAGGGTCCACGAGTATCTACCTCGCCGACTCTCATTTTCAATGAAAGCATTAATCTAACATGACAACCTAACTTAACTTAACTTGGGGGTTGCTGTTTTCCCCAGACTCCCACAATTCGAGAATCAGTAGGGCTTCCTGAATATGGTAAGCCTAAGACAGACTCGGTATCGATAGGAAATTAATGAGAAAATAGGGGTAGTATAGCTGTAGATTAACATAATTTGCATTGAAATGCTGGGTAAAAATTGAAGAGACCCAGGACAGTAATTTTACTAGTTAATTTTATTTTTTTGTTTATTTTTCTTTGATATACAGTGTTGTTTAATACCGAGGACCATCGCATTTTAGTATTTTCAACATTAACCTAACCTAACTTAACTTAACCTAACCTAACCGAAAACTAACAGACGGTCTAAACCCAGCTCACGTTCCCTGTTTATGGGTGCGCGACGGTCTAAACCCAGCTCACGTTCCCTGTTTATGGGTACACGACGGTCTAAACCCAGCTCACGTTCCCTGTTTATCGGTGAACAATCCAACAGTTTCTCGTATTTCACTTATAGTGCATTTGCGACGGTAATTACATGTACTGTACACCAATATAGTATCGTCCATGAAACTTCTAGAACACTGATAAATATCGATGGGGCTCGTATCCGGGTTGTCTTCAATTTTAACCAAATGTTGTGATGATTATGTATTTGGGAAGGATGTAGTATCCAGGCGTATGGTCGTCATGTTGTTTTACATAGGCTAGGTCAATCGCTCGCGGTTTAGGCCTAGGGCCTAGTTCGGAAAAACTATTTTTATGTCACAAATTTTCCCATGGATCTTTTTATTTTTCCCTGTTAGTTTTCATCAATATATAGTGTTTGGAAATAATTACAACCCTCGGAGAAACTGTTTTTCCCCATTATACAACGATCTTAAGACACATCGCCCGATAGTGGGGAGGGCTATGAAGTACAGGGAAAATGAGGGGTTAAATGCGTAAAACGTTGATAAAAACGTATTTTAGCAAAACTTGGCTCGGGTTCTAAGGTATTTCAAAGGCCTAAAACCCAATATTTCGAAAACCCGAGCCAAGTTTTGGCCAAAGCTGGCTCGGATTTTGCGAATTTGTAGACAAAAAAATTACAGTAACCTTATTTAGAAATTTGGCTCAGGTTTCCCGAAATTGCAAAGCCATAAACCCGAAGACCTAAGAAAACCCTAAGAGGGTGTACGAGAGCGAGGTGGAGGGACAGAGGGGGAGAGGTAGACCGAATATGAGGTGGAAGGATGGAGTGAGGAACTACATGAACGAAGGCGGTGCTGGTTGGGGGGAGGGGCGTCGACTGACTGGGGACAGAGGTGCATGGGGGCGGTTCGTTCGTGGCCACCCCTTCGGGGATCACGGCGTCAGGCAATAGATAGATAGATAGATAAACCCGAATTTTGGAAAACCCGAGCCAAGTTTTGGCAAAACTTGGCTCGGATTTTGTGAGATTTAAGAGTAAACAAATTACAGTAACCTAATTTAGAATTTTGGCTCGTTTCCCTAAATTGCAAACCCTAACAAGCATAATTTTGGAAAACCCGAGCCAATTTTTGGCAAAACTTGGATCGTATTTTGAGAATCGAAAAAGACTAACGAAATGTCGGAAATCGGCTCATGATTTCCCTAATTGCAAAGTCAAATAACCAGATTTATCGAAAATGTAGCACTTATTTAAATCATAAATATCCAGTAACATAGACCTAGTACATTGGATACAAGCCTAATCCACACCTAACGCCTACAATGTGTCCGTAGTACCTAGTAGGCCTACGTGGGATACAACACAAACCCTTACCGGTGCCATGGCGGTTGCCGCCGCCCATTTAGTATTCGGGCGTATCTGTAAATACTACCGCAACTACGAATCTTGTTTCTGAGACCTAGTATATTAACCTAACCAAACAAACAACCAAACAAAATGGGGAGCTATCCCACCACCAAAGGCGGCTTTCTAGGGCCTTTTCTAGCTGATGCTGAGAGGATTGGGTTCTAGTCATGTGGTGATGGGCTGGTCTATCAGAGTGAGAGCTGAGCAATCTCTGCCATACCCATAGCTTACTCTGACTTTTCCTTTAACTTACATATTTTCTAGATCTCAAGTGACGGCGTCTCTTCCGTGGATTGACCTCCCAATCTACCAAGATTGGAAGCCAAAGCGTCACATTTTTCCCTTGCCCCTCAACTTTCTCTTCATAATTGCTGAGGGGCACAGGGTCCTGGGTGGGGCTTTGGTTTCCCGGGCGTTTCCGCACCCTTCTCAGCCCCCCGCCATGGAGTGGCTTCGGTCACCCAGGCTTTATTGTGGTCGGCGGGGAGGGTTCTGTGGGGGCACTCGGTTATGGCCTTGGAATTGCTCGGGGCCTTGGGGCTGTTCGGCCAGGCAGCTTGGGGAACAACAACAACCAAACAACCTAACCTAACCTAACCTAGGCCCAGTACGTGGGATACTAAACTAGCCCTTGCATGCCAGGTACAGCAGATTCATAGTACTCCGTACGTGGCATACTAAACTAGTCCTTGCATGCCAGGTACAGCGGATTCATAGTACTCAGTACGTGGCATACTAAACTAGCCCTTGCATGCCAGGTACAGCGGATCCGATTCATAGTACTCCGTACGTGGCATACTAAACTAACCCTTGCATGCCAGGTACAGCGGATTCATAGTACTCAGTACGTGGCATACTAAACTAGCCCTTGCATGCCAGGTACAGCGGATTCATAGTACTCAGTACCGTACGTGGCATACTAAACTAGCCCTTGCAAATTAGTGGGGAGATTGTAGGCACCAATCGATCAGGGCTAGACCCAGGTGAGGTTATAGGCATGTGATAAAGAGTCGCTGGAACTCCTGTTTCATTTGCTTGGCCTCTCTTACTGATTTTCTTTGTGCCTCATTTACACTGAGAGCAATCCAGCTAGCTCTCACAAACACCTCCTCCTCCTATCCACTTCACTACACTATACATGCACACCACACTTCATTCCTCCACACCAAAATTTAAAAAAAAAAAAAAAAAAAATGAATTCTAGCCCAGCCTCGGAGTCCCCAGGGGGGAGGGGGGGGAACCATAAATGCCCCCACACCCGACCGACCATCCCCTGACGACCCCACACAATTACCTGGACCTCGGCCTGTTACTCTTTATATTAATTTCTGCAACATTTGTGGACTTTCCTCTAACTTTCACTCTGTTGAGCACCATCTCTCCTCCTACAAACCTGATCTTCTCTTCCTCACCGAAACTCAGGTGTCTGTAGCAACATCCAGCAGCCCCTTCTCTGTATCCTCCTACTTTCAAAGCCAAAGGCAGATGTTGTGCATATGTGCACAACAAACTCACTTGCTCTCGTGTTCCCGATTTCGACTCCTCTGAATTCTCAACTTTATGGCTCAAACTTTCCTGTCATTCTCTTACTAAATATTTCTGTGCTGTCTATCTTTCCCCTAACTCTACCAACTTTCCCAAATTCTTTGACTATCTAAACTCTACAGTGGAACACATTCTATCCATTTCTCCTTTCTCAGAAATCTCCATCTTAGGAGATTTCAACGTTCACCACCGCCAATGGCTCTCTTCTCACACTACTGATCCACCTGGTGAACAAGCCTACGTCTTTTCTATCCTAAATGACCTAGAGCAGTTAGTTCAGCAACCCACCCGTATCCCGGATCGCATCGGAGATCGGCCCAACATTCTTGACCTGTTTCTAACTTCTAACCCTTCTTCTTATACTGTCGATCGTTTCTCTCCTTTGGGCTCCTCCGACCATAAACTTATCTCTGTCACCTGTCCTATCTCTCCAGTACGGCCACCCGATCCTCCTAGCCGGCGGCGCTTGTGGCACTTTGGCGCTGCTGACTGGGAGGCTCTTCGGCAGTACTTCTTTGATTTCCCAGGGAATGATTTCTGCTTCCGTGGCCGAGAACCCTCGGAGAGTGCTGAACGTATTACTGAGGTAATCCTATCGGGCATGGAAGCATATATTCCATTCTTTTTCTCTCAGACTAATGCTAAAAAATCTTGGTTTACTCACGCCTGTTCTACTGCTGTCCGCAATAAGGAGGAAGCATTCAAACGGTACCGACGCCTTAAAACTCAAGACTCTCATTCTTCATATGTTTCTGCCCGGAATCAAGCCAAATCTGTTCTTCGACTTGCCAAACACTCTTTCATCAATAATAAATGCACTGAACTATCCAACTCTAGCTCTTCCAAAGCTTTCTGGCATCTAGCCAAAAACCTCTCCAGCAATTTCTCTTCCTCGTCTTTCCCTCCCCTTTCCCACTCTGATGGCACAACCATCACTTCTTCCTCTGACAAAGCTAAACTCTTCGCTCAAACTTTTGCTAGAAACTCCACCTTGGATGATTCCGGTGCTATTCCTCCCTCTCCGCCCTCCTCTCTCTTACTTATGCCTAATATCCTAATCTCTTCTAAAGATGTACTTTCTACCCTCTCTGGGCTTAACACTAATAAGGCGTACGGTCCGGACGGTGTTCCTCCTGTTGTTCTCAAAAACTGTGCTTCCGTGCTGACTCCCTGCCTAGGCAAACTCTTTCGTCTCTGTCTATCCTCTAACGTCTTCCCTTCATGCTGGAAGTTTGCTCACATTCAACCTGTCCCAAAGAAGGGTGACCGCTCTCAAACCTCCAACTATCGTCCAATTGCTCTCATTTCTTGTCTTTCTAAAGTTTTTGAAACTATTCTTGCTTCCAAATTTCTTAAGCATTTCTCTTCTCATAATCTGCTCTCAGATTGCCAGTATGGCTTCCTTAAGGGTCGCTCTACTGGTGATCTTCTTTCATATCTTACTAACTCTTGGTCATCCTCCTTTCAGGACTTCGGCGAGACTTTTTCTATTGCATTAGACATATCGAAAGCCTTCGATAGAGTCTGGCATAAATCTTTAATTTCTAAACTACCCTCCTTCGGTTTCTATCCCTCCATCTGTGCCTTTGTCTCTAATTTCCTTTCCGGCCGTTCCATAGCCGCGGTTGTGGACGGCCATTGTTCACTTCCTCACCCTATAAACTCCGGTGTTCCTCAGGGTTCTGTCCTATCTCCTATTCTCTTTCTAATTTTTATAAATGATCTCCTTAACTGTACCTTAATTCCCATCCATTCATACGCAGACGACTCAACCTTACACTACTCCATTACTTTTTCAGAATGCCCCAGCCAGCAATTCCTCAACGACAAACGTAATGAAGCCATAGAACTCTTAAATTCTGATCTAAATACTATTTCCAATTGGGGCAGAGAAAACCTTGTTAACTTTAATACTTCCAAAACCCAATTTCTCCATCTATCTACCCGTCAGGATCTCCCAGCGGACTATCCCTTATTCTTCAACAATACAAAAATCAACCCTTCATCTTCTCTCAATATTCTTGGGTGTCTCTTTTTCTTCTGCTCTCATTTGGAAGGACCATATTACCAGTCTTGCTAAGGCAGCCTCCCAGAAGCTGGGTGTGCTCAACCGCCTCAGGGGGTTCTTTTCCCCTGCACAGCTTCTTGCTCTGTACAGGGGGCATAGTGTGCCCTTGTATTGAGTATTGTTCACATGTGTGGGGAGGTTCCTCTCACAGCACTCTCCTAGATAAGGTTAAAAGGAAGGCCTTTCGTATCATTAACTCCCGTCCACTCACCAACTCTCTGCAATCTCTCTCTCTCCGCCGCAATGTTGCATCTCTCTCGCTATTCTATCGCTACTATAATAATCAGTGTTCCTCAGAGCTATCCCAGTGCATACCACCTCCTTTACGTAGGGCACGTACGTGGTACCCGTCTTGCAACTCAATCCCACCCCTACTCTGTGCAACTGTCCAACCCAAGAGTGAAACTTTACTCTCAAACTTTCTTCTACTCAACAGCTGAGCTCTGGAACTCTCTCCCAGAATCAGTCTTTCCCGTTTCCTATGACTTAAATTGCTTCAAACTCCGTGTGTCCAAGCATTTTGGCTCGAACGTCCCTTGATTTTGGCCCTGTCACTCTTTCAACTATGGGGGAGGCACTCGCTATAGGCAGTTAGGCTATGCCTTTTGCCTCCCTCAATCACATAGAAAAAAAAAAAAAAAAAAAAATGCCAGGTACAGCGGATCCGATTCATAGTACTCAGTACGTGGCATACTAAACTAGCCCTTGCATGTCAGGTAGAGCGGATTCATAGTACTCAGTATGTGGTATTTATTACCCATTAATTTCCGGAAGTTTAAACCTATGCGTAAAAATCTTACCTCTTACACGTCACATCAGTAGTCAAGCACCCATGTTCTAAATGGCGTGTGTACAAATCGGTGCCGTCTATAGGAAGGTATATATAGGCCTAACCACATATATACAGGTATAAGAACATAAGAACATAAGAAAATGGGAGTCTGCAGAAAGCCGATTGGCCTAAGCAAGGCAGATCCCTGGGTTGTGTGGGACAGGGATCTGCCTTGCTTAGGTCAATCAGCTTTCTGCAGACTCCCATTTTCTTATGTTCTTATGTTCATATACCTGTATAGCCTATATGTGGTTATATATATGGTTAATATACAGGAGACGCAACAATATAGGCTAGGTAGCACATTTGTAATGGTAGTTTTGGGTTCCTATCATCATATGCTTCATTAGGATAGGTTAGGTAAGGTTGTTAGGTTAGGCTAATGTCCTTTCAAAGGGGTAGGCTATAGGCTAGTAAACACTAGGATAGCTTATACCCGGTCAGAGGTAAGAAGAGTCGGTCAATATACAGGAGGCGCTACAATATAGGTAGCAAAATTCTAATGGTAGTTTTGGGTTCCTATCATCATATGCTTCATTTCTATATACTTTTTATCCCCGGGAAAAAAAAAAAAAAATCTTGGGATTTTTCATTTATTTTCTTGGGATTTTTTGTTTTGGTCATTAACCTAACCTAACCTAACCTAACCTAACCTAACCTAACCTAACCTAACCTAACCTAATAGCCCCCAAATACATTTAGGTTAGGTTAGGTTTTTTGGTTAGGTTAATACAAAAAATAAAAACAAAATCCAAGAAAAAAATAAAAACCCAAGATTTTTTGTTTTTTTCCCGGGGATAAAAAGTATATAGAAATGAAGCATATGATGATAGGAACCCAAAACTACCATTAGAATTTTGCTACCTATATTGTAGCGCCTCCTGTATATTGACCGAAGAGTCCGATGTAGTCTCCTTGAATGTTACCGAAAACATAAAAACATCCTATCTAGGCTATACAATAAATAGGCCTAAAGGCTACATATAATAATCATATAGGCCTAAGCTAACCATTTTAATTCTGCAAGAGCCAATAAATCGGTTTCACAAAATCAGCTGATCGGCAACAACAAATCATGGGCGGCCTTACCATGCCCGCCCTGCCCCAACAACTGGCCAACTATCTTACTTGACAAAATAGGAACCCCCGGCATTCTTAAGGAGGCCTTTAGAACCCAAGGTGAGGGCAGAAGAGAGAGCTTTTTGGCCGAGACTTCCCCACACGGCAGCCATCTTTCCCGGTGGTCAAGTCAGTGTTACCAGATCACTCTGTCCGAGCCTGGCCCAGTCTCATTCCAAAAGTCGCCCAGTCGCCCAGTCCTGTGGGTTTGCTTACCTATTGAATGATAGTGGGGAATTAAGAAGCAGGCTTCTCCAAAGACTGGTCAGCCAATATTAACTAGGTTATTTGATAATTATCGCGAATAGACTCGCAGCATTATATGGCATGCAACTTGCAAGGGCTAGTGTTGTATCCCACGTACTGGGTCTAGGGCACTCTAGGGTTAAGTTAGGTTAGGTTGTTTGGTTAGGTTAATAACTAGGTCTCGAAAACAAGATTCGTAGTTGCGGTAGTATTTACATCAAAACTATAGTTAACTATTAAAACTATTCTTCCACAGTGGAATCTATGTGAGTATATTATAAGGATTCCATAGAGCTTCACTTTCCCTAATAAATTATGTATAATAACGCTGCGAGTCTTTTCAAATTGTTTACCATAGGCATATATACCCAGTTTGCCAGTACGTATAGGCTATAATATAATATTTTGTGTAATTATTTTTGATGATTTTGCTTGATTTAACCATTTTCGAGCAATGTACTTTAGTTTGTCCCCCTACGCTAACATTATAACGCTTTCTCAGAACATGTCCCGGCTGAAGGTATATGATTCCTTCCAAGTTACAGGCTCACTATCGCTCGCTCAGGAAATATATCGACACCATGCAGGGGGAAATTGTCTTGTTATTAAGCTAAGTCTAATATGTAGATTTCAGTAGAACATTTCCAGAAGAAGCCTTGGCCTCTATTTTGCAGCCTTTAATTATCTTCTCTTCTTTTATTGTTCTCCTTTCTCCTTTCTGTTTCTATAGTCCATATATAGTTCCCTTTCAAGCTTATATAGCCAGAAAACGAACAGGCCCGGGTGGATACTAAGGACTTTCCAAACAATTAAGGGAAAGGGCCTGCAAGTTAACACTCTGGAAGGCTTTAATATTGGTCCCCATTCAAGACGGGGGATATCGGCAAGCTGGAATCCCTCCAGAGGACCTTCACCAGCAGAATTTGGGGTCTCCAAGACTCCAACACCTTAACAGCTGGGAGCGCCTGGAGGAGCTATGAGCTAGGACTTAAATTGTACCAGACGTGGGGCTGGATCGATGAAAACATACCACACCAGGAAAGGACGACTGTGCTACATAAAGAGGACAGAAGCTACCACTCAGAGAATGGCAACAGTTGTCCACAACAGCTACACAAAAAACGGGGCTCGTCTCTTCAATGCGGTGCCAAAGGCAGTCCGAGAGCTGACTGGGGTCACGACAGACTCCTTCAAATGTCAGCTGGACTGTTGGCTGGCCACAATACCTGACGAGCCCCCAATGCCAGGATACCCCAGCACTGCAATCAACTCGCTGACTATAACCGGCGAAACACCCGAGAAGCAGTTAGAGCTGCCTGCTCGCTGCGGAGGTTCACTTTAGCAGCGTCTCCCGAGGACGGAATCCCCCATAGTATATCAAAGTATAACGCACCCTCAAAGCCCACTTTGTGCTCAATTTGTACATTTCTCGGTAGAAAAATGTTAATGCATTTGTAAACGAAGCGATAACAAAAAATGCTATCCCAGTGCCACATATGTTGCCAAATAAAGTCGCCAAAATTATCGCAAAAGCCACCCAATTTTCGCAAACTTGGCACTATGCTTGGCACCAAAAAGGATTGGCACTACTGGGTGATTACATATATCGAAAGCATATTCGAAAGTCTTTTGGAACGGCTCCCCTCGTTGTGTCTAATGATTGTTGAAACTTGAAAGTTACTGTATGCTGTTGGGGCCTCTTCCACTGCAGAAGCCTTCTACGAAGATTTGTCCTTGTGTCAGACATGGAGGTTGTTGGGCTATCACCCTATCCTAGCAGCGGAGTTGTACGCAATCTACCGTGCCCTCCTCTTTATCGACTTGAGCCTCCCGCCCCAGAACGTGGTCATCTACACGGATTCACAGTCTGCTGTGCATCTCCTCCTGTCGGTTCGCCCACTTTCTGCAACAGCCCTTGCCTACAGGATCCAGTCTTCTCTCCTGCGGCTCACTGACAATGGTTGGAGGATTGTCATCCAATGGATCCTGTCCCACTCTGACATCAGGGGAAATGTCGTGGCTGACATATGGCTCACACTCTGGCACCGGTCGAACATCTGGAAGAGGACTTACGGACCCACGTTGCCCGGGTTAGGGCAGTCTGCCTTGCCCGCTGGAATGAAGACCTGCGTCCCGCATTGGCGGCTACTACCATTGGCTCCTACAGGACAGACGCGGAACCCCAACCCTGGGCCAGGCACCCGCACCGCGACCTGGATGTGGCACTGACGAGGATTAGGATTGGACACACTACGCTCTCTGCTCACCTCCACCGGCTGGGGCTTACCGATCGCCCAGCGTGTCGTTGGTGAGTGTCCTAGGTTCCACTCTCACAGAACTACTCTGCGCGACCGTATGCGCAGTGCCTGGGTGCCACTGATTTCGACTTGGGTGTCCTCCTTGGTGGTACTGGTTTAGACGACGTTAGACGGGCCCGTGTGGTTCGCCTCCTCTGCAACTTCTTGAGGACGACGGGCCGTTTGGTCCGCCACTGAGCCCCCCAGGTTCCTCTACTGCAGTTGCGAAGGCAGGGCTGTGGCGGGCGTGTCTTCATGTCCGAGTTTCGCCCTTTACAAGAAACAAGAAACAAGTATGCTGTTGGAGTGCCTGTGGTTGTGAGTGTTGTATGTAACCAGCAGTTTAATCAAATTGATCATACTCGAACTATTTATAGCACACAATCTACATAAAGTAGAATTACAGCTTTGACATCTTGGAAAGAAAACTGCATACCAAATCCTGTAAATTTATGTGCCAGGAAATTAGGTTAACTAATAATAATTGACCACTTGTGAGAAGAGGGAAAAGAAACTAAGAAATGTATATAAGAACACCAAGCTGATGTAGACCACTAACAACAATACAAAACATGAACAGGGGAGCAATGCTGAAGGCAAATTAGAATAGTAAAATGGTGGAAGGAAGTGAGAGGAAGGTATAGTTAAGTCAATAAATGTTTTGGTTTACAACATTCACTGTTTATTCACTATATCCTTTTTTCTTTCTTTTTTCTTGCCATTCCCTCTTACAAATTTTCTCTACGCTAGCGCCGATACAAAGACCGTTCCCGACGTTAGAGATAGACAAGCAAGAAAAAAAAAACAAAAAAACAAAGCGTCAAGGGTAAAATTGCTTTCTGAAATTCTGTGTCAATCCTTAATTCCTTAGCCTATTCCTTTGTGTGTTTTCCGTGGTTTAATGTGGATCTAGCAATATTTACTTTGTAAATCACCCGTTTATCACGGTGAAATTGTAATTTAGGCCTAGGCCTTAGGTGCCATAATATTTTCTCAGCATTCCCATGGTGTTAGCCTACATTGCCTAGGCCTAGGCTAGGCCTAAGCAATTTTAACACCCATTCATGCAATTTCGGTTAAATACAAGCAACCTTTGCAGTGATAGGCTAGGCCTATTCTCACGATACTCGTCATGACAGTTACGCGTCTTATTTGGCCTTTTTTTATTTTTTGAAAGTATTTATCCCATGGCCAGCTGGATAAATATTTACGGTAAATATTTAGTTTTACACCGGGGACGATTTTTACAAGTATTTTTTAGTTTTTTTCCTTGTTTTGGGGTTTTTTAGTTGTGTTTTTTTATGAACCCCATCGGAAAATGCAAAACAAGTCTTATCCATCAATCTTAAGACACGGCCCCCGATAGTGGGGAGGGCTATGAAGATGGGGCTGCTGTCCCCACACCCTCGCTAAATCCATGAAATCCGAGCCAAGTGTTGTCATTAACCTAACCAAATAACCTAACCTAACCTAACCTAACCTAGTATTATGGGTGGGGGCTGCGCGAGAGGGGTGGCCGTCCCGCACCAACGCAACAGAAAATGGAGATCGGGTGAGCCGTGCGAGATTTAGGGATTTTTTTTTAGACAAGTAGGGATTTTTTTATAATGAATTACCGACGGGGTGGACATAGGCCTATATGGCAATGAAGTACATGACCTAACTAACATATTTGTCTAAATAATGTATCGATGGTTTCGACCCGGTGTAGAAATAAATAAATTCCATATTTACCTATTGTCCCGTTAAAATATCCTCAAGTAACCTATTAAAAACTGGGCTAGAATGTAGTTACCGGGTGTACCGCGGCTACCGCCCGTCTTGTTTACACTACGCGGACGCTCACCATCATGTTCCCGTCTATTTTGGCTGCCTTTGGATACAAAAATATATTACCCTAACCAAACAACCTAACCTAACCTAACCTAGTATTATAGATTTATAGCCTAAGTATTTATTTTATTATAGCCTAAGTATTTATTTTATTATAGCCTAAGTATTTATTTTATTATAGCCTAAGTATTTATTTTATTATAGCCTAAGTATTTATTTTATTATAGCCTAAGTATTTATTTTATTATAGCCTAAGTATTTATTTTATTATAGCCTAAGTATTTATAGATGATTTATGTTGTATGTCGGTAGTGGTACACCCGGTAACTACATCCATCCCAAAAACTGTTCAGGGGACTGGTTAGAACTTGTAGGACTAGGATGTTTCATTGAAGTGCGGAAAACAGTATTTACTGAGTAGCCTAATAACAGTCTTAAAATGCGCTATGGGTCACCCAGGGTCCCTGCCCTCTCTTTCCCAGCTAATGTTATGTTACAGTATGTTATATTAGCCTATATTAGCCTATATTATATTATATTATATTAGGGTTAGGTTAGGTTAGGTTAATCTAATATAATATAATATCTGTACATTTTGGGCAGTGGGCGGGGCCGCGCGTATGTGGCGGCGTACAGACCCTCTCGCAAAAACATAGCGCATTTTAATACTTTTATTTCTCAGTAAATACTGATTTCTGCACTTCAATTAAACATCCTACAAGTTCTAACCAGTCCCCTGACCAGTTCTTAATAGGTTACTTGAGGATATTTTAACGGGAACAGGTAAATATTTACCGCCAGCTGTTATAGGCCTATGCCCCGGATTTTTTTTATTTTAATACCACAAATTTTAAGTGTTATTTTATAAACAAAATTGTTCATTTGCATCAATATATAGCCTAGTGTTTATAATTAATTAGAAATCTCGGGAAAACCTATTTTCCCCATTAGGCCTATCGATCGATGTTGAGACACGCCCCCGATAGTGATTTGAAAAGACATTAGCCTAACCTAACAACCTTACCTAACCTAACCTAGTATTATGGGTGGGGGCTGCCGCCCCCACACCCCCGCTGGTTGAGTACTAATCCCTTAGTAAATAAAACAAAAAAATTGGCTGTCGATTATACGAAGGTGAAAGAAAAGTCTATGAAGTCTACGTGGTTACTCTGCAATCTTCAGATTTGATTGTACATTGATAACGGGAAAGTACCGTATTGAGAACCTTGTTACGAAAATTCCATTTTAGAACCATACTTTTATATTAGGTTTTTCCGAGGGTTTAACACATTATCATATGATCTTTAGAGCTATCGATAACTGGAAGTACCGTATTGACAACCTTGTTACGAAAATTAAATTTTAGTACCATACTTTTTTTATTAGGTTTTGCTGAGGGTTAAAACAAATTTTCTTATGATCTTTAGAGCATATAGATTCAATATTTATCTTCAAATATATCAACAAAATTTGTGGTATTAAAATAACATTGAACCTTGCTGGCAATATACATAATGATGACAATAAGTCCTGAGAAGGGGGGGGGAAGAGCAATACCATGCCAATGCATTTCCGCACCCTCAGCTCCTCGCCTGGGAGCGCCTTCGGTCACCTGGGTTTTCTTAGTGTTAAAGCAGGGAGGGTTCTGTAGGGGCGCTTGGTTATGGCCTTGCTCGGAACCTTGAGGCTGTTCGGTCAGACAGCCTGGGGAACAACAACAACCCCCCTGATTTACTTACCTCTCATTATGTGTACAGTTACAGTAGCTCATTCATACCATACATAATCCATGGCACTTCAACGGTCTTCCATACCTCTCCCCACAACAAATTATTATACAGTATGATTAACCCCTTCAGGATATGAGGATGCGTTATAAGATTTTTATTCTATCATTAGACAATTTTATTCAGTTTAGGGCAGAATTTTGGAAGTCAGAAGGTTAATTGGGATAGCCGAGAGGGCTTCCAAAGCTTAGTAAAATCATCAAATGTTACCCAAAAATATGGTAAGGTAAGAAAAGTATCCTCATATACTGAAAGAGTTAATAAAGTTATAACTATTTGGAAGTTAGAATATAATATAATGCACATACAGTACTATATATTTTTTGTGAATAGTTTTTATTGATGCTAAATAGGCCTACTAATTGAACCACCACAGATTAATTTGTGTGTTTTAATCATTATTTTTACTATTACATCCTCACCACAACCGTGTGTTAAGTACCGTACTACAGTACAGTACTATTATTTGACAGATACAAAGTACGGTATTTGAGGCGTGGAGCTGACATAATCCGGAACATAGGGTTTAACACCCTGGGCTTGGAGTGGACATAATCAAGTACATCTACACATCGTACCCAACCAGCCGGCATCATGGGTAAAAGACAGCATCAGAAGGATAAAATGTAAGTGTATTAAATTATATTAAATCTGTATTCTGTGTTTCTTCTAACTGGCAGTAAAATGTCATGTCACCATCTTGATTACTTAGATATTATGAAGATTTTGTTGCGAAGTATGTTACTAATTATGGAAGCTTGACATTAATATTATATTACCAATAGTACTGTACTGTATGATTGTAAGGCATGGGCTCTGAATGCTAGACAGCTGTGGAAGTTTTGGAAGTGCTGGACATTAGGTGTATTAGAACAATAAGGGGTGTTAGATGGTATAACCGGGTGAAAAATGGCAATATCAGAGAGAAGTGTAGGGATAGATGCAGTTTATTAGAGAGAGTATAACAAGGAATATATTACTTAAGTGGTATGGGCATATGTGCATAAATTACATACATAAATTTAGAAGATCGAGTGGTCCACTTGAGTTACAGATTCAGTCTTACGTCCTAATAGCAGTGCATGGGGAGGATGAGTGTAGAGACAATGCAAAGATCTACAAAGTAGAGAAGGAGGATTTGAGAGGGAGAGGAAGACCAAGAAGAATATGGAGTGATAGTGCGAAAGACACTCCTGATGAACGGGCTTGAGCAACCAGGCAGTTAAAAGACGTGCAAGTTATAGCACAAATTGCAGTGAAGTGATATATTGTATGGGGTGGGATGATGCACTGGGTAAGACACAGATCAAGTTGTCATGAAGGGGTTGGATTAAGCCGTAACTGGGGCCTGATCGCAAACATTTTAATAGCTTGTGTTGGATCATTGCTATTCGAAACAGCAAAAAAGTGTGAATGTGAGTGAAAGAATGTTCACTTTGTTTTGCTTTTCACTTTCCACATTACTATGTCTTCTGTTGATGTTTATGTGTTTCTGCAGGCCACCTCGGCCAGGCTGGAAGCAGGGTAACATATTTAAATATGTACCGTATATACTGTATACCGGTATCTAATTACTCTCTCTTCCTGGCAGGTACCTGACTTCAACAGAGTGGGCTACTCTGTATGGAGGGTACAAGGCATCATCACACTCGGGTGTCAACGCAGACTTTCGCCGCCTGCCACTCACCCACTGTTGTTTGTCTCTCCAACCCTTCACACACCCGTATGTCGACCCAGAGGGTAACGTCTTTGATTTGGAGGCCATGTTGCCCTTCATCCGCAAGTTCAAGGTCAATCCAGTTTCTGGTCAGGTGAGTGATAAAGGTTTTCTAACATATTTTTGTGTATTGAAAATATTGTAATTAGCCCACTGTATAATGTAAAACTTGCAAAATAATGCTAAGTATAATTTAAGTGTTAAATGAGATACAGCTGGTCAGAATAATGCTATGTTGTGTTAGCAAGTGCTGAGTGAAATGGGAGTAGCTGATAAAGATAATGATAAGTTTGTTGTTTTGTCAAGTGCTAATTGAGGTACCGGTATAGCTGACCAAAATCAAACCGAGTTTATTGTGTTGGCAAGTGCTAAGTGAGATATAGCTGACCAAAAATAATGATGAGTTTATTGTGTTGGCAAGTGCTAAGTGAGATATAGCTGACCAAAAATAATGATGAGTTTATTGTGTTGTAAAGTGCTAGGTGAGATATAGCTGACCAAAAATAATGATGAGTTTATTGTGTTGTAAAGTGCTAGGTGAGATATAGCTGACCAAAAATAATGATGAGTTTATTGTGTTGTAAAGTGCTAGGTGAGATATAGCTGACCAAAAATAATGATGAGTTTATTGTGTTGTAAAGTGCTAGGTGAGATATAGCTGACCAAAAATAATGATGAGTTTATTGTGTTGTAAAGTGCTAGGTGAGATATAGCTGACCAAAAATAATGATGAGTTTATTGTGTTGTAAAGTGCTAGGTGAGATATAGCTGACCAAAAATAATGATGAGTTTATTGTGTTGTAAAGTGCTAGGTGAGATATAGCTGACCAAAAATAATGATGAGTTTATTGTGTTGTAAAGTGCTAGGTGAGATATAGCTGACCAAAAATAATGATGAGTTTATTGTGTTGTAAAGTGCTAGGTGAGATATAGCTGACCAAAATCATTCTGAGTTTGTTGTGTTGTTCCAGGCGCTGAGTGAGAAGGAGCTGATCAAAGTGACGTTCCACCGCGCTAGCACCGGAGAGTACCACTGTCCTGTCCTGTACAAACCTCTCACCAACAACTCCCATGTAGTGGTTGTCAAGAACACCGGAAATGTCTATTCCTATGAGGCAAGTCTAGTACAGTATACTGCTATCTATCTAATTAAGGGGAGATGGGCATGATTATTATATATTTTTATTATGTTTTAGTTTCCTCCATAGACCTCCATCAACCTGTAAACAACACACCCTAGAACCCCCTTCAAGATAAATTTGTAAATTTTTCGGTAGAAAAATGTCTCGGCCGAAGGCCAGTTACTCTTAAAATCACAGGCTCGCTATCGCTCGGCAGGAAAATATCGACACCTAAATGGCATGAAAGATCTTAATATTGACAATGAAATGGGGTGTAAAGTCTTAAAATCGCCAAACTCATGGGCTGAACGTCTAAAAATCTAAAAACCAATGGGGCTGAACACGTTGGAAAAGGGGGCCATAAAAACCAGCCCATCGCCCCTTAATGCCAGATGCCTTGATCCTCGAAGGGGTGACTACATATTAATGGCCTCCATTTTCTGAGGCAATCCGTTTGATTCTCTTTAACAAGTTTCTGTACTGTGTATGCAGGAGGATGATCGCTAGCCCAACTGCCCATATACGGTTCCTACCCTTTTGTTAAGGGGAGATCACACAAGACCTTTTATCTTCAATTTTCGATGACCACCTTTATTCTGGCAACATACCGTATCTGGGATGTTTTGTACTAGTATTGGAAAGTAGACCAAAGATAGATGAATTTAGTTGACAGAAATACTGTATTTAAAGAGGTTGTTGCCTAAGCTGCCAGAACAATACAATGTTGAAGATAAATTGAATATTTTTGTGACATGACCCAGCCAGGGCTCGAACCCAGGCCAGTAATGCATCACTCCCAACACCTTAACCACTAGACCACCGAGATTTAAGAAAAGAAGCATTCATGTGATGCTGTACTGTTTATATTCTATAAATAGTATCTGATGATAATATGTGATTTGTGCAACTGTACCCTTTTATTTATTTCTGGTGGTTTTATGTATTTTAATTTCATAATTAATATTGTTTTTTCTAAATCTTGAATATTTTATTTTATAAGTTTGTTTATCATTATATTGTGTAGTTTCTGTCTTGATAGCCCAATGCTTAGTGTGCGGAATTTTGGTGTGAGTATCCTAGGTTCGAGTCCTTGGAGTACCACATGTATTCATTACTTTTATTGATTTCATTAGTTGGGTTTATTTGTAAATTAATTGGTGAGTTGGTGAAAGCAAATATGAATTTAGTTTGTTTGTTTTGCAAGTTTTACATATTAATTCCCCAACTGTACTGGCCACAGGCGGTAGATCAGCTGAACATAAAGGTAAACAACTGGCGTGACCTGTTGACGGATCAGCTGTTTACGCGGGATGACCTCATCATCATACAAGAACCACAAAAGCTGGACAAGTTCAATATCTCCAGCTTCCACCATATTAAGAACAACCTCAAGATAGAGAATGAAGGTCAGTTTGTTATTGGTGTTATGTTTTAATAATGATATAAATTTAACAGCAGACTAAGTTACACTGCATTTAACGCTTCATCATCGCGCTTAGTTGGAACCAATCGCGTGTGTAAACATTAAAATGCGCTATAAGAAGTAATGGCATTATTTGTAAATTGTGGCCAATCTATTCCATTTCCCCCCAAATAACATCTTCAGGCCACCAAAATTCACCTTTTTTGCCACCATAAATATACATATGCTGTTGTTTAAACAAACAAACATGATTACTAAAAATAACATCCGATATGAATGAAGAAGGACAAATTAGGACCAGACAGAAACCTGTGGGTAAAGAGAGGTCCCCCAGGTCCCCCACAAGCCTGTCCAGTAACTCGTCCAGATCCTTCTCCTCTATATAGCCGGTGTCACAAAAGGACCTGTACTGTATCTGATAATCAGTATTCGATTCGGGTATCCACAATAATATAACTGTTCCATTTTTTTTGGTATATGGGTAATTTATTCATGTTTTAATGTTATTGGCCCTGATTTAAAGCTGCAAACTATAAAATAACATCAAAATGAAAGTAGAATTGTTTGAATAAACCCTCCCTTTTTAGTATAATTTGATTTGGATAAAATTACTCTGAGCATTAAAGTCGGTTTGCTTACCTCGTGTGACACTGGCTTAACTATAGGGCAGTGACCAATAATATCATCTCCTATCAAGTGCAATGGTAAGCAATAAGGAATCATCACACAAGAATCAAAACATTTGCTTTTGTAGTGATGTATTGGTAGTGCGAGGAGCGCTACATGAGTGGAAGTGCGACTTTTTTGTGTGTAAAAAACGAAAATGCATTTTAAAAGATCGACAAGTAGACCATTTCAACCAATAGATCTTAACCAGTGGTCCTGATGTGGCGGCGTCTACGCCGTGGGACCACCTCCCGGAGCTGCCAACCGCGGATGGCTGCCGACCCTCCACGGCCGGAGACAAGATCAACGACCAGTGGAGGACAACCGGATGCCGGCCGCGGGGAGCAGTTTCAGGAGCCAAACCGTCACAACTATCCCCTGCCCCCTCCCTGGGGGCACGGGTCCTTGGAGCGGCTTCGGTCGCGCCGGGAATTTCCACACCTCTCACACCACACACACACATCACACAGTTTTTCCTACACCGAGAAATGACTCTCCGGCTGTCATTTCTCAAAGACTTCTTCTAGCCGGAGACATTGAGAGCAACCCAGGACCCATGTACACATACATATGTCCAACTTGCTCAAAACCCATCACTTCGAGTCGCCACACTAAGGGTTCAGTTCTCTGCAATTCATGCAGGAACTGGACCCATTTCACCTGTACAACACTTGCCTCCAAGAAACACTACACGAACACCTGGACCTGTTCCTCATGCCCCTCCCTCTCCCAGTCAAATCCCTCGCCTAAAACCCGTCCACCTCTCCTCCCCAACCCACCTAGCCTTCCCATATCATCCACTACCCCCCCTAAAACCCGTCCACCTCTCCTCCCTAACCCACCTAACCTTCCCATACCATCCACATCCTCAACTCAACACACCACACCCCATCCTAATCCATTCCAACCCCCATCTCCTGCTCCCAATCCCCACCCCCACCTCACCCATCCCAACCTCCAGCCCCTCCCTCACCCCCACCCCATCCTCGTGCAGCAGCACCCAACATACATCGTGCACATAACATTAACACTCTCCAATTGAACATAGATGGCATTAACACAAAGAAACACAAACTCTCACACTTCATCAAACAACACAACATACACATTGCCATCTTACAAGAAACAAAACTCCACACAACACAAAAAACACCCACATTTCATAATTTCACCACCATCAGACAAGACCGGACTGTCGGCGGGGGCGGTGGACTCATCACCCTGGTACACAATGAAATATCATACATAGTAACCAGTGTACAAACCAAATCACTCCTCCCCCCAAATGATAACACAACAGAAATACAATCAATTAAAATATGCACTGGCAACAACTCCAACATAACCATCATAAACACATATATCCCTCCCCAAACATCCCCTACAGTACCAAATGAATACAGACCACACTTACAACACATCACAAACACCCCACACATCATCCTGGGTGGTGACTTCAACGCCAAGACGTCGGCCTGGTTTGTCGACAACCCCGACACAGACAGAGGGCTGGTACTACAAAACCAAACAGATAACCTCATCATCCTTAACGACATCCATCAACATACCCATATTCCTCACCAAGCCTTCTATAACCCATCATCTCCAGACATCACCTTTTGCTCCTCAGAACTCGCCCCACAACATCCTGGAGGGTGGTCAGAACCTTAGGCTCTGACCACCTCCCGATCATTATCACCACCAAAACCAGACTCAGCCCAGCTAGCCACAAACACAAATACACCAATTATAAAAGAGCTAACTGGGAAGCATTCACAAATGAGACAAAACAACACTTCACAACTCTAAACAGTACACCCATCACTAACATCAACAATGCTGTACACATACTCAATAAAACTATCCAAAACGCTGACAAGAAACACATTCCAAGAGGTAACAGAAAAAGACACAACCCCAACTTCACACCAGAAATTCAAAACCTCATTAGACAACGCGACACACTGAAACACTCCCCAGCACCCCACACACAAGACATCACACAACAAATTCAAACACTCAACACCCAAACTAACAACAAAATACAAGAACAACAAAAACTAAATTGGAATAACTTCCTACAAACACTTGATCACAAAACAAACCCCCAAAAACTCTACAAAACACTAAACAGCATCACACTTTCCAACAGCAACACAACACAATCACATGCTGCAATCACAACAACAGACTCTACTCCTTCATGTAAACAACAAGCAAACACTCTCATCAATCACTTCTCACATGTCAGCCACCTAAAACCTCACAAAGACGACCGACGTGTCATCCGACGTAAGAGACAATTCCCCACAGACCCTGACTATACACCCTTCACCAATCACCAGACAAAGCATATCATCAACAATCTCAAGAACTCACCCGCCTGTTGCCTAGACAACATAAGCAACATACACCTCAGACACCTGGGACCACAAGGCATACAAGCACTCACTAACATATCAAACTACAGCTATTCACACAACACAATACCAGACATTTGGAAGCATGGTATCATCATCACATTCCCCAAACCCAACAAAGACCCCACGCTACCCTCCTCGCACCACCCCATCACACTCCTTTGCTCCCCCTCCAAAGTCATGGAACGCCTAGTATTACAACTAATTACACCCGACCTACCCCTAGCTCCAACACAACATGGCTTTAGGCCACTGCACTCCACAAACACTCTTCTCACAGACCTTACACAAAGAGCTTTTGACGGCATCAACTCAGCTAGACCACCGCACAGATCACTATTAGCCACACTCGACATTAGTAAAGCCTTCGATGCCATCCCCCGCCACAACCTAACAAACAAAATCTACAACACAACATGCACAACAACACAAAAAGGTGGCTGGCCAACTTCCTAGCAGGCAGATGTGCACACGTATCTTTTGCCGGTCAGTCATCTAAAATCAGAAACTTTCCAAACGGAGTCCCACAAGGATCCGTCCTATCGCCCGCACTCTTCAATCTGTACATGCATGATATAACTACACCCAATACGCCCCAAATAAACTTAGCCTCCTATGCAGATGACATAACACTCACATGCACACACCATGACCCAAGAAGAGCAACAGATCTCCTTCAACCCTATCTCAACACACTACATGGCTGGTGCACTACAAACAGACTTAATCTAGCCCCAGCCAAATCCACCGCAACCCTGCTCACAAGCTGGACAGGAGAACACGAATACATCCCTCAACTCACCATAAACAACACACCCCTAACACATACACACACACCCAAAATCCTAGGAGTAACATATGATACTCATATGACATTCAAACAGCACACCACAAACATTAAAAAGAAACTGACACCCAGACTTAACGCCCTCAGGTCACTTGCTCACACAAAATTTGGACACAACAAAGAAACTACCACCACAGTATATAAACAATACATAAGATCAGTGATGGAATACGCAAGCCCAGCCTGGGCTTCTAACCTAGCTGAAACACATCATAAGACCTTACAGACTATTCAAAACAAAGCCCTGAAGATCATTACAGGCTGCACAGCTACTTCACCCACAGATCACCTACATCAAGAAACCAAAATTCTCAAAGTCAAAGACCATCTGGACATGAGAGGCACTCAATTCCTGGCAGCAGCCTCCACGAACCAAGACCACCCACTAAACTACATGGCAACACACCCACAGACACCAAGAAATATCAAAACAACACCCAGCACACGGTATCACACACAATTATTGTCCTCTCCCTCCCTGCCCACCCCGAACCAACTTCCAGAAGCACATCCATACTCATATCTCTCGCCAATCCATCCACTCACTCACAGACAACACGCAGCTGCATGCACGACCTCCCGAAATCCATCCTTCCGAATCCTCCCTCCCTCGCGAGGACAGAGTCCACCTGGCCAGGCTGAGATGCGGACACCATCCAGCTCTCCTGAGCTATCAGAAGAGACTGGATGACTCCGTTGTCGACGCCTGCCCGGGATGTAACACAGCACCCCATACCATTAAACACATCATAGAAGACTGCATTTCACACAACCACTTACGCCAACAACACAATCTACACTCAATGAGAGCTCTGTGGGAAAGCCCAATCGTGGCCATGGCCTTCCTCAGGGACTCGGGGCTGTTCGGCCAGGCAGCTTAGGGAACAACAACAACAACAACAACTGACTGAAACAAAAGACTGTTATTTGCAAAAATAGTGCAGACACTTCTTTCAATGTGACTGAAGATCGTTGTTTTTCTCTCCAGCGTGGATTATGTATGAATTATTGTAGCATTTGCAGAGACCTACCAGATTTATAGCTTGTCCCCCCCCCCCCCAAAAAAAAATGAAAATGAAAAGTGGGGAATAGGCCTGAGTAAATACATACAATACATACATACAATACTTTCCTATATATGTGAAAGACTACCATTTGCAGAGACGGTGCAGGCACGTTCGGATGCCTCAATGCGACTGAAGAGCGTCTCCCAGGACACCCAACAGATACTGGATGAGTTCAACCGCACCTACAAGGAAGCCGACAAAAAGGACGAGGCAGCGGAGAGAGTGGCTGACAAGTTTAATGCCGTGAGTTGTTATACAGGGTGGTGAAAAATGCAGTTTAGGGGAGTCACCGGCTTTTTTTTCTCTTTCTCTTCTTTTCTCTCTTTCTCTGGCTTGTATCCATTCGGCCCCATTCAGCCAACTGTTTGAAGATGTTTATCCCCATTCAGGTGTTGATTTCTTCCTGGCGAGCGATAGTGAACCAGCATTGTATGGAGAAATCCGGCTTTGCCGGAGAAATTTGTCTATAAATTATTTTACAACTTTAGCTTGCTGTAAAACAAAATATATATATATATGCTGGCTCGCTACCGCTCGCCAGGAAAATATTGACACCTGGATGGGGGTAAACGTAATAAACCAGTAGGCTGAATGGGGTCGAATGGATACAACCCAGAGAGAGAGTGAGAAAGAGAAAAAAGCGAGGTGGGCTCCCTTAACCACCTGACAGAAATTGGCAATGCTGCCTTTCTATACATCTATGTAGCCAAGCAGTAAGCTGCATGGATCATCCTATGTCTTTGAATATCTTCTTTGAATGTGGTTCGGCCTCTTCTATGCTATACATTGGTTACGGTATGGGAGGTCATCATCATCAAAATCAACACCTAAATGTCACAATAGATCTTAAAATTGATAATATTATTTTGATTAATCTCACCACCACACCCCCAATGAAATTAATTAAAGTATATATGATCCACCGGAAAGAAGGAATTGGGTGTTAGGTCATTAATCATCAAACTAATGGGGAACCACCACACATTTCCCAACTACAGTACAGTACAGTAGTTCATTGGTCAGGCTGAACATCTGTACCATCTGAGAGCTTTTACCTGCAATACTATAATCTAAATTATCGTACATTGTTCTTATTATTGTTTTGATGATTTTATATATGATAAACTTGGTCACTGATTTAAAATTATGAAACAACAACTTTCTGAAATTCCTACCAAACTCAGTAAACAAAATGATAACAATAATCACAACTTAATATAAATACAGTATTAGCGAAATCATATATGGGCACCATTTCTTGAAGATTATGCTTAAAGTTTGACCCGCTTAGATAGTACCGATGTGTGTGATTTCTGGATCTGGCCCACTGAGTACATGTGTTGTAAGTAACCTAGCACCCCACCATTACAGGCCCACTACTCCACGGGGAAGGTAGCGGCCAGTTTCACCTCTACCTCAGTTGATGTGGAGACTCAGCACGTACCAGCTGTCCTGGAAGATGATGTGGTGCGTTACCAACGAGTCAAGAAAAAGGGTGGGTGACAAAGAGAGGGTTCATGAAGCCTTGATATTAACTGTGTTCTTTTTTATGGTGGGTGTCCTTGAAGATAGTGTGGGTTTTCAATGGCTTGTTAAACCTTGGTCAATTTTTGTTTTGTTTTTATGGAGGTGGCAAAGTGATGCTGGAGCTCTCAAAGAGCTAATACAGTACTGTATTTGTATAAATAAATCATATGTATATCACTCAAGCCGCGGGTCCCGACATATGTCGAGTGAGAGAAAAGTGGCCTATCCAGTGGGTCCCGACAATAGTCGCAAGGAATGTTGAGCACATTATCGGCTCTGAGAGAGAGTCCACGCATTGGGAGGGCGACAGGCGGGCTCTGACCACTCAGAATGGGCCGAGCGAGGCAACTGGGGTCCCCACCACAACCTTCCACATCTCCGGCCTCTCGAGAACAAGGATATTCTGAGGAAATTACCGTATTTTAGGGTTTTTGCCCTCGTGTTGCAACATCATTGCAAGAGAACCCATGGTCGTACAAAGATGATTCAGGTGTCATTCGAAAGCTCTATTATCGCCCTTTCACAGATACATAATTGTATTACGCTCTGGCTCTTGTTTATGCATGAAAAAGAGCATGGAATGAAGCTCGTTTAGGGTAAATATGCCCGCCTGCCAGGTAATAGAAGTTACATACATCCCCGTTTGACAGGGATATATGACGCTTTCACTGGCACATATACAGTAGGACTATATGGGTCTACTTTTGGTTTGGCATTGTTTACAATATTTTTATTTATTATGATAGGGATACGACGCATTAAATTTGATGTTTAGACTCGCTTTTGTCTGTTATGATATGATAAACATGAATATGGTACACAAGCTATAACTTATTTTTTATATTTGTATTTTCTTTGACTAACCAAAAATAGTATGAATGTAGTGAAATGGTTAACTGATTACCTTTAATTATACAATACTGTATGTACTTCCCCTCTGCCATGTCCAGGTTACGTGTCACTGAAGACAAGCCAGGGCACACTGAACTTAGAGGTGTACTGCGACACTGTATCCCTCGCCTCAGAGAACTTCATCCGTCTGTGTGACCGAGGCTACTACAATGGCACGCGCTTCCATCGATCCATCAGGCACTTCATGGTGAGCTTCAGTTTGATAATAATATTATCCTGTACAGTATTCAGCTTGGTGAGCGTGCTTCACAACTGAGACCTCAAGTTCAATCCCCGTGCAGGACGAGTTAGATAGGTGATTTCCTCACTCGAAGTCTCTGATCTTATACCTAACCTAGAAAAATTGACCTAAACAAAGTTATTAAAAGAATTTACCTACCAAAAGTTTTAAGAAGAATTGTATGTATCAGAAGTTAAGCCTGATCTGACGCTATAGCTAATCTAGACTTCTCCCTGCCTCTCAGATCCAAGGCGGTGATCCAGAAGGTACTGGTAAGGGTGGCGAGAGCATCTGGGGTGAGCCGTTCAAAGATGTGTTCCGGCCCAACCTTTCCCACAAGGGCCGTGGGGTGCTGTCTATGGCCAACTCCGGACCTAACACCAATAACAGCCAGTTGTGAGTTCTTCTATAGCATCTTTATTTATTCTAATTATTATAAATATTATTATTTTATTATTTTTCAAAATTCTATTTTGCTAAAGCGTTATTACCACATAGCGATTTTGATAAGTTCTTTTGTCTTTATATTGTGTCGTCCCTGTTTTGGTTTGTTTATTTTGCAAGTTTTACATTATAATTATACAGTACCAGGTAACTCTCTCATTATAATTATACAGTACCAGGTAACTCTCTCATTCATAAACACATACACACACTCACTCATATAAAGAGGAGAGAAACAAATACACAGAAATGAGGAGGAGGTCAGAGGCAAACCATGAGAAAGGGATAGTGGAGAACTATGAAAAGAATCCAAAAATGTTTTTCAAGTTTGTAAACGGCAAAAGGAAGATAAAAGCCACGATCGTTAAGATTAAAAGTGGAAACAGAATCATAGAAGAGGATACAGAGATTGCGGAAGAACTAAATAGAAATTTTGCATCAGTATTTACAAAAGAAGGAGAATTTATTGCACCAGAAACCAATGAGATAGGTACAGAGGAAATGCCGGAAGTAACATTTAACAGACCAGAGCTCATAGACAAAATGAGTAAGGTGGATCCAAACAAAGCCGCTGGACCGGACGGAGTATCAGGCTGGATTATTAAAGAAAATGCTATGGAACTGAGTATACCGTTATATGACATAATGACCAAATCATTGGACACAGGGATAGTACCTACAGAATGGAAAAGAGCAAACATTATTCCTATATTTAAGGGAGGAGATAAACCACTGAACTATAGACCTGTATCACTATTGAGCATCCTCATGAAGATTCTGGAAGGATTAATAAGGGACAAATGGGTGAACTACCTGGAATCCAAAAGATTAATTACTGACCGACAATTTGGATTCAGAGGTGGCAGATCATGTGTAAGCAACTTGTTGAGTTTTTACTCTAGAGTAATAGACACAGTGGACAAGAGGGAAGGATGGGTAGACTGTGCCTACCTAGACTTTAAAAAGGCATTTGACAAAGTTCCACACAAGAGATTGCTGTGGAAATTAAAACATGAGGGAAAAGTAGGAGACAAACTGCTGAAATGGATGGAGAGCTACCTTAGCGGAAGACAGATGAGAACAACAGTAAGGGGGAAATCGTCAAACTGGACTAAAATTACGAGTGGGGTACCACAAGGATCTGTTCTAGCCCCAATCATGTTTCTAATATTTGTAAATGACTTACCTGAGGGACTAACAAGCTACATGAGTATGTTTGCGGACGATGCTAAGCTGCTTAAAACGATCAGAACCCAGGAGGATTGCCTTGAGCTCCAAGCAGATTTGCAAAAGATCCATGAATGGAGCATCAAATGGAATATGGAGTTCAATGCAGGGAAATGTAAGACTCTAGAAATGGGTAAAAGCAAGTACAGACCTAGAAAAGATTATAAACTAGGAAATGAAGTGATTCCCAAAGCAGAAAAAGAAAAAGACTTGGGGATAGAATTTAGGGATAACATGTCTCCAGAAAGCCATGTAAATAAGATAGTGAGAGAATCACTAGCACTATTGGCAAATATCAAGATGTCTTTCAATTATCTTAATGAAAACACCATGAAACAAATAATAACGGCAATAATAAGACCCAGGATGGAATATGCATCTGTAGTGTGGTCCCCTCACTTGAAGAAACATATCCACAAAATTGAGAGGGTACAGAGAGCAGCTACGAGGATGATCCCAGGTTTGGAAAATTTGGAGTACCAAGAGAGGCTCGAGAGATTGAATCTACCTACACTGGAACAGAGAAGGAAACGAGGACAGCAAATTCAGATATATAAATGTGTTAGAGGTATTGACAAAATCGACCAAGAAAACTTCATAGAGAGGGATGGAGGTGAGAGGACAAGAGGTCACAGCTACAAACTAAAAGTGCTAAATAGTAAATCTGATCTGAAAAGTAAAAGGTTTCCTACCAACTTGATTAGTGGGTGGAACAAATTGCCAGCCGAAGTAGTGTCTGCACCATCAGTGCATAGTTTCAAAGCACGGTATGACAAACATATCTTAGGAGGCGGGAATTAACGAGCATGCTCACTCCCGCAAATACAACTAGTGTAAGTACAACTAGTGTAAGTACAACACACTCAAACAGACAGTTACTCACACTCACCAAAACATTCTCACATTGTCTTTTTACTGCGTTCGTATACGTTTTGGTTTGTTTATTTTGCAAGTTTTACATTATAATACACACACAGTCTCATATACGCACATACACATACACATATACATCTGGTTGGAATCATTCAAGGATGAGTTCTGGCACCTTTCCCACAAGGGCCGCGGGGTGATGTCTGTAGCCAACTCCGGGCCTAACACCAATAACAGCCAGTTGAGAGCAGGGTGTCAAACGAAAGCCGAGTCCATTATTTTTAGTCTTTATTTTTGTCAATATTAACCCTCTCACGTTCTTGACGCAATTTTGAGCCTATTAGGGATACTTTAAAGCCTTTGTTACCATCAGGGGTATTTAGAAACCTTTAGTTTAGTTACTTTAACCTCTCCAGTTGTCTTTGAGTTAGCTGGGGGCAGAAAACTAATTTTGGAGAGGTAATTAGAAGAGTGAGAGAACTCTATTTCTTATTGCTAATCTGGCAACCTCTGCGTCATATGGTCGTGAGAGGGTTAAGATAAAATTATAGTTTATAGTTCAAATTATTTCATAGGAAGTGATAAAATGGCCAAAACAACCCTATTTTAAAATTTTAGTTTATAGTTCAAATTTTGTCGTAGGAAGTGATAAAATGACCAAAACAATCATATTTTATGTTAATTTTCTTGTATTCCTTCTCCTGTTCATTTAAGTCTTCAAACAAAATTGCTCCGGTTTGACACCCTGGTTGTGAGTAGCGTATTATTCAGTGTACTGTAATTGTAACTATCTCATTCACTTATAAACTTATTCATTCATTCCCAAACACCCAGAAACTCCAGACCTAACTCCAATATAAAAGTAAGTTGTGATGTGTTGTTAGGTCACTGTTTACCCCTCTACGCTTACAGTTTGATCACATAATAATTCTACCTGCACCTAGACGGTATACACACCACCTTTTATCTTTCCAGTTCCATTATATACCGATTTTGCCTGCACCTGGACAGTTATTATTAGTTAGTCAATCCATTTTTTACTTCTCCCAGAACAATCAATTCGTTAAACGTCAATATGTTATTCCTCAAATTATATTTTTATCTGTAATCAACTTTTCAGAATTTTTCTTTTATAAATGTTATCTCCCTCTTACCTTTCCAGTTTCATCACATACCGGTCCTGCCCGCACCTGGACGGTAAACACACCATCTTTGGGCGCGTGGTGGGAGGCCTGACCACTCTCTCAGCCATGGAGGCCATAGAAACAGACAACAAGGACCGACCCATACAAGACATAGTGCTGCAAGAGGCACAAGTCTTTGTTGACCCCTTCAAGGAGGCTGACAAGGAGGTGAGAAGTATATTCACACTTGTTCTAAAATAAAATGCATTCAAAGCTGTGAACTTAGATGACACTAAGTATGTTTTGGATCTATTATCTCTCATGCATAATGAATCAAATATGGATATGCATATCAGTAATGACCCTTATCATCTTCAAGAGCCCAGGGCCATGGCGAACATGCCTTTGCATCTAGGCCTTTTGCTGACTCTCACTTATTCACTTAAGCAGCTGACTTTTGTTGAAACATTCTATACAAAATTTAATTTATTATTATTTGGAAAAGCTTATGATATTGTGGAATTTACTGAAAGTGAAGACTATAATGTTTAGGAACTTTGAATAGTTTTGTAATTTGAGCACCATTGAATCTGCTGAATGTGCTGATGCAGAGAATTGGTGTTTATGACAATAGAAAACCCCAACTGTTTATTTGTATTATTCTAAAATCAATGTCTTTCACAGCTAGCGAAAGAGCGGCGCATCGAGGGTGAGAAGCGCATGGCGGAAGAAGCGGAACTAAAGAGTCAGAAGCGGCCGAGGGTCAAGGACGACAAGCTTCAAGTATTCCGCCCAGGAGTCGGCAAATTCTTAGACCTGGCTACTTCATCCGTCTCGTAAGTTTAAGTTTGTATATCGTTCTCATTTTCTCTTCTCTCTCTCTCGAATCAGATTTGTAAACATTTTGGAGTTGTTGTTGATTTGGCACTGGTTGAGATCTACTGGTTGAAATGGTCTACTGGTTGAGTTGTCCGGGAAACAAGGCAAACAATGCAAAAGATGGAATTGCCTTTTAACTTGTGTCAATAAAGATGAACAAAGCATAATAATGGTGCTGTATATTCAGTTATATTTCAGCTGACGGTAAATTTAACCCCTTGTTAACTAATTTCTTGATGATTAACAGAAAAATAAGAAAGTTTTGTTTCTACATCATTGTACAGTATTACCAGTTTTTTGTAACAACATTGTTGGCTATAACATTTTTGTAATATTGGAATAATGAAGATGGTGACATAAGTATTTGTCGGTTGAAAATGAATACAAAAACAGACTGTCACCACTGGTGTAGGTTATGTATTTTAAGTATTTACTGTATTTTCACTAATCCTGGATGATTATATTAAGCTTATGAAAACTCCTCATATCGAACAGGTTAAGATAAACAGAATATAGTTACCGGTATTTGTTGTTGTTGTTGTTGTTGTTCCCTAAGCTGCCTGGCCGAACAGCCCCGAGTCCCTGAGAAAGGCCATGGCCACGATCGGGCTTTCCCACAGAGCTCTCATTGAGTGTAGATTGTGTTGTTGGCGTAAGTGGTTGTGTGAAATGCAGTCTTCTATGATGTGTTTAATGGTATGGGGTGCTGTGTTACATCCCGGGCAGGTGTCGACAACGGAGTCATCCAGTCTCTTCTGATAGCTCAGGAGAGCTGGATGGTGTCCGCATCTCAGCCTGGCCAGGTGGACTCTGTCCTCGCGAGGAAGGGAGGATTCGGAAGGATGGATTTCGGGAGGTCGTGCATGCAGCTGCGCGTTGTCTGTGAGTGAGTGGATGGATCGGTGAGAGACATGAGTATGGATGTGCTTCTGGAAGTTGGTTCGGGGTGGGCAGGGAGGGAGAGAGGACAATAATTGTGTGTGATACCGTGTGCTGGGTGTTGTTTTGATATTTCTTGGTGTCTGTGGGTGTGTTGCCATGTAGTTTAGTGGGTGGTCTTGGTTCGTGGAGGCTGCTGCCAGGAATTGAGTGCCTCTCATGTCCAGATGGTCTTTGACTTTGAGGACCTTGGTTTCTCGATGTAGGTGATCTGTGGGTGCAGTAGCTGTGCAGCCTGTAATGATCTTCAGGGCTTTGTTTTGAATAGTCTGCAAGGTCTTATGATGTGTTTCAGCTAGGTTAGAAGCCCAGGCTGGGCTTGCGTATTCCATCACTGATCTTATGTATTGTTTATATACTGTGGTGGTAGTTTCTTTGTTGTGTCCAAATTTTGTGTGAGCAAGTGACCTGAGGGCGTTAAGTCTGGGTGTCAGTTTCTTTTTAATGTTTGTGGTGTGCTGTTTGAATGTCATGAATGTCAACCGGTATTTGTTATGTCATTTTATATATATATTATTTTTTTACAGGAAGGAAGAGGCCCAGTCCGCCACACAACAGAAGAAGAAGAAGAAAAACTCATATTATGGGTTCGGTGACTTCAGCATATTCTGAGGTGGATGTAGATACATCTGCATCTACATGATGTGACTAGGGCTTAAAGTTGCTACTGCAGTAATGTGTTGCTAAGAAAGTAAGAATGTGTGTGCATCTAGTTTGTTCTTAAGGTACACACACACTTGCTGTCTTACATAAAGCTGTATGCTCTATACACCTGACATAACTTAATCTAATTTATATTTTTGTTCCTGTATTCTGGAGTATAGGTTTGTAATTCCCTGCCTCCAGTAGATTTTTACCACGAACACAAAAGAACTCTTGGAAACTACGTGGAGCAGGGGAAGTGTTCTAAATTTGAATTCAGGAGGCCCGGGATCTAGCTCTCAATAGATGAGTGTTTTTTCATCACTCATCCTTATGGCCTCCAACCCCTCTCTGCAATAGCAGACTTCAGAGGTGCAGTAGACCAGTGTCACATTTACATTGTGAATGTTTGCACCGGTTTAGCATTTGTAGTTAATTATACTAGTTCCAGACAACACTGACAACCATAGCCACTCCAACAGAAGAATAACATATATTAAACAAAAATTTAAAACTTGCAAAACAAACAAACAAACAAAACCAGAAACCGTACAATATATAGACAAACAAACTTACATTAACCAGTACAGTATGTGGAAATAACATATTGAAGATTTAGCAAAGCAATATTATGAACTTAAATAACATAAAACATGCACTTGATATACACATGATAAAACAACTTATCAAAATCGCTGTGGAATTAACGCTTTAGTAAAATAAAACTATGAAATAAAAAAACACAAAACCACCACATAGGATGTACATTACTACATACATATACATACATACATACAAGTTTAAATTACATTAGCATGTTTGTTTGTTTTTTTTTTTTTTTTTTTTTTTTTAAATCTACTTTACTGGTAATGTGACGCCCTGTAGAAATGGATAACTTAACTCTATTTGATTCGAGGGGGGTCTTTTTGGACCTCCCATGTTTGTCTCCATTAGTTATAAGATTATAAGACATTTTACTGCATTAATTTATCGATTATAAGATGCTTCACCCCATTCAGCTGTCAATTTTATTCCGGGCTAGTGATAGTGAGCCTGTAGCTTAAAAGAAATCAGCCTTCGGCTGGGCCTTTTGTCTATTGAAAAATGTACAAATGTAGCTTGTAGGGAGCCTGGGTGGGCATTTTTAGTTTAAAGGAAGTCTGGTAAAGCTTTTTTGTTAGCCTAGGGGACAAACTAAAAAAAACTGCTCGAAAATAGCAAAAACAAGCAAAATCCTCAATAATGATTAAATTAAATATAATATCCCCCAAGATGTCGGATCAGATAGTGTTAAACATTTGTATCGGAGGTTCATCATCATCATCAGTGTAATTTTCATCATCATCATCATCATCCATTACTGGTTTACTTGTACTTTAACCCCTTCAGACTCATATGACGCAGAGGTTGCCAGATTAGCAATAAGAAATAGAGTTCTCTCACTCTTATAATTACCTCTCCAAAATTAGTTTTCTGCCCACAGCTAACTCAAAGACAACTGCAGAGGTTGAAGTAACTAAACTAAAGGTTTCTAAATACCCCTGATGGTAACAAAGGCTTTAAAGTATCCCTAATACTTTAGGAAATGAATAGAAATAAGGAAGCTAGGCCTAACGATGTAAATAGCCAATGGAACTTTCTTAAGCATAGCCTTATCGCTGCCACTGACAAAGTCTGTGGGAAAACAAAGGGTCACCCCAGGAATAAGACCTCTTGGTGGTGGAACGATGAGGTAGAACATGCTGTGAAAGAGAAAAGGAGATGCTTCAAAGCATGGAAGAAAGGAGGCAGCAGGGAGGAATACCAGGCAGCTAAACGAACTGCCAAAAGAGTTATTTACAATGCTAAAAATCGCATTAAGGACCTGGTCCTCGAACAAGTGTGTAACACTGACAATCCCAATGGGATCTTCAACCTAGCTAGGCGAGTTAAAAATGACAGTAGGGATATTATAGGTGAACAGTGTGTTAGAGATGATAATGGGAAGATTGTGTATGCAGAAAATGAAATCAGAGAAGCATGGAAGGTACACTATGAACGATTGCTAAATGTAGAGTTTGAATGGGATAAGGAACAGCTTAGTATCGAAAAACCAATATCTGGGCCCCCTCCTTTGATAGCACCAGCTGTAGTGAGCGACGCAATCAATAAAATGAAGGACGGTAAAGCTCCAGGTTGCTCCGACATTGTCGCTGAGATGATAAAAGCCTCAGGGGAGATTGGTGTAAACTTAGTCACTGAGTTGATAAACACCATTATTAAAGATGAGAAAATCCCAGAGGATTGGCTCAAAAGTGTAATAGTAAATATATACAAAGGAAAAGGGGATGCGCTAGATAGAGGAAATTATAGGGGCCTGAAAATGCTTGACCAAATCATGAAGGTCTGTGAGAGAGTCCTTGAGGGTTTGATCAGGCAAAGCATCTCTATTGATGATATGCAGTTTGGTTTTATGCCAGGACGTGGTACAACCGATGCTATCTTCATAGTCAGGCAGATGCAGGAAAGATACCTACTAAAAGGCAGGGATCTTTACTTTGTGTTTGTGGACCTGGAGAAGGCCTTTGATAGGGTACCTAGAGATGTTGTACAGTGGGCTATGAGGAAACTTGGTGTGGAAGAGTGGCTGGTGCGTGTGATAATGAAGATGTATGAGGATTCGCGAAGTTCGGTGAGGGTGAAAGGTGTACTGAGTGATGAATTCGCAGTCCGTGTTGGAGTCCATCAGGGTTCAGTGTTAAGCCCCCTCCTCTTTATTATGGTCTTGGAGGCGCTGTCTAGAGTTTTTAGAGGCGGACTCCCGTTGGAACTGTTTTATGCAGACGATTTAGTCCTAATAGCTGACAGTATGCAGGATGCTGAGGCCAAATTCAGAAAGTGGAGAGAGGGCATGGCGAGCAAGGGTTTAAGAGTCAATATTAACAAAACCAAGGTTATGCATTGTAGTTTGAGACGAGGCAATGTGGAAAAGAGCGGTGCATACCCATGTGCAGTGTGTGGAAAGGGAGTGGGCGTTAACTCAATTCAATGTAGCATCTGTCGATGTTGGGTACACCATGGGAGTAAGCGCTGTAGTAGAATAAAGGGGCCCCTGCCGAAGGATAAGTCAGAAATAGAGAAATTTGAGTGCGTAGTGTGCAAAGGCGAGCTTGTGTTAAGTGATGATCCTGTGGCTGTGAATTTTGGAAATGAGTCTTTGGAGCTGGTGAACAAGTTTTGTTACCTAGGAGATACCATCTCTGCCGGTGGTGGGGCCGAGGCTGCCACTGTTGCTAGAATTAGGTGTGGCTGGGGGAAGTTCAGAGAATTGATGCCAATCCTGACCATGAAAAGAATGCCTCTCCCCCTGAAGGGAAAGGTGTATGCCTCATGTGTTAGAAGTGCAATGACGTATGCCTCAGAAACATGGGCCGTTAAAGTAGAGGATGTCAACAGAATGGAGCGTAATGAGATGAGAATGGTGAGATGGATGTGTGGGGCCAGGCTACAGGATAGAATAACAAATGTTGAGCTGAGGAGACGTTTAGGTATAAAGAGTATTAGCGAGGTGATGCGTACAAGTAGACTGGGATGGTATGGACATGTGGAGAGAATGGATGAACAAAATTGGGTGACAAAATGCAGGTCTGTGATTGTGGAGGGAGCTGCACCAAGGGGTGGACCGAGGAAGACCTGGGATCGGACTATACGCGCCGATCTCAAATCCAAGAACTTGACAAGTGAAGCAGCCCTTAACAGGGTTGCCTGGAACGCCGCCATTAGGACAAGAGACTGAAACTGCACTTATGTGTGGAACACTCAGTCTTAAAATGTTATGTATGTATGTATGTAATAGGCTCAAAATTGCGTCATATGTCGGAGAGGGTTAAATATTAAAGAAATAAACTCAGCGGTCTGTTTGAACTAACTGAGCAAAATATATAAAAGTAAAATAAAATAAAGAAGTAAAACATAACATGATGCTTTTCTCTGACAGTACTACTTGACCATAGTTGACCAATACAATACTGTAATTGCCGACTTGCAAGTTTCGTTCCATAAGGAAGTTTGAGTTGTAGACAACGATATTTAACAGAATTTACAGCTAAAATACGGTCGCAGTAGATTTATACATATATAAAACCCAATTCAACATACCATTTATCCATCAGAAACTTACATTATTATTGCATTTCTGTTTAATATCGATGTTCACGGCTTCAACTTCCTTATAGCCTGAAACTCGCAAGTGATTAATTGTCCAAATATCCTTAATCCCTTCAGGATGATGGCATAATTTTCTTTGTTTTCTGGTTATCATTAAATTATTTTCTTTAATTTATAATTACTTCTAGGACTCAAAGGAGTAGACACTATCTCAATAAACTGTCTGAATAACTACCTTCTTAAACTGGATACAATCATCTAATATTAGCCTACATAAAATATAAAAACTGCATCATCATGCTGAAGGGGTTAAGGTGTCATTTCACAAGCATTTTACTGGGGTTTTACTAGCCAATAACTTATTTTGGCTTCTGATTATTGAACAAAAATGCCTACTGTATCTAGCCATAGCACTGCCCCACCATGTCATCACTGTGGCTGGTACAGGCATAGTGCTAACAGTGCTTAACACCTAACGAGCGGCCTAGGCGGTAAATAATATGTAGCCACCAGCGGGGTGTTTTTACCCAAAATAGGGCTGTTTACGTGATCATTTTCATGCCTAAATAAGACCCAGAGCGTAAACAAGTATCTATCCCTGAAAGGGCATAAACAGAGCTTTCCAATGACACCACAACGATCCTTGTATGACCGCTAGTTTTCTTGCAACACAAGTGCAAAAACCATGTAATTCGGTACTTTCCCCATACAATTCACTATGTAGCGAGTGTGAGAGGGTGGGATTCATGTCAGTTGGTCCACCGCGGTGGTCTGGAGCAGTCGTACGCTCGCTACTCTCCTGCCACCACTTGTCTCTCTCTCTCAGCAACATTACGTGCTGAAATTGCCACACGACTTATGTTGTGAGCCGCCACATAGTTCAAATTTCTTTCACTCGACATATGATGCGCGCCGCCAGTTAAGGGTTAAGCAAGACTTACTAAAGTCTCCCTGCAGCATCAAATTCCAAACACGCCAGTCTCAATGCTACGACTTACAAGACTGCTATAGCAAGTGAGACTTTATACTATACTTTATATATAGGAAGATTGTTGATAAACCTATTGCCATCCCCCCCCATTGTCACCTAGTACGACATGCAGTAGGATATGTGGGGCAGATTGTTGATAAACCTATTGCCATCCCCCCCCATTGTCACCTAGTACGACATGCAGTAGGATATGTGAGGCAGATTGTTGATAAACCTATTGCCATCCCCCCCCATTGTCACCTAGTACGACATGCAGTAGGATATGTGGGGCAGATTGTTGATAAACCTATTGCCATCCCCCCCCATTGTCACCTAGTACGACATGCAGTAGGATATGTGGGGCAGATTGTTGATAAACCTATTGCCATCCCCCCCATTGTCACCTAGTATGACATGCAGTAGGATATGTGAGGCAGATTTTATTTCCCCTCCAATAAATGTGAAGGCCCTATTGCTCCTTGTAATTTACTGCAAAAAACACATCATGCCCTTGTAAGCTACATTTGCAACACAGATAAGGTAAGATATAAGATACTTTAAAAAAATGAAACACATGCAGTACGCAGGACAATTAATCAATTTATGAAAACAGGGAAGCTGTGAAAGATGGTGTATTATTATTAATTAAAATGTAAAACTTGCAAACTAAACAAACCAAAATTGGGACAAGGACAATATAAAGTCAAATTAAATTATCAAAATCGCTATGTGGAAACAACGCTTACTAAAATGAAAATTATTAAATAAAAGAACACAATCCACCACATAGGGTGTACATTACTACATGAGCAAGTTAATCTGTTTCCCAAGCAAACTAATCGCACATATAACAACGCACTATCGTCTTAAATATTGGTGAGGATTAACACCAATCCTTAGAAGACTATGTGCCACTAAAACGCATCTTTTAAAAAGCGGAAACTAATTAAATGGGAATAAAACTATAGAAGCGGGAGAAGATCGGTACAACTCAGGTACTGTATAAGCTGTAGGAGGGAGAAATTGGGGGAATCACTGAGGAGGTCGGCTAATAAAGGAGAACGGTAAGAGAATATAAGAAGGGGATGGCTTGCCGACGAGCATTCGAGAAACGGGGGCTATCTATCAAGAGATGTTGGACGGTTACTGGAATCTGGCAGCAAGGGCAAAGTGTGGGGAAATTACCCGACATAAAAAACCTGTGTGTGAGTTTGGTGTGGCCGAGTCGTAGACAGGCCAGGGCAGTCGATCTCCCAGAAAGATGGTGTAATTTTTATTATATTTAGGCATGTCTGCCTGCTGAGACCGGAACCTCTCCGGATGGTCAGGGGAGTGCTGGAGGGACCTTGGTGACCCTGGCCTCTGGGTCTTCTCCTGGGTGACCTAGATGTGTGTGAATTTGTATTTTGTTTTTGTGTGTTCATTGTTTTCAGTTGTGTTGTCCCTATTCGGGCTCTGTTTTGAGTTGGCCCCCCCCCCAAAAAAAAAAAAATACAAAATAGGAAAAGTGGGAAATGGACCTGAGTAAATACATACATGCAATATTTAAATGACGATTTACTTCAGCTTTGCGATGGCCTATAAAGTTTACACCTTACTATAAAGGCAGTACTAACCGTGACATTGTATAAGCTTTACTCCCCTAGATGGGTTGCCAGCCAAGGATGATCTCTAGATATCAGGGGTAGCCTACAAACTATCCATATTTACTTACCCTTTGACTTCCATATATTGGTCTTCACAAGCTATCTTATTCTGTCTATTCAGCTGTCTTATTGGCTGTCTGCATTATTGTATTTATGTGATTTGTTTTATACTTTTATTGTCTCTGCCTGATTGTATGCCTGTATCTGTTTTGTTGTCTGTCTGCCTTATTGTATATGTCTGTGTCTTGTCTCTTATTAATTGTATGCATTTGTTTTATTATTTGTCTGTTTATTGTCTGTGTCTGCATGTTTTAATATGTGTTTAACTGATTGTATCTTTCCGTCTTATTGTCTGTTATCTCTTTTGTTCATACAGTTGTTGTTGTTGTTGTTGTTCCCCAAGCTGCCTGGCCGAACAGCCCCAAGGCCCCGAGCAATTCCAAGGCCATAACCGAGTGCCCCCACAGAACCCTCCCTGCCGACCACAATAAAGCCTGGGTGACCGAAGCCACTCCATGGCGGGGAGCTGAGGAGGGTGCGGAAACGCCCAGGAAACCAAAGCCCCACCCAGGGCCCTGTGCCCCTCAGCAATTATGAAGAGAAAGTTGAGGGGCAAAGGAAAAATGTGACGCTTTGGCTTCCAATCTTGATAGATTGGGAGGTCAATCCACGGAAGAGACGTCGTCACTTGAGATCTAGAAAATATATAAGTTAAAGGAACAGTCAGAGTCTATGGGTATGGCAGAGATTGCTCAGCTCTCACTCTGATAGACCAGCCCATCACCATGTTCATACAGTAGGCTATATTGTATTTGTCATCTATATTATTAGTTTCTTATTATATGTCTATGTTGTAAACATATGCCAGCTTTAATTATGCTATGATTATAATGCTTCGATCTTCCAAGCCCCGCACATCTTGCTGCCTGAGAGCGGTCCTTTTGGGAACCCCTAGAATATAGCGGAACTGAACGAACGTCAAAATTCCCGGTATTATCAGGAATTGATACCAGAACCGAGTTTTATAAGTTATGCATACTTTACAGTTAATCTTACTTGTTGCTTTTTAATTCGACTTTATATGCAGATGATACCATAAAGGAGTTAATACAGCATCGTAAGGCAGAGTATATGAGCATAAACAGGATGCAATATAAAGCTTACAAGAAAGCTATATAAAATTCTCCCTCTATAAGTGTCTCCCTGTACCTGGCTGGCAACACTGTGAGTTAGGTAAACAATCATGTCTTGTACGTGACGCTTATCCCGATTGCACCATTATTTCGACATATTTTGGGGTTAATAGGAGGTGATACACGAAGGAAATGGCCTGAATATACCACCAAATATGTACGGATGACCTAAGACTGGTATGGGATACGCCTAGATCCTGAAATTCTTAAATATAGATAGATTATTATCAGCGTATTCTTGTACTGAGAGTTTCAAGGTCGTGGACGCATGGTGATAACGTGATTGTGAGTGATCAATTCCTGGGCTTTCCACCACAACCACAGTGACAGTACCAGTGGAACCAGGATAATTTTAGCTGCTGGTGATAGGTAAATATAGGTTAATGTTACCCTGTTTAACTTTACCTAACCTTACCTAACCTACCCTATACCCAACATAACCTAAACTAGCCTACCTAACTTTACTAGCCTACCTAACTTTACTAGCCTACCTAACTTTACTAGCCTACCTAACCTACGCAAATTGGTCAATATTAGGCTAAGGGTTAATATGCAGGACACGCAAGTGACGCAACAATATAGGCTAGGTAGGCTAACACACTTATGATATTAGTTTGGGGTTCCTATCATCACTGTGATCACATGCTTCATTGTTAGGATATATAGGCTAGGCCTAGCCTAGCCTAATTTTTATCCTCTGAAAAAAAAAATCTTGGGATTTTTCTTTTTTTCTTAGGATTTTTTGTGTTTGCATTAGGCTAACCTAACCAAAAAACCTAACCTAACCTAGGCTAAATCAGCCTAAATGTATATGGCTATATGGGGGCTATTAGGTTTTGCTTACCTTAGTGATTTCTTACCTTAGTGATAGTAAAGAGGCAAAAAGAGTCAAAAGCTCATAAGGGGTGCCTCTTCTCATTTTCCTTTCAGTCTCAAACTGGTCATATCTATTTTTAAACATTTATACTTGTGCTGCTAACTACCTTTTCAGTGAGACTGTTCCATTTATTCACGATTCTCGATTTAAAAAACTTATTCCGTTTGGTGGTTCTGTGACGGGGCTTCAACAACTTCATGCTGTGTCCTCTGGTCTCCATATGTTGTTCTCTGGGAGCTAGCTGCAGATAGTCTTCCTCACCGATCTTGTCAAAACCTTTTAGGTTCTTGAAAGTTTCTATCATCATATCATCATCATGTATAATCATGTGACTCATGTCTCCCCTTATCCTTCGTTCCTCCAGAGTAGTGAGACCCAGCTGGCAGGGTGTCAAACGACGCTGTTTTTTTTTAGTGATAACGCAATGAACTTTTTGTATAGCCTAATGATAACAGAAACCCCCCCCCCCCCAAAAAAAAAAGGGTAGGCTAGGCTAAATTGACACAATTTTGGTCTCCATATTTTCCATCTTGATTGTTTTTTTATTGCAGGAAATACTGTTTTAGACACCTAAATTCTCTAAAAAAAAAATCTGGGGGGCATGCCCCCGGACCCCCCTAGAGCTCGCGCCTTCGCCGCGCTATAATGATAACAAAATAATAAACCATAATGATAACACAATTCATATTTTGTGGATTGACACCCTGCCAGCTGGGCTAGTCTCTGTTCGTATGTTGTTGTTGTTGTTCCCCAAGCTGCCTGGCTTGGGCAGCTTTTTTGTTTTTTTTTTTTTTTTTTTTTTTTTTTGTGCGGAAACGCCCGGGATGTTCGTATGTTAACCCCGCCAGCTCTGGAACTATTCTTGTGGCTCTTCGCTGTACCTTTTCTAATTTCTTGATGTCTCCCTTGGTGTATGGAGACCACGCCTGAATACAGTACTCAAGACGAGGTCTGACCAAGGACTTGTATAAAGTCAGCATCATTTCAGAGTCTAGGCAGGTCATGGTTTTCTTAATAAGTCCCAAGATTGAATTGGCACTCGCTGCAGATTTCGCGACTTGCCTTGAGGGCTTTAAATTTTTGGCGATGATTACCCCAAGATCCTTTTCCTCTTCAGTTTCCTCCAAAGCTGTCGGTCCCAGTTGGTATTCATAGCCTGGGTTACTCTTTCCGATGTGCATGACCTTGCACTTTTCTTTATTAAATTGCAGTAGCCATTTCTGGCTCCATTGGTTTAGTATGTTCAAATCCTGTTGCAGAACCATTCCGTCATCAGCGCTCTTTATCCTCCTGTAGATTTTTGCATCACCTGCGAAGAGCTTGCCACTTGACCGAGTGTCCTCAAGCAGGTCATTGATAAATGCAAGGAAGAGAACTGGACCTAAGACACTGCCCTGTGGGACCCCACTCCATACCTGTAGCCATTCTGAGTGGTTGCCCCTGATGCTGACCCTTTGCTTTCTGTTGTTCAAGAAGCTTTGTATCCACCTAGAGATTTTTCCCAAATTCCCACCACTCCAAGAGCTTCCAATTTTGCTAGCAGTCGACGGTGAGGAACAGTGTCAAATGCCTTTCTACAGTCAAGGTATACCACGTCCACACTATCCCCATTATCCACAGCATTCTCTAAGTCCTCTAGGTACTCTAGTAGTTGGGTCAGGCAAGACTTCCCAGCTCGAAACCCATGCTGCCAGCTCTTGAGTAGATGGTTGCTTTCCAGGTGGTCAACTATGTATTTTCTCAGCAGCTTCTCCATGATCTTGCAGGGGACTAATGTAGTCTTGTCTCCTTTCTTGAAAATGGGGCAGACATTAGCTTTGGTCCAGTCTTCAGGCAACTCCCCTGTATCGAGTGATGTCCGGTAGATCCTCCATAATGGGTACGCTACAGAATCCACACACTCCTTCAGTACCGTAGGGTGAACTCCATCTGGTCCAGGTGCGGATTCTGCTTTAAGAGTTCCAATCATTGTCTTCACGTCCTGGACAGTGAAGTTGCACTCCCGTAGTCCTTCTCCTTGGAATATGTTGTCGATGGGTGGTATGTTCCCTGCGCTTTACTTGGTGAATACTTTCTGGAATGGGAGGTTTGACGTACCTCCCAACCTACCAAATAGGAAAACCTACTATTTGGTAGTAGTCTTGGAAAATCCAACGTCAAGGCTATTAACCTAATTGCAATGACGACTTGTCTATTTTGACTGCTATGTCGTCATTCCAACCGCGGTTAAAAAGAAAACGTCTAGAGTCTATTCCTTATCTTGCTCTAGGAGACGTTGTACATTAACCAAAACTACCACCGAAGGTGAAAAAAGCATAGAAGAGAAGAAAAAGGGGTTTACCTTAGTTACCGCTTAAGGCCCATCCCGTGTTCCGTCCTGTGCAGATCCCTGTCGAACGTGCGCATGAGCGACCCTCTCTTGTCATCACATCTCACGTCAGCAGAAGAACGCGGATGGGCATGGGTCCGGCGTGAGGGAGGGTATTATGTACGTTGGATTTTCCAAGACTACTACCAAATAGTAGGTTTTCCTATTTGGTAGGTTGGGAGGTACGTCAAACCTCCCAATTTGTTAGTAGTCTTGGCAAATCCAACGTCAAGGCTGCATAACAAATAGGAGGAGGACATCCAAGCCCAACCTACCAAAAAAACCAATGCATAAAACAAAATTACGAATGACAAAGACACAAGTTAAACAAGAGAGTTTAATAAAAGAGTGAAAAACTGAGGAGTAGCTAAAAAGAACAGTTTTAACACATGCCCGTCATTCATAGTAATGCAAAAACATAGACTTGTCTGAAACCAAAAAGGTACTGTACCCAAAAACCCTTTTCTTCAAAAAACAACAAAAACACTGAACACAAGAACAAAACACAATTTTCAATGTGGCAAAAACACTTATGTACTGGAACAATACATAATCCCAAACTTGCAATCCAGTGTTGCAAACCCGTACACCCCCCCCCCCCCTTTGTCAAAACAAAACAAAGGAAAAGAACGAGGGACAAGGGGGAAGACCAGGGATCTTCGCCAGAGCACCAGGAAACACGACCCCCGAGAGCAATCACCGGCCGAGGGGGTCGAACACTGGACACGGAGAGGTAGGAGGAGATGAAGGAATTGATAGAAGACCACAAAACCGCTGAGGCGATGGCAGGGAAGGATCGACGTGGCAGGAACCGGAAGGAGGCAGCAAAGGATCTGACATTGTGCGCAGAACCCCTACAAACAGGGTGACGGGCACGAACGGTCCGACAAACGTGGCGGCCCATCTGCACCTGCGAGAGCCTCCCACCTGTCCGAGGAGACACCCACACAGCAGTACCCGAAGGCGGCGCCACAGACGCAACAGAGGAGTGCAAGGCTGACACCGGGCACAACACATGGCGAGGATGCCCACGCCGTAAAGCCTGGACGGCGAAAGGCTGGAAAACGGGGGCCTCCCTCCCATGCGTGGTAACAAAAGGAGGGGAGGAGGCGAACGAGACGCCATGCAAGGACGGGGAGAATCGCACGCAGTCCCGGGGCCGTGACAATGCCGCTAGTGCAGACACCCGATCCCCAGTGGCCAGAGCGACAAGGAAGAGTGGACGCCCGAGCAACGGAACCGGCGTAGCGGCCCTTGTATACGTGGGGGAAGCCAGAAGGACCAGAGCCCGCCCCAGATCCCACTGCGGAGGGACCTGGCGCGGAGGCGGTCGATCCCGGAAGGCAGCCGTCAGGAAGGAATCCAGCTCCCGTGGCGGAACGACCAGCCCAGCGACGGACCCAAAGAACCCCCCGGACGGCAGACAAGTGGGTACGTATAGCGTCGACTGGAAAGCGACGTGTACGGAAGAGGTGAAACAAGGAGCGTAGGACGAGGGAAGGAGAGCCTGAACGCGGTCCAAACCCTCGCGAAGATCGCCTGGCGCAGACGCCTCGAAAAGCCGCAGGTGGTGAACAGACGTCTGGAGGGAACCTAAAGACAAGACAATAAGTCCGTCACCCTCCGTCGCAAGGGAAAAAACCTTGGCGACAGAGGGCTGATCCGGGTGAGAGAAGAACGGGGTAGCAATAGAACAAAGTTCAAGAACGGGCGCGCTCATCCAGGACCAGAACGCGCCGTCCAACCCGCCGACAGACACAAGAGGAGGCAAAAGCAGGGACGACTCCGGGGGAGGGACGGAAGGAGAGCCGTCGACGGATCGGTGTGTGAAGTCGAAGGCCTCAGCAAACCAGGCCTCCAATGGGAGAGGGTGACCGAGCATGATGGCTAAGCCAGGCGTACCGGCGTCGCACAAACCTGTCCCATAGGAGGACAGACCCGTCAACACAGCCAGGGACTGAACAGCCGGAAGGATGTCAGGGCGGCTGAAGTCTGACCAGAGCGTAGGCCTGCAGAAGGGAGGGGGACCGTAGCAGGGGAAGGGAGGGGGACCGTAGCAGGGGTAGGTAGGGTGAGGTGCTGAGGGTGAGGCACCGCCAAGAAGGGCGAGAAGAGGGAGTCTTCCATCGACTCCAAGCGCCCGTCGAAGCGTGACACAACCCAGCCCTGCATAGCCGACAATTGATCCGAGAGAGGCTACCCCCCCCCCCCCCCCCCAGATTGGTCGGCCCGCAGGGGCGAGCGTGAGCGGGAGCGAGACCCACGACACGAACCAGCAGCGTCGCGGCCCAAGGAAGGCGAGCGACGACGGTTGTGTCGCCGTTGAGGGACTCGTCCCCGATCACGAACGGCCGAGGGGGAAACAGCACCATTCCCCTCTTCCAGCGACACATCAGCTCCTGAGAAAGGGGACCCCGAAACCTCGCGAAACCCCACCGAGGCAAGAGGAGGGGTACCCCCCTGGCGAGACGGTAAGTGAAGGTCAGGAAGAGAAGAATGAGGAGGAGCAGGACGACGGGAGTGGGAAGGCTGGCCGGGTGAAAGGAGGCCAGGAGCCGCGGGGGGAAACAGAGCAAGGATCCCCGGGGCTGAGATAACAGGGCGGCCCGACACCGAGGCGGAGGAGGGAGGGACCACCACCGTGGGACGAGACCGTGAAGGAAGAATAGGCACTGAAGCAGGTGAAGTAGGAGAAGCAACGACATCCAGGCGGACCCTCCTGGACAGTGTAGGAGGAGGGAGCAGAGGGCCAGCTACAGCATGAACAACCGCGCGCGGAGAGGACAACATAAGAGGAAGTCGTCTGGGCTGGGGAAGCGGGCGGAAGGGAGTAGAGCCCCTATCCGTAGAGGCCAGGGGAGGGCGCACAGGGGCAGAGCCGCTAACCCCGGCCTCAGGGCGAGAACCATGACGAGGGTGATGGGCGTCGTCAAGGCGATCAGGAGGACGACGAGGCGAGCGAGAGAGAGCGTGGACGGAGCCGGGGAACCCCCCGACGATGGGACGACCGGCTGCGGGACCCAGGGGAGAGGGCCCGAGCAGGGAGAGGGCCAGGTAAATGGCCGTCAGTCGGGTCAGGGATACCCAGGGCGACGCGGATCCGGTCGGCAACAAAGGCCGGGGAACGGTGGCCCACAGTCCTAATGTGGCGGGAGAGACCATCGTCCACACCGACGGAAGGGAAGCAGGAGGTCACAGCCGCCGCCGAGGAACCAGGGCCATGGAGCAGCACAACCACCAGGGCCAGACACGTGCCACACAGAGCAGGGAGGTAGGCCGTAGAGGACACACAGAGCGAGTGGCGCAAGCAGGACTTGTGGCTCTCCAAGCACGGGGAGCGACAACCAAGGCGAAAGCAAGGCAGCCTACCTGCACTAGAAGAACACACACCATAATCAGCACGTCGAAGGAGTAAGTGGAGAGAATGTCCAAGAAGAACCAGGGAAGGAGCATGGGGAAACAGGAACACACATGCAAACAGGTAACCGTACTCACCCTAAACTGGGAGCACAGAGGTAGGTGAGGAGGGCGGCCGAGGCGGAAGAGCACTAGCAGAACCTGCAAAGATGGAGAAAGTGTTAACCACCACTCAACATCTTACATGCAGGGCCTATAACACCAGTAAAGTGCATACACCAATATAGTATCAGGCAACAAGATGACATAACAAAAGTCAATAGTGAAAGCCAACTATTACCGCAAATTTGCGGGCCAATGGAGGCATAACCGTACCGACACCACCCTCCTGCAATTTCGCGGGACCCCCCAACGATCTCCGCAAATTTGCGGGGAACCGAAATGTCCCAGAGGACCGAATCGAGCACCCCGCAAATTTGCGGGACCGGCCGAGATGGTCCGGCGCCGAAAAAGCGAGAGGAGCGTCTAGGGAATACCAAAAGAGGCCCAGAAAAAAGCGTCATCTCCTTATGAACTCCAAGCGACGATGGCCATCAAGCTGAGCAGTGTCTTCCTTGATAATATCCTGACTCAACCGGTCAAGGGAGAGGCAAGGAAGACACACCAGGGGAGAGGAGGCACATCCCCTAGGAACCACCCAACCCACAGAGATAGAGCAAAGCCCATGAGGAGAAGTGGCAGGAAGGGTGGTTTGGCACAAACAGGGGCCCCCGTAGGGTACCCCAGGATTGGGCAAAAGGGTATGAAAGGATGGAGGTGAAAACAGTAAGGGAACACAAAAACCAGTAAATGAAACTGGCGAGAAAAAGGGTGGCCTAGCCGTGAGGAGAGAATGTGTCAGGGGCGAAAAACCCTGTGGTGTGAGGGAGGGGCCCCCGTGGGGTACCCCAGGATATCACGAACCACCAAGCGCCCAGGCCCTTGAGACACAGTGAAGGCTCGAAAGGGGGGACTCGGGAATAACGCTAATAATGCGGCCGACACAAACCCTACAAACAGCACCGCCACCACGAAATCTCAGATCGTGAACCAACTGTACACCTAGGCTATGAAAATATGAAAACTCATAGGGGCATAGCAATTCCTGAATGAGAAACAAGCTAGGCTAAAATAAGCTAAAAGCTAAACTATGCCCAGACTAACAGGAAAAAAGAATATGAAAAGAGAAAGGAATGAAAACACACACGAGGAACGCCAGGCGCCCCCGTACCTTCGGTAGCTATTTCCACACGCGTCTCCATTAAACACACTTAGGAGCCCATTTACGTGTGCCCTAGATCACGTAACATCTGTCTAACAAAAAGAAGGCCAGATAAGCCGAAACGAACCTAAACAGGGTGAATTAAAGGAGCACAACAAAAGCGACTTCATTCAATGGAGCGCGTGAAAAAATGATGACAAGAGAGGGTTGCTCATGCGCACGTTCGACAGGGATCTGCACATGACGGAACACGGGATGGGCCTTAAGCGGTAACTAAGGTAAACCCCTTTTTCTTCTCTTCTATGCTTTTTTCACCTTCGGTGGTAGTTTTGGTTAATGTACAACGTCTCCTAGAGCAAGATAAGGAGTAGACTCTAGACGTTTTCTTTTTAACCGCGGTTGGAATGACGACATAGCAGTCAAAATAGACAAGTCGTCATTGCAATTAGGTTAATAGCCTTGACGTTGGATTTGCCAAGACTACTAACAAATTTCATTGTTTAGGATTGAACAGGCCTCGATCGTACTGGAGGTTAACGTACCGTCAGGACACTAGCTGTAGCACTTCTTCCTTACTTTTTGCTTTGCTTCGTGTATATGCAAAGAAAGCTCGTGGGTTTGTTCTTACCTCTGGATAATTTTTTCTCAAACCAGTACTTGGCTTCCCTCACAGCTCGAGTAGATAAGTTTCTTTTCCTACAATAGTTTTGGTATCGGGCTGTCGTTCTTCTCTGCCTGTAGCTTATCCAGGTCTCTTCTTTTGTCTTGATTTTATTCAGGACCCTATCAGTCATCCACTTAGGTTTGGGCTTTCTTCCGGTAGGAGATACCTCTTGGAGTGGCACACAGGATTCTAACATATTGTTGTAGTGGTGAAGGAAAATGCTCCACTGATCCTCAACACTCTTATCCTTGAGCTCCTCCTCCCATCTTACACCACTTAACAGGACTTTGGCTCTCTCATAGTCTCCTTTATAGAAGCATCTTTGGGATTCTGCTGAGATGAGGGTAATCCTTCAACAAGGTACTCAAAAGTGAGGACACTGTGGTCACTTTTTCCTATTGGGGCTTTGTACTGTAGGGTCTGAACATCCAATTCTTCTTTGGTAAAAATTGAGATCAAGTAGAGATGGAGTGTCGCTTCCTCTTGCTCTTGTAAACTCTCTGACATGCTGATTGAGAAACACATCTTGACTGGCGTCATAAAACTTGAGTTGCTCGCTCTCTTCTCCACCCTCTACATAATTTTCATCCCAGTTTATTTCCTTAAAATTAAAGTCCCCGCAGATTAGCACATTGTCCACGGGACTATCTCCTAATGCTAATAGTGTCTGCCTGATGCTCCCATTGTACTCATTTGATGAATTTGGTGGCCTGTAGCTACAGCCCAAAAGAATTTTTCTTCGTTCCATTTTAATTTCACAGACCACAGTTTCGTTGTTTCTCCATGCATCATTAAAACACTCCGATGAAGGAATGTCCTTTCTTATGAGTATGGCCACACCACCCCCTAGCCCAGTTTCTCTGTCCTTCCTGTATACCATGTATGAATTACAATCAAAGCACTGGGCAGACAAATCCTGTTGACTTAACTTAGTTTCCGTAATAAAAATAACATTGGATTTTCCTTATTTACAATTATTGCAAGCTGATCTCTTTTGCGGGCAGTATTAATACCATCCGCATTGGTGTATACAGTCCTCCCTCGGGTAGCGCGGCTTTGGACAGTGCGGTTTTGGTCTAACACGGGTACCCCTAGTGTGCCGAGTCAGCATCTAACACGGTTTTATTTATGTAGCGCGCGTCTGTGGTCGGCTGGGGGCTCGGCATCTCTCGCCATATCTCGGCCGTGACGTCAGACTCGGTAGACTCGTGACGTCAGACTCGGCTAGGCTCGGCTCGGCTCGGCCCGGCCTCCCCCACGCTTGGGTAGGCCTAGTCCTACGCCGCGTCTCTCCGTGATAACATAGTGCCTGCCCAAATCGTTTCTGTTCTACTAAGTATCACCGCAACCATGCCCCCACCACTCAAGCGCCGCAAGTTCACTTATGCAGAGAAGCTAGAGGTGGTGAAGAAGGTGGAATCTGGTACCAAGAAGGCACATATTGCCCATAGTTATGGGGTGAATGAATCGACAATACGAACAATCTTCAAGAATAGAGACAAGATACGAAAAGTTCTCAAGGGTAACCCAGGCGTAGCGAGTCAACATTCCTTTAAGGTAGCCAACCCTGTTCTCAAGACGACTGAGAAACTTGTTGGTCGTTATATTGATTGCCAAAGCAGGAGGGGGGTCCCTCTTGATGGAAAAGCTATTCGTCAGAAGGCCAAAAAACTTTATCTAGAAGTTGCTGTCAAGTTGAGTGTGCCTAACCCGCTACCATTTCAAGCGTCACACGGATGGCTCTGGTCTTTTCTTAATCGGCAGAAGGTTAAGAATGTGCGAATAACTGGAGAAGCCGCAAGTGCCAATGTTGCAGCTGCCCGAGAATTTCCTGCCTACCTACGCCAGATTATAGAAGAGGGTGGATATTCAGCTGACCAGATTTTCAACGCCGATGAGACAGGCTTTTTTTGGAAAAAAATGCCCAAACGCACCTACATCCACAGGAAGCAGAAGAGCGCCAAGGGTTTCAAAGGGGCAAAGGATAGGGTAACATTGCTCTTGACGTGCAATGCTTCAGGGTCTTGCAAGATGAAGCCCCTAGTCATCCACCGAGCTAAGAAACCTCGCCCCTACAGGAACTTATACATGTCACGTCTCAACGTGCATTGGATGTCCAACAAGAAAGCCTGGATGTCAGCTGCCCTCAGTCTTGAGTGGTTTGATAAATACCTTGTACCTGAACTTGAACAGTTTTGTCTGCAGAAAAATCTAGCTTTTAAGATCCTGTTGTTGCTGGACAACGCACCTGGTCATTCGCCCCTGCTAGTTGACAGACACCCTTCAATAAAGGTGATGTTTATGCCACCCAACACAACCTCTCTTCTACAGCCATTAGATCAGGAGATCATCGCCTGTCTTAAAGCTGCCTATGCCACGAAGACCTTCTTAATGTTGGATTCTGCAACTGACACAAATGAAGAAATTGATCAGATGTCCGACCTGGATTCTGATCCTGATGAACCCAATGCCGCCCCACAACAAGCCCAAGATCCAGCCCCTGACCAAGCCCAAGATCCAGCCCCTGCACAAGCCCAAGATCCCCCTGAAAATCCAGCCACCCTTACAGTCTTCCAATTTTGGAAGCAATTCCACATAAAAATGGGAATTGACTTCATTGTCGAGAGTTGGAACTCAATCAACCAGCCCACTATCCACCACGCATGGAGGAATATTTTGGAGGGGTTACCTGGCCACAAGCTAGACCTGCCAGGTGAGCGTCAGAGGGTAGAAGCTGCGGTTGAACAGGCAGTGGCAGCAGCTCGTAACGTGGCAGGCCTACAAGATATCAACGAGGAAGACGTCCGAGAGATGATTGTTCCACCTGAGCAGGATCCCGAGGACTTACTGCAGGAATTGGATGAGGAACTAGCGGATGAACAAGCGCCTGCCGAAGATGGAGTTAACGATGGAGACCCTATCACCAGTGACTTACGTGAGATCGTCGAGTTGGCTGATCGCTTGGCTGACCGTATCCAGAACAAGGATCCAAATAGGGATACGGCTCGAGCAACGTCTATGCAACTCTCAACTCTGCTGAGACACTACTCCGAGATGTTTACTGAGAGGGTCAATGCTCGCCAACAGAGAAGGATCACAGAGTTTTTCCATGACCGCCAGGAACAGCAGGAAAGGCAGCAGGGTGACGATTCGGAGGAGGAAGAACGCCAGCTGGGTGACGATTCGGACTCCCTCCCTTCTGACGTTGACATTGACGACAACATGTCATTGTTCTCAGGGTTCGGCGATGACGACCAGAACCTGGGAAGGCCTTCAACCTCCTCAAGGCCTTCAACCTCCTCTCAGTGACGCCCATCTTGGTGTCGTGGGGGAGGGGAGGGGAGGGGGCAGGCGGGTGGGCGGGAGAGAGAGGGAGGCGACGCACCACATCCACAGCACCACTCGACAAGGTAATGAACAGTAACTTACCTGTGTGTCTCATTTCATAGATATGATCTGTAAAATAGGGTTAGGTTGTCTGTTACTAATGTTTGATCCATATTTGGTAAGGTTATTGGGTGGTAAATGGTCAAAAAGGTGACTTTGGGGAAGTCGTCAGAACCAATAGAATTAATCCCATAAGTTCTTTGCTTTGTGTAGCACGGCGCGGTCCCAGTACGATATACAGTACCCGCGCTACCCGAGGGAGGAGTGTATACACTTAAGGGCTTCCGGTCCTACTGCTGGACTGGTGGCGCTTCTCCTTGGTTCGCTTGGCCTGGGGTCACTTGAGCTCCCTCTGCTGAGTGTGGCTGCATGTTGGCTGGTTGTCTTGGACTGATTCCTTACTTTGGTGTCTGGTTCACGACATGTCCTTCCGTTTCTGTTTGCTGTGGTGTTGGGGTTCTGGGGTGTTCTGATAGTGTTATCTGCCTCAGTCTCCCTCTGGTTAGTATCCACTTTTTTCCCCTGGCACCAGATTCTTTGAGATTCTTGTTTCTCTGGTCCCTTTCCTTGACCAGCATTGCATGCTCCTGTCTCTCTTTGAAAGTTCGATCCGGCATAATCTGAATGATGTTATTGTTGGACGCATTTACGCATTCTTCCTTGTGCCTTTTTAGTATCTTCCACTTCAGGTCTTCATTCTTCAAAACTACCTTGAGATACCTTGGGTTCTTGTGTCCCCGATCCTGTTGGAATTTTGGGGGGTTTAGCCGAGCCAGATACTTTATCTCAACTGGATCATTGATGCCCATTTCTTTAACTATTTTCTCCACATTTTGAACATCCTCATTTTTCCTATGAATAGGATCATCTGATCTTGTCTCTTCCATTCCCTTGATGATTAGGTTGGATCTCCTATAGGACTTCTCTTCATCATTTTTGAACTCCTTTATCTGCTCCCACACTGCATCTTTGAAGTCCTGGTTGGCCTTGTAATCTGTCTTTTCTTCCAGTTGTTCTACCTTGGTATTAATAGCTGTCATTTGTTCTTCCATTTCAGCCATTTTGCTGCCTAGATCCTTCAAGAAGTCCTTGGCTTTAAACAGATTTGGTACATCATCTGAACATGGATTGCATATATAAGGTTTTGGTTCAATGTTATTTTAATACCACAAATTTTGTTGATATATTTGAAGATAAATATTGAATTTATATGCTCTAAAGATCATAAGAAAATTTGTTTTAACCCTCGGCAAAACCTAATAAAAAGTATGGTACTAAAATGTCTTTTTCGTAACAAGGTTGTCAATACGGTACTTTCAGTCATCGATAGCTCTAAAGATCATATGAAAATGTGTTAAACCCTCGGAAAGACCTAATATAAAAGTATGGTTCTAAAATTTAATTTTCGTAACAAGGTTGTCAATACGGTACTTTCCTGTTATCAATGTACAATCAAGCTGAAAATTGCAGAGTAAACACCATAGGCTTCATCGACTTTTCTTTCACCTTCGTATGATCGACAGCCAATTTTTTTTTTTTTTTTTTTTTTTTATTAAGGGATTAGCACTCAACCACTCAACCTGTGGGGGCGGCAGCCCCCACCCATAATACTAGGTTAGGTTAGGTAAGGTTGTTAGGTTAGGCTAATGTCTTTTAAAATCACTATTGTCAGGATAAGTCAGAAATAGAGAAATTTGAGTGCGTAGTGTGCAAAGGCGAGCTTGTGTTAAGTGATGATCCTGTGGCTGTGAATTTTGGAAATGAGTCTTTGGAGCTGGTGAACAAGTTTTGTTACCTAGGAGATACCATCTCTGCCGGTGGTGGGGCTGAGGCTGCCACTGTTGCTAGAATTAGGTGTGGCTGGGGGAAGTTCAGAGAATTGATGCCAATCCTGACCATGAAAAGAATGCCTCTCCCACTGAAGGGAAAGGTGTATGCCTCATGTGTTAGAAGTGCAATGACGTATGCCTCAGAAACATGGGCCGTTAAAGTAGAGGATGTCAACAGAATGGAGCGTAATGAGATGAGAATGGTGAGATGGATGTGTGGGGCCAGGCTACAGGATAGAATAACAAATGTTGAGCTGAGGAGACGTTTAGGTATAAAGAGTATTAGCGAGGTGATGCGTACAAGTAGACTGGGATGGTATGGACATGTGGAGAGAATGGATGAACAAAATTGGGTGAAAAAATGCAGGTCTGTGATTGTGGAGGGAGCTGCACCAAGGGGTGGACCGAGGAAGACCTGGGATCGGACTATACGCGCCGATCTCAAATCCAAGAACTTGACAAGTGAAGCAGCCCTTAACAGGGTTGCCTGGAATGCCGCCATTAGGACAAGAGACTGAAACTGCACTTATGTGTGGAACACTCAGTCTTAAAATGTTATGTATGTATGTATGTATTGGGGGGTGTGTCTCAACATCGATCGATAGGCCTAATGGGGAAAATAGGTTTTCCCGAGATTTCTAATTAATTACAAACACTATATATTGATGCAAATTACCTATTTTGTTTATAAAAAACACTCGGAAAATTTGTGGTATTAAAATAAACAAATTCCAAGGTTTCTTCTGCGAGTCAAAGTAGGCATACACTTCCTTGGACATCTTTATACACACACAGTGAAACCATTTAGAACACCCATCACAACCAACCCAATAGCATGTTCCAGATTCATCATTATCACTAGGCTTATATATACAACCTTGACTCCCTCCTTGACATTTTTCCTCATCACTGATACTAGGCCTACTGCTCCTGCTGTTGTTGTTGTTGTCACTGATGGTTTTTCTTATTTGTCCTGTTGTTGTTGGTGTGGTACTAGGCCTAGAGGGTAACATTCAAGACAGCTAGAGCTGCCTTATTTACCAAGTTTCTTTATATTTGTTCCAAGGACTATAGTGTTTAATTGTTGTTTTTCATGGTTTGAGTGGAGGATTTGCATTAACTTACCCATTATTCATTAATCTGAAGATACTCCGTCAAATGGCGCCATTTATTGGGTGAATCGCACTTTTACAGCGGGTAAGGAAAATTGTGGGGAGGCCATGCACGCTTCCAAAATGTACAAATATTATATTAGATTAGATTAACCTAACCTAACCTAACCTAACTCTAATATAATATAATATAGCCTAATATAATATCGTTTTTGTGAGTAACGTTCAAGCCATTTATTGGGTGAATCGCACTCACCGCATCTTTCAAAACAAGAAGAAGAGGACCCAGGTCGAAGGATTCATTGGGTGCAATGCTTTGTTTACGTTCGGGACATTATTTTTGTGTTATTTTTTGGTGTAATCTGTTTTTTTCAAGTGTCGATAACGAAATTCCTCCATGCGGACTATAATGAGAAAAATATGGCGAGTCTATTGGTCCCTATTTTCCCTAATAAATTATTTCTAATAGGGCTGCGAAAGAGGTCTTGAATATTATCAAACTCTCTGCCTCAAATACTTCACCGGTAAGCGTATATTGAGGAAAGATGAGGAGTCCCACAGCTACCCTCTGCACTCTTCTTCTTCTTCTCCATACCATAGGTTATTTTTTTTTTGGTTAGGTTAGCCTAGCCTAATGACAAAAAAAAAAAAAAAAATCCTAGGCCTAGGCTAGGCTTAATAAAAAAATAAAAAAAAAGCCTAGGCCTAGGCTAAATAAAAATCCTGAGAATTTTTTTTTCCCGAGGATAAAATTTAGGCCTACTGTAGGCTATATAGAAATGAAGCATAGGTTTAGGCCTATGATAATAGGAACCCCAAACTAATAATATACATTTGTTACCTAGGCCTATATCCTATTGTTGTGTGTCCTGCATAGGCCTATTGACCATATTAAGTTTAGGGGGTAAGATCCTGTGTAGCGGGAGGAACTGTTTTTCCAATGCCTATTTACTAAGAAACATTGAACAATATCTTTAACCTAACCTAACCTAACCAAAACCTAACCTAACCTAACCTAGTATATTAACTATGGACTATTTATGAATGTAAAATGTCAAAATATATTGTAACATTACCAAGTTATTGAGATATATGTACAGGTCCTCCGCTACACAGGATTATACCGTTTAGGGCTTATGGCTATAGGCCTAGGCCAATAATGCCAATTGTGTGTCACAAAGTGACAAATGTGTGTGTTTTTTTTTTTTTTTTTTTTTTTTTTAAAGCCTAAGCCTAGCCTAGGCCTACATGTTTCGTATTTAGGCCTTTAGGGTGATACGCCAATTAAAGTGCCCACGGTGACCGTGACGGTCAATAAAAGTACCGATTTTCGGTAGAATTTTACTGAAGGGGCGTGCAGCGGCGGTGCATTTGATAGGTACTGTACCACCATGTACTTATTAAGAGATTTAATTTAGGTTCCACGCATCCATCAACAACCCACACCCTTTTCTGGTCTGATACTTGGCCTAGGCTAGTAATAGCCTAGAAACAATTTAATAACGTTTGTAATGTGGTTTTCGACGAGAATAAAGAAGCGCGTTATGGCCGAAAATTGGGAGTTTACCAACTCTTCTGATCGTTGGTTTGTTGTCATGACGCTCGACGTTAGTTACGTTTGCTGTTGTTTTTTTACCCCCCCTGCTGGCAATAATAGCCAATATGATGATGCATAAACTCGTCTAAATTTAGCCAGAATAAAAGGTAAACAGGCGTCATCGTGCTGCAGGGGTTAATAGCCTATCTATGGTCTACCTAACCTAGTATCTTAGATGGGGTATGCCACCGATATTTTATTTAAACAAACATTTTCCGTGATTATCATAGCCTTCTCCACTATCAGGTTGAATTTTATTTAGATTTTAGCATGGCCTATCTCAAAAACTAAAGTATTCCGAATAAAATAATTGTCAAAATCAAATGAATCACTTCACCTTTCCTGTTTTTCGGACGCTAGTGTCGCGTCCAAGGTAGAAATGCATAACGATCTTTGAACGCAACATTTGCGTCCAATAAAAATATAAAGTGCCTTATATTATTAAAATGGTACTGGTATGCTAGATATCATAATTGTATACCCGGTATATAATTTTCTTTACACCTACCATTGTAAGTAAAAAATAATATCTCTAGCCTATAGATATTATTTAGAACAGGGGATAGTGTCGTGGACTGCAGAGTGCAGACCTAAAGGACCTCAGACCGAATTCATGCCAAACGTCAGGGTTTTTTCCGAGGTGCTCCGATCGTTCCTGCTTTTCTACAAACATCCTGTCTACACCGACACATTAAGAAAAAACTCCTATATCGTCACCAATTCATAGCATAGAAGATGCTGTGAATGACCGTATAGCTGCTCTCACCAAATCAAGTGACATGTATAAATAAGGTGTCGTCATCTAGTGTGGCAGAAAGGAAGCAACCAACACCTTGAAGCTCCACTGAGACCATCTAGATTCTAGTGCGACACATATGAAGCACCCAACAACTCGAAGCTTCGATAAAAAATCTCGGGGCCTCGTAAAAGTTACAGGCTACTGAACAGCCTATAGTCCCGAGTTTGAGACAGAACAAAAAATAAAATAAAAAATATGACGATGCTCTACCATTGACAGTGGGCGAAAATTATGGGTAATTTGTGAATTGAGGGCCCAATAACGGAAAAGTGTTAAAAATCTATTGGAAAAATCTATTTATAGGCTAACTCAAATTCTGTATTGGTTGAAAATGAAATTATACCATAATACCAGAGATAAATATACGCTGTTGAAGAACATTCTAGTCTTAAACATTAAATAATGAGCCATAAGTAACATAATAAGTTAGGCCTAGGTCCATTCATCCTTTGAAAGTGGGTTAGGAATAGGAAAGGATTGGTTTGTTAAAGTAATAAAGTAGGGACCTATTCCTTAGTCCTTACTATCTTGAGTTAAGAATACTAGTCAACTAACCTAACTTAATGTAATCTACATAACTGTCACTACCCTATTTAACCCATTCTGTCTAATAGGATTTTCACTGAGTCACTGACACTGATAAGCATTAGGCTATAGGTATTCATAGTGCATGCAGTTGGGTACAGTACATGATTAGATCAATATCCAGTAGGGTAAGACGGGGTAATTTCGCCGAAAATCGCGTATTTTGACGAATAGACACTGCCACAAATGGAATTTTTAACAAATTTATTTTTTATCTATACATTCAGCCTTTCTGCTATAGATGCCCAAAAAAAAAATATATATATAATGTTTTGGTCATGCTGCCGAATTTTTAAAAAAAGTCACTCGCGGCGAAATTACCCCGCCCGGCGGCGTAATTTTGCCGCGACCTATTTTACGCATCATCTAGCTAGTAAACTAGATAACATTATATGAGTAATGGCCAGACAAAACACTAGCGCGCAGGTAAAAGCAATGAAAACATTCACAAACCCAAACTGACACTGAACATGCCAATAGAAAAACGTTGCACGCACACACACACAACTGAACAGGGCAGGCAGAGATGCAGGTGTGTCACATGTGTAGGCCTAGGAGCCACTGTGTCTAGTGCGGGTGTGGACGTGTCTAGTGCGGGTGTGGAGTTGTGGACATGTAGTGCGGGTGTGGACGTGTCTAGTGCGGGTGTGGACGTGTCTAGTGCGGTTGTGGACGTATTTATTAGGCCTACGGGTGTGGAAGTATTTAGTGCGGGTGCGGACGTGTCTCGTGTGGGTGCGGCGTGTAGGTTGCTAGTACAAAGTACCAGGACGGCTACTGCCAACACTGTGTCACACGCAAACATTCAAACAAACATACACACATACAAACCACCCAAAAACACCCCCACATGTGTGGTAATGTGTGAGGTAATGAATAACAAATTGGGGTCAGTTTTTACTAGAGAGGAAGGTTTTGACGAACCACAGGCGGGAGTACTGGAGAGTGGTCTTAGTAAGATTGAAATAACTAGAGATGAGCTGTTATCTGCGATGAGAGGACTTGAAGTAAGGAAAGCTATGGGACCGGATGAAGTGTCTGCCTGGGTTTTAAAGGAGTGTGCAGAGCAATTAGTGGAGCCAGTGAGGGACATAATTCAAGCTTCCTTAGATAAAGGACAGGTTCCTGTTGAATGGAAAAGAGCTAATATCATTCCGATATACAAGAATGGAAACCCTGAGGACCCTCTAAACTATAGACCAGTTTCACTTACTAGTATTGTATGCAAGATTTGTGAAAAGCTAATTAGGAAGAGATGGATGAAAATGTTGGAGAGAAAGAAAATAATAACCCCAAAGCAATTTGGATTCAGAGAAGGGACATCTTGTGTTACCAGTTTGCTATGTTATTACAGTAGGGTGATAGATGTACTCCAAGAAAGAGGCGGATGGGTGGACTGCGTCTACTTAGACCTTTCCAAAGCATTCGATAAGGTACCACATAAGAGATTGTTATCTAAGCTTGAGACGCTAGGATGTGTCAGGGGGAGTTTGCTGAAATGGATGGAGAGCTATTTAACAGATAGGGAAATGAGGACCAACATTAGAGGAACTTACTCATCGTGGCGGAAAGTTGAGAGTGGTGTGCCGCAGGTATCTGTGTTGGCACCTCTCATGTTCCTTATGTACGTGAATGACCTGCCGATAGGCATAAACTCTTACATGTCAATGTTTGCAGATGACGTAAAAATTATGAGACAAATAACAAATAAAAGTAGTTGTGAGGAGCTGCAAGGGGATTTAGATAAAATATACGAATGGAGCACCAAGTGGAAAATTAAATTTAATATAAGTAAATGTCATGTGTTAAATATGGGAAGAAGTGTGAATAGACCAAATTGGGAGTACAGGATGGGAGATAATAAAATTAGCAAGGCCGAAAAAGAAAAAGATTTAGGGTTGATTATACAAGATAATTTGTCGCCAGAGAAACATATTAACAAGCTCTTTAGCGGAATGTATGCAATGGCCGGGAATATGAAAGTTGCTCTGAACTATTTGGATGAGACCATGGTAGCGAAAATTATGAAGAGTATGATTAGACCAAGATTGGAGTATGCAGCAGTGGTGTGGTCCCCGCATCTAAAGAAGCATATTCACAAGTTAGAAAGAATCCAGAGAGCAGTCACTAGATTGGTTCCAAGTCTCAGAGAACTGCCATATGAAGGGAGGCTAGACAAATTAAATCTACCGAGTCTAAAAGAGAGGAGAGAGAGGGGAGACATGATAATGATGTACAAATGTACCCGGGGGCTGGAGAGGCTGGATAGGGAGGATATATTAATTATGGATACAGGAATAACTAGAGGCCACAGCTACAAAGTAAAAAGACCTACCTGCAAGAACGATATCAGGAAGTTTAGCTTCCCCTATAGATGTATTGACAAATGGAATGGGCTGGAGGAGGAGGTGGTAGGGGCAAGGAACATCCATATTTTCAAGAAAAAATTGGATAAAAAGTAGACTGAGAGACGGGACAACACGAGCTTAGCTCAACTCCTGTAAACTACAATTAGGTAAATACACACACCCGACCATACCGTCAGATGCGCCCCTAGCCCCGGCTCCAGGCCCCGCGAAACTGCAATGAAACCTAAGCCAAACTAGATCTACAACCTAAGCCAAACTAACTATACAATCTAAACCAAACTTGCTCTACAACCTAAACCAAAACTGCTCTACAACCTAAGCCACACTGCAGCCAAATCCATGCAATAGTTTCGGAGATGTTGGCTTTTGAATGCAAATTATTAGCGCCGCGGCGAAATTACCCCGTCTTACCCTATTCAATAAATGGATATCAATCGTGGTCATGTGCAGTGTGCTGTACAGTACTTATAACTGTTTTGATGGTGTAATGGTTAGAGCGTGTAAGTTCTGTATGTGATATCCTAGGTTCAAATCTTGGGAGAATCAAATGCTTTCATTAATTTAATTTGTGGTGTTTTGGTATTAAAAATTAAGTTAATTTTGTTCTCTAATTACTGTAATGTACAATGTAACAACAAATTGACTTTAACCCCAAGAGAATTATGATTTATTTTGACAGTTGATTCTAGTTACCGATACCATTAAACGATTTTATACAGCGTAGGAAAGATCTGTGGGAATGAAAATGGTGAAGACTATCTTAATTATCTCTCTGACCTCCCTATAGCCTACACTTCCTAATCTGAATGAAATTGTCTAAGAATAGCCAGAATAAACTGTAAATGCGTCATAATCCTCAAACCCCACATCCCCCGCACATCATGCTGGTTAAGTGTGGCTCATGGCTGAACCTTCACCTGAGAAACTGTAAACATTCTTTTATTTTAAGGGGAGGTGGGTTATTTTTCTGGTCCCTTTTCTCCCTTGTGTTTATCCCCATTAGTTTTGAGATTTTAAGACGTCGGCCCATTACTTTGGCGATTTTAACTTCTTTCGCCCCATTTCGCTGTCAATTTTAAGACCTTTCGTGCTATTTAGGTGTCGATTTTTGTCGCTCGCCGGTAATTTTAAGAGGAATCCGCTTTTCTATAAACAAAAGTAGGCTACACATTTTTCTTGACGTAGGGTCTAGGGGATGTTTTTTGAAGCTTGATGGAGGCCTGGGGAGGAAACTAAAAAATAATAAAAAGATAAATAAATTATCAAATTGATAGCCCATCTTCCCTTAACCCGGCAAGCGCGATAGGCCTCACGGAAGGCTTCCTATAGGGAACGCGATAGGCCTCACGGAAGCAAGACCATAAAAAAAGCCTTCCAAAAAAAAAAAGGGCCTATCAAAACAAAGGAATTTGTCTCTAGGTGAGATAATTCCCCTCCAGTACTCATCCATGTAAATCTCACCCACCCCCCTCCCCTCCTTCCCCACCTTATTCCCCCCTCCCTCCCCTCCTCAATTATCACCTATTTTTCCTCTTATTATCATCATTTATCGGTTATTTTTCTCTCCCGCGATAATGTAGCACAAGTGGGTTGCAGAAAAGATCGTTATGTAACACCCAGACACCGGCCCACACCGCCCCGCTCGTCTCAGTTACCTCACAGACAGCGAGAGAGGAGGGTTGCCTGTGGCTCTCTCTCGCCTGAGATTATGACCAGGTGGCCAATATCTTCGTTTTTCACCACCCAAATGCTTTTCCCACTTATTTTAGCACTCTTGAAGGTTCATATATACATCATATATGTAAAATAAAAGCATACCGAAAACAAATAATGCTCTATATTGTAAATATAACGAATTTTGTCAGAATCCAAGGCTAGAAATACACAAATAACTACCCTAGCCCCTAGGTCTATATCGCACTTGTCAGGTTAATAGGTAGCAGTACTGTACTGTATCTGTATCGGTATCATAAATAATCATACTCATATTTTATCAGGCAGCAGAGCTATATCTGTATCTACCGGTATCATAGCTGTAACCAACTTAATAGGCTTAATAATATTTAATAATAACTATCTCTATCTATCTATTGCCTGACGCCGTGATCCCTGAAGGGGTGGCCACGAGCGAACCGCCCCCATGCACCTCTGTCCCCAGTCAGTCGACGCCCTTCCTCCCAACCAGCACCGCCTTCATCCATATACTTCCTCACTCACCAATAACTAATCATACTTTTTATCAGGCAGCCAAACTGTATTTGTATTGGTATCTAACTGTAGTTATTCTTTTTACTATTATGGAGCAAAACTAATAGTAATTGTATCGGAATCGCAAATGGAACCATATTTTTGTTTTGGGCAGAAGAACTGTTACTGTACTGTACTGTTTTGTTCTTCAGGCAGTAGAACTGTACAGTACTGTATCATAGATTTATTGGTATCATACTGTAAACATGCTTTTTACTATTTTTGTTTCATTTTATCTACAGATAGCGCAATAACATTGCTTTTCCATTTATTTTTCAGGTATCGCTTTAAGGTGAGATGGTTCACTTTTTGGCCGATTTTTGCATGTACTGTATTCAATTTTTTCTAGTTTCCTCCCTAGACTTCCGTCAAATTTAAAAAAAACATCTATTAGATCCCCCTTCTAGATTAATTTGTACATTTTTCGGTAGAATTTTTTTCCGGCCAAAGGCCAGTTCTTCCAACATTACAGGCTCACTATCGTTCGCCAGGAAAAAATCGACACCTAAATAGCACGAAAGGTCTAAATATTGACAACAAAATTGGGTGAAAGGTCTTAAAATCAACTAACTAATGGGGCAAACATCTTAATATCTGAAAACTAATGGGGCTAAACATGAGGGAGAAAGTGGTCCAGAAAACCGCCCCCCCCCCCCCCCCCCCCCCCTTAACCGTGCTTTATTATTACTTTTGTTTTCAGGTAGCAGTATGAAGAAATGCGAGGATGTTTAGGTGGATCAAAGAAAACATAATTCTGAAGAGGACGCTGACGGAATCTGATGAGAGTGAAGATGAAACCCACAGACTGCTGGAGGAAGAAGAAAGAAGCAGAGAAAGAAATGGCAGAGAGGGTGGGGAGATGAGCGAGTTATTAGCTGGCGGAAATGGAGTAGGAGACGATGAGGATGGTGAGGATGGTGCAGATGGTGAGGATGGGGATGGAAACAGTAGGGGTTGTGGCGGAAATAGTGGTAATGAGAACTACGATGGCATGATTGATGACGGAAGTGGAGTAGCAGACAATGAGGAGGATGGGTATAGAAATGGAAGGGAGGATACTGACAGGATTAAGGTCTTAGCTAGTGGTAGTATAGTTAATGATGATGTTGGAAGTGAAGTTGAAGGAGGTGGGGACTATCTCAAGCAAGACAACAACTCACAATATTCGTCTGCACCACAAGAAACAAAAATAAATCCGTCCATACCTCAGGATGACAGAGACTTGATCAAGACATGGGAAGCACCTCCGTCATGTACACAAACTAAACAAGATGAGAATACAGGCTGCAAGATGGACAGGACGATTACAGGTTATGAGATAGACAGGACGATTACAGGCTATGAGATGGACAGGACGATTACAGGCTATGAGATGGACAGGACGATTACAGGTTATGAGATGGACAGGACGACTACTGGCTGCGAGATGAACAGGACGATTACAGGCTATGAGATGGATAGGACGACTACAGGCTGCGAGATGAACAGGACGATTAAAGGCTGTGAAACGGATGCTTCCAACCATCTTTCATCGATTGCTGTTAGCTCGCCGGTTCATGATATTTTCATGGAGGTTGGCAGTGCTCCTGCTGTGACTGCTCAACTCCCAGGCACAACCGAAACACCCAAAACTACTAATAACGAAATGTATGTTGACGTGGAGAACAGGCTAACCATACCACAAATTATCTCTGATAGCCAAATACATGGGGACATAGTTAACAAGCTACCAGAATCACCCCAAAACCCTGATAACGAAAGTGGTGAGGTGGAGAAAGATCTGATCAAATCACCAAACACCCCTAATGATCAAATAGAAGATGACACAGATAAGCAAACCAAACCACCAAACAACACTGATGATCAAATACTTAGTGACATAGATGACAACCTACCAAAATCACTAAATAACACTGATAGTGAGGTATCTGGTGACATAAATAAGCTAATCAAAGCACCAAAAAGCCCTGATGATGAAATACATACCGGCATTGGCATAGATACCAAGAGCTGCCCTGGACTTGAAACTACTGATAGGGCATTAATTGATGAGCCTAATCAAATCAAGACACATGACCAGCTGAGCCAGGCAGTCAATAAAAGCCACTCTCAGATCACAAATGTTAGCAAGGAAAGAGATAAGGAAACCCCCGAAATGTCAATGTTATCTCTCACTGATAAGATACAATGCAATGAAAACAGAGTTGATAAGGATGTCAATTTGGTATGCAGAAATGACTGTGAATGTAGTGTTGTGGAAGATGTGATTGCTTCCTCTGATGCAAGTATTCGAGGATATAATTTAGAACCAGACGGTGATGATGGTGCTAACTTCACTTCTGTGAAAAGGAAAGACGCAAATACAGAAACAGATGCAGACAGCAAAAAGGACTTACAGACGCATGAAGAGATGGAAGAGAAAGTTGATTTTAAATATGCATATGAGAAGCAGGACATCTTGCACTGGGGCGGGACAAAGGAGGAAGAGAAAATGCCAGTGGAAGATGATAGGAAGATGGCAGAAGGAGATTGTAGTACCAGTAAAGAAACAGCAATAGTAGCTGAAGTCAGTACAGTTGGTGATCAGGACAATTCTGAAACTGCTGAAAAGGTACATGAAACACCAATACCTCCACTCCGGGATTGTTCTGTAACAGTCACACCAAAAGTTAATTCTGTCTCTGCTGCATCCAATGATATTTCTGACTTAGCTGTACCAAAGAATAGTTCTGACCTGACTTTACCGAAGGATAATTTTGTCATAGCTACACCCAAGGATAGTTCTGACCCGACTTTACATAAGGAAAGTTCTGTCCCAGCAACTGAGGCTAGTTGTATCCCTGACAATACACTGTGTTGCTGTGCCAGCGACCGTCTTCTCCCCGCCTGCCTGTACAACCAACCTGGAAAGTTATGTACAGTCCTGGGAGAGCGGTACATAATGGCCCTGATTAACTCTGCCCCTCTCCTAGTGAGCACTCAGATCCAGGAGTGCAGTGCGGTAGGCATGTGTGGCGTGGCTCTGGTCTGGCTCGGCGACCAACCCGTCACGTTCAGGGACGTGGCTGACGGAACTCGGGTCTACTGTGATGCTGTCATGCTCCCGGACACCAGTAAGTTTGTAGCCCTAGTGGTGTGGCAGAAAATTAAACCTACCATCACTATTGAGCCGTACTTTAGTCTCTATGTCTTTATGGTGGAGTTTCATAATATCTCTGTTAAACTTGTCTCATTTGGTCAGGAATCTGGAGTAATTAGCACAGAAATTTATGGGAAAGAACAGAAAATAGCATTTACTATGTCTGTTGTTCATATCAATGGACGAGAATTGTACAACAAGAGAGAACTTTTAAAATTTGCTAATTGTGAATTGGATGAGCTTTGTGCTAATGTTAGTATGTTTGTCACGACCGGCAGTATTAATGGCACTTACCATCAAGCTTTCGTGTGTTCCTGCCTTTGGGCTGGTGCTAAGCCACATGCATCCCTCACTAAACCAAGCTTTAGCCGAAGAACCTTATATAGGAAGTCAACCAGCTTAAAATCCATGGTGCCAGGGAAGGAAGATTACCGCATGCATTTAGATGCCCCAGTTAAGCTAACGACAAGTGAGGGGGAGTACCACTTGTCTTACCAGGAGGGAAGCACATCGGTGGTGATCCCCTGTCCACCTCAGAGCACCTACCACGGGAACCAGTGTGCGATGGTGACTTGGGGGGATAGTGGTGGTGGTGCAGCTGTGAGAGGTAGTGGTGGTGGTGAAGAGGCTCTGGTGGATAGTGGTGAGGAGGGTGTGAGGGCCCATGTTAGGAGGATGGTGGGTCGGGACGGCAAGGAGGTGTGGAGCGTGACCATGATTCAGCTGCCTCACAGTGTCCTGGCAATGTCCGACTCGCACAGTAGCTGTTGTATTCAGACAGCACTCTTGCATCCAGCCCTTTCTTCAGCCAGAGCATTGTCTTCTAGTACCTCCCCTTCAACTAGTACATCCTCTCCTAGTAAGTCCCTTTCAACCAGTACATCATCTAGTCTGGCTCTGTCTACATCAAGGGCACATGTGTCATCAAAACTGGAGTCACCTGTAAAGCTGTTCAAGAACTGCCAAGGTACACTTCATTGGGTTAGTGATGCTGAACTGTTTGTGATCTCAACGAGCATCAGTGGCTTATCCTCGCCAATAAGTGTAGGAAAATTATCATCATACATCAAAAATGGAATTGTAGTCAGGGGTAAGAAGTTTGAAGAGATTCCAATTTTGTTTGATGGTTATTTTAAGAGTAGTTCCAACTTCTGCTGTGTTGCAATTTGGCATGGGAGTAAGCCACATGTAGCTAGCACCAAATCCAAAAGCAATAAGTACTACTACGACGTGCCAGGAGTTTGCCGTGGTCTGAGCAACAACCTGATGACGTTTGATGTTATCCTGGATGACAGCATTAGATCCATCACAACCGAACAAAGCAAGGCAATGTTCACCGCTGATGGACAACGTTGCAACGATAATCTGGTAAAATTGTCGACACCGGTTTCTCTACACTTGAAGGAGACGATCATTGACGAGGGTGACTCATGTTGGGAAACTCGGCTTGTGGTGATTGAAGTGGAACGAGCAAGTGGTTTTGAGGTTCTGTCTCGTGCAGTGGACAAGAAAAAAGTGACTGATAAAAGAAAAGTAAATGACAAGAGAAAAGTGACTAACGAGAGAGAAATGACTGGAAAAATAGAAATGGCCACAGTAGATAACGATGAAGTGACTGAGGAGAGAGAAATAGCTGGTGAAGAAGTGACTGACAAAAGAGAAGTGACTGCTGTGGATAATAATGATACCACTGACAAGAAAGACTCCATGTCACCCACACCACAATTACCACCGTCATCACAATCACCACCACTACCAGGAGACACATCACCTTATGCTCCTCTACCACCACCAAACAGATCAAAATATACCTCGGACTCAGACCCCTCAACCAAACCTGCTATATTCACAAGTGCCTCACCTCTACAATCCACAGAACCAGAGACCTTCACCAAGCTAACTCAGGATTTAGATAGCACAGCGACGAAACTGAACAGTGGCCAGAATAGTAAATATGTCCACTCCAATCCTTTGGTAAATAATGAATGTGTGCCATCAGATCACGACGACACGTCAGTAGCCGAGGAATCCAGTGACATCAGTTCCATTGGCAGTAGTATATTAATGACATTGATGAGAAATGAATATCGTGCAGATCGCGACGACTCTTCAATAGCTGAGGAATCCAGTGACATCAGTTCCATAGGTAGCAGCACAATATCGGCATTGAGGAGGAATGAATGTCATGCCAAGTTACAATCCAACGGCAGTTCAAAGACAAATGTGAAGAAAAGAAGAGAAGAGAAAGAGGATAAAATGGCTGTGATTCCTACACCCATCATTTGCAAGCAAAGTGTGAGTGGGAAAGTTTTCAAGAACTGCCATGGAACTCTGTACTGGGATACTAAGCTTCAAATGTTTATGATCTTTGCACGAGTCATTGGATTGCCTTCAGATATATATGTTGGAAAAAGAGCATTGTATGTTTGTGATGGAAAGATAAAGGAACCAGAAGATCAGAAATCTAAACTGGAAGTCCAATTTGATGGCTATCTCGAAAGAAAAACTAAATTGCACGTCATTGCAATTTGGCAGGGAAGTAAGCCACGTTCATCCTGCACACCAAACGGGAACAATAGGTATTACTATGATGTGCCGGGGGTTTATCTTGGCCCAAGTAACGACGACCTCATGACCTTTAAAATTAACCTACAGGATCAAGTCATGTCCGTCACAACAGAACAAGCTACGGCCCTGTACGATGCAAAAGGTCAACTCTGTAAATCTATCCCAGTTTCTTCACAGGTCTGTCTCCACTTGAAGGAAATTTGCATTGCTTCATATAAACCCTCTTGGGCAACACTTCTTGTGGTTTTTGGAGGTAAACAGAATGAAGTCTCCAATGATATAAGTACAGGAAATTGTGTCACTGATAAATCATGTCATACACTAAAGCAGACTTCATGTGTGTTTAAGAACTGCCATGGGATACTGTATTGGAATGATAGTTTAAAGAGCTTTGTAATTGAAACAAGTGGATCTGATTTGCCCACAGAAATAAGTGTTGGTGCTAGAGCATTGTTTCTTGATAGAGGAAAAGCGATTGATGCTGTGAAAACCGAGCGTGTAGCAGTTCAATTTGATGGTCACCGTGATGGGAGAACAAGCTTTCGCATTCTTGCAATATGGAGGGGAACCAAACATTGTATGGCATTTAATGATTCCAAGACGAAAAGGTTTTACTACGACTATCCAGGAGTTTACCGAGGTTTGATTGACAACCTGATGATGTTTGACATTATGGTGGATGGTGAGACCAGATCCATCACAACAGAGCAAACCAAGTCGGTGTACACCGCAGAGGGTCAGCCTTGTGGCTCCATCCCAGTCCCATCACAGGTTTCCCTTCATCTACGGGAGATCGCCAATAGCTGGGGGAAGTGTGTGTTCGAGGCTCTCATGGTAGTTGTTGAATTAGAGCGGAAAAGTAGCTCGAGCTCCCCCGTTTCTCCACACAGATACAGAGCCGACTCGGAAGCAAGTGAAGTGGAAGATACTAGATACCTCACTCCCTCACCTGTTACCAAGAGGGCCATGACAGAGGACCATAACTCACAAATGCAGAGAAGCAACTTGAGCTCCCCCATTTCTCCACCCAGAGGGAGAGCTGATAGGGAAGCAGATGAAATAGATGATGTTAGAGCACTCACTTCCACACTTGCCACCAAGAGGGCCTCGACAGAGGACCACCCCTCACGGATCCAAAGTCTGAAGTTGTTCAAGAATGGTCGAGGTTTGTTGAACTGGGAGGATGAACTTGAAGAGTACCAGATCTGTTCAGACACTGTTGATGCACAGTTTGAAGTATGTGTGGGCAAGAAAATTTGGTGGTTCCAGGATGGTGTGGCTTTCAACTTGGTGCATAGATTCAAGTTTTTTCCAATTAACTTTGACATCATTATTGACAGTAACACAGAGACTTCAAATGTTCTTGCACTTTGGGTAGGAAGCAAACCAAAACAAGTTTTCAAGAAAAATTTGAATTACTATTTTGATGTACCAGGAATATATAAAGGCCTCGATGATGAGGAAATGATATTTGATGTCTACATGGATGAAGAAAACGCTAGAATCAAAACCAAAATGACTGAGAGGATATTCAGTATAGATGGTCAACATTGCACTGCCATTTCACTGAATTCGCCTGTTCTTTTACACTTGCAAAGGCATATCAACAAGCCTGTGAATGCACCTTGGATGCTCCAATTGGTTATCATTCTGAGAGTAACACAGTACACAGAAAGCTTTGATGCTCCCCCCAACTATCACTCACAAAACACCTTGGAGTCCAGATCCCTTGAGACTGAAGATATTCTGGGTGGCACGCTGTACATCACAAACAAGTTGGGGATACTCTTCTCTGACCAGACTGGGAGAGTTATCCAACCGTTGTCCTTGGAGGGAGTGAGCGTGGTGGTGCCAGAGGGTCAGGTCATGAGTGTAGAGTCGGGGGTCACGGTACCAGTTACTCAGGTGGAGGTCGGAGCTGAGGTTATGTTTGAAGCACTCCGGACAAGCCCATACGAGCCGCAGTTCACCGCTGTTCTGATCTGGGCTCCCGGCTCCCCACGTCCCTCCTCCCTCACTGACACTCACGGCTACACTTACTACTATCATGCCCAAGCCTCTGTTTTCAAAATCATTGACAACATATGCTGCCTCAAAATGTCCATAGATGGCAAGATAAAGAGTGTATGGATCAAGAAGAATGACTATGTAGACTGCAGAGAGACAGATGATGATCTTATGAAGGATGAGTCAATTGTCATTCATATGAGGAAAGGGGTGGATCATGGAGTGATGGAATGGCAAGCAATAGCCATTTTTGCTGATGCACTGAATATTGAGAATTCTGTTGCAGAATCCCAGAGGTATAGTGGAATTGTGAATCCTAGTGTAGACACCCAGAGGCTTACTGAATTAAACCAAACTCCAAATGTTGAGCAGGAAAATACACTAATGGATATAGATGAACCTCAGCGAGAAATATACTTGATCCTTGAAGGAATCCTGCAAATGATCCCTAGGAAACAGTTTACCTATGTTCATGAAGGAGTGAGAAGAACCCGACCGTTGCCACCAGACATCGCCATGGACCGACCAATTTGTCCATCCATGACGGTTCTGAAGTTCCACCTAGTACTCCACATAGACACCGATCGACCGGTATGTGGCTGGTTTGAGAGGAGGAGCCGGGAGCTGTATGCGGAACACTTCTTAACACTGAGCAGCCATAACCCGGGAGAGCACCTGTTAAATATGTTCAACAAGAGTGGAGAGCCACGCCACTACCAGTTTGATGGCATATATCTGGTGATGGGCAAGACAAGGCTACTGGTAGGACAATGCAACAGACAGCAACTGGTTCATATTGTTATGGAGGAGGTCGAGCCACGGGTCATTGGGAGTCATTTGGTCAACAGACAGGTCGTCTTCCTCACAAGCAACAGTCGTTTGTGCAAAGCTTCCCTTAAATTCTTGGCACTTGGGCAAGTTGACAATGAAGATATGAAGAGCTGCACCTCACAAATTCAAACCAAAGACATTCAGCAACAAACCAAAGATATTCAACACCAAACCAAAGACATTCAACGCCACACCCATAACGCTTCATCAGCTGGAAGCCATGTCCCACAAGAAAACAACAAGACTGTAGCCACAATGAACCTAAAGAAGGAAGACAATCAAGGGAGTAGTAACTTGCCTGCAGCCTCACGTGAAGGCAGCAAAGCCAGAATGAATGTAAAGAAGCAAGACAGTCGAGGGAGTGTAAGCTTACCTGAACTTTTTATGAGTACTAGTCCACATAAACAAGACAAATTTGGCACTACTAGTGTGAGAGCTCCAGTAAACAAGAGCATGCCTGCTGACCGAAGATGGTTGTGTCGAGCAGCTTTGAGAAAACTTCTGGCCAGCGGGAATGTGGCCGAGCTGACCATGAAACACAGTACCCCGCTACCAGTCTTTGTTGGCCAGGTTGAGGAAGTGTACAGCGGTGCCTCTTGGTTCCACTGCCCCCAACTTCCCTCCCCATTGCCCATCCTGTCTGACGTACCTTGCTATGAGTGGAGGAGTTCGGGCAGGCCAGGAGAGAGGTGTTATGTGCTGGCCTCGAGGAAAATTAACAATGGAGAAGTGAAATACCAGCCATTCTTAGTGTGGCCAGAATCAGCAAAATGTGACCCTTACATCATCACTGCCAATCTTCCATTTTTAGTGGATACTGAAATCCGAGTTCTAGGTGTTGAAGATGAAACGAGTCGCAGTGCCAAGTGTTACACATACAAGTATGATTGTGCCTACACTCTGCGTGGTAAGAAGAACGTCGGAACATTCCTGAGCTCTCTCATGACATCATTTTACGCTATTGTTGAAGATGCCTCTCCACATTTCATTAAGGGAACTTTGATTGAAGGGGAAATTCTCCTCCTCACTTCCAGCTATAATATTGCTCTGGCTGGCATCAGCACCTTGACCGGTAATTACACTGACAGGCAGGAAGATGCAGAAATTATCGCCAATACAACAGTTACGAAAGAGAGACCAAACCAAGAGGAAGGAATGATCGTCTGTGCCACAGATACAAAAGAGAGACCAAACCAAGAGGAAGAAATTATCATCAATGACACAGTTACGAAAGCGAGACCAAACCAAGAGAAAGAAATAAAGACCGGTCGAATAATTATGGCAGAGAAACCAAACAAAGAGGAAATGAACATCAGTGGAACAGTTACTGAAGAGAGACCAAAACAAGAGGATGAAATGATCGTCAGTGGAACAGTCACACAAAAGAGACAAAACCAAGAGGAAGAAATAAATGTCAGTGACACAGTTACTGAAGTGAGACCAAGCCAGTCGGTAGTTATCTTGAGTACCAAGGATGTTGATAGCATGGCACCAGAAAGTCATAGCTGCTTAACTGGTGCTTCGCACAAACAATTAACTGGCAGTTTAGTAAACGGAAAGAGAGAAAGTGAGTCACTCTCTTCCTCGACTACCAAGGGTGATATGATGACACCAAAGAGTCTCAGTCAGCTCACAGCTACCTCAAGTAGGGAAGTATCTGCCAGTAATGTAAAGGGAGAATTGGTTACTACCTCTTGTACACAAGTCGCAGAGAAGAATATAGAGCTGAAAACATCAGATCAGCAAATTTCAAATTTCAATTCTAGTACAAAGGAAGTAAATGGTAGATATGAGGTAGATGCAAGCATATCCAGCCCCTCAGAATCTGATACCAGCGTGATTGACAGTAAAAGGAAAGACCCAGAGAAACCAAGTCAGTTCTCCAGAAGTACAAGCCAGTTTGCGTGTGAAGCTTCTCAACTGTTCCAGGCTTATAAAGAGCGTCGGTGCGAAGCAGTGAAGTGTAGGGAAGGAATCACTTACCAGGTTGTGTCTCATCGCTTTACCTCGGAGTATGGGTTAATATGTCCCAATACATATGTTAATCTGAAAGACTGCAGTGGGGAGTTTGGTGTTATCAATTGGAAGTCGGGAAAGACCACTGCCATTTGCCATATATCAGATGTCTACTATAATGGCACGAAGGTGAGCTCGTGGGAGGATATTGCTAAAAAACATAAATGTAATGTTTCTGCCATCTTCCTGCCCTTGGATGAGCCAGTGACATGTGGTGATGTTGTTGTTGGTGCTGTAGCTGTTGTGGCCTGGATAGTCAATTGTGCCACTCTGATAACCGTACATGAGTGTGAGAAGCATCACTCGGTTGTCATGGAGTACAGTGATGCTATTACTGACACACACAAGAGAACTAGTAGGGGTTCATTAATTCTACGACCATCTCAAGACCACATTAACTTACGGCCATTTCAAAACTACATTAATTTTCCGTCATCTCAAGACACCCACAGAGCTAGTAGTAGTTTATTAAGTCTACCGCCACCTTTACGTGATTCTTCCCGTAACACCAACATAACTAATACTGGTCCATTAAATCTACCACCACCTCTGCGTGATTTTAACAGTAGCACCAACAGAACTACTAGTAGTCCACTAAGTCTATCACCACCTCAATGTGATTCTAACAATGACACCAACAGAACTATCAGTGGTCCATTAACTCTACCGCCATCTGAAGGTGACCTAGATACAGAGAATTATGGGGAAGTTGTTAGGAACTGTGATCGTGAAATGACCCCCTCTGCTTCCTGCCAAAGTGGCCACACTATTTTCAGCCTCCACCCCCGGCTGTTGCAGATGTGTGGTCTGGAGAAAATGTGTGTGATGGTCAAGTACTTCACTGATGAACTGGCTCTCTGCACTAACTGTCAAGATGAACTGGTTTGGTGCAAGTGGTCGGATATTTACGTCCGTGGAAGCCAGTGCAAGACTAGAGAAGAAATACTGAGTATCAAGACAAAATTGTATCTGTTGGTTAGACACGGGGAAGCTGTTGTTGTTTGTGGTAAATCTGTCAACCTAAGAGGTATTTTTGGGTTCACTGAATATGAGAAATTATTGCCAGTCATTCATGAATGTGAGGACCACGATGTTGGCTTGATATTTGATGCAAGTGAAGAAGAAACCTCAATCGCCCAAGAAATATTCAGGGACATAGAGAGAGTGTTAGAGCAGTGGGAAGAGCGCCACAGCTACTTCAAGGAAACGCTAATTTTACACCAAGATACACAAGTGATACTGGACATTGTAAGGAGCAGACACCACATAGAAGTGAGCGGTGTGGTTGAGAGTGTTGATGACAATAGTGGTCAGTTGTTTGTGACTGTCTCTCACTATATTGATGATGACAGTGGTGGCAGTTTATTAGTCCATCGGTCCCGCCTCCTGGGCATCCCACCCCGGGTCAATCTGGCGTTTCTGGTGGGTCGGTCAGTGAGGGTGCGTCTGGGACAGCTGGTACCTAGGCCAGGGCCAGGGGAGGAGGTCGGAAGAACCAAACCCTGTGTCACGCCACCCCGCAAGAAGGAGGAGGAGTCGCCACGCTCCCTGGACCAGAACAGCACCTGGTTTGTGGTTGCTATCTGGCCACACTTTGGTTGTCCATCAGATGATCTCACTGGTGTTGTACAATCCATCAACAATAGGGAAATGTGTTGTCCTGAAGCATGTATTATTCACCATTTTGAGCAAGTCTATAATATGGAAATGTTCACAGTTTTGCTCGGATCAAAACACTATGCGAGTGTGGACAAAGAAGTCTTCCTGTGCAGTTACAGGGACGAGAACGAGCTTGTGAGATGTGAGCGAGAGAACGTGTTTGATGACAGTGACCCCGACAACAAATTATGGAAGATCCTGGTGCACTCATCATCATTAATCTGTCACCAACCAGTCATCATTTTAGGAGTTGGCGCTTGGAAGGCTAGCATGAAAAATGTTATCATCAAACTATGTAACGATCACGGAACTCGCCTGGTGGGATGTGTGTCAACAAATCCTAAAAAACTTACCGGTAAGTCTAGAAAACCGAATCTTGCTCAATCAGGAAATATTGACAGTGGGACAGAGAGCAGTGATGAAGGAGTGACTAGCAAAGAGGGTGAGGTATCCTTTGAAAGTAACAGCAAAGTGGACAGTGAAGGTAATGAAGAAGATTCTATCAGTGAAGCAAGCACAGGCCCACACTTTGAGGATGTTGTGGATGTTTTTGATTCTGCCGACTCCACCGGTGCAAGGGAAGGGAGTGTTTGCAGCACCGGCAGCAGCTCCGAGTATGCTAGTGTCACCAGCACCAGTAATAGCCTTGAAGCTCAAAAGAACCAAGAAGAAGTAAAAGATAAAATGGGAGATGCAGAAACAGGATTTGTTAGCAAAAGTCTTGAAGCCAAGCAGAACCAAGAAGAGGTAAAAGATGAATTGGGAGATGCAGAAACAGGATTTGTTAGCAAAAGTCTTGAAGCCAAGCAGAACCAAGAAGAGGTAAAAGATGAATTGGGAGATGCAGAAACAGAATTTGTTATCAATAGTCTTGAAGCCGAGCAGAACCAAGAAGAAGTAAAAGATGAATTGGGAGATGCAGAAACAGAATTTGATAGCAGTAGTCTTGAAGCCGAGCAGAACCAAGGTACAAAGGATGAACCAGAAGATCCAGTAGTGAGATTTGTCAGCAGGGAGGAAAAGACTATGATACAGGAAAGACATGAGGACCTGGAGAACCAAGAACAGATGACAGGGCTGGGAAATATTAAACCCTTTCCGAGTTTCCCTTCCTCTTCCCCTCAACCAAGTGTAAAAAACGTGGAAATCTTTGTTAGCATTCCCTCACAGTGTGATGCTTATGTGTGCCGATCCATAGTCATTGAGGAGAAGTTTCTACTACTGAGGGCTAAGGATATGACTATACTGGCTCTTAAGAATAGCTTCTACCAAGATGGCTTAAGGATTCTGCCAGGATGTTCGATGAGTGAGGTAATGAAGATGACAGGCGCCGGAGTTTCTGTGTTCCTAGCCAGAGTCACCCGACCAGTCACTGTCCAACAACACTCGATAACACACCTCGCTCTCCTCACTTTTATTGGTAAGAGGCCGGTTGATACTGATTATGTTATTGACAAATGGAGGCGAGGTAAGATGAAGCAACAGACATCCGTTCATGTTCGTGACCAATATGAGGAACGGATCACCAACTTCACTTTCAAGATAGATCCTGCAGTATCTCTACCAACCATAGCACCTCTAGTAGTCAAGCCCAAGAACCCTGAGTGGAAGCCAGTTGTTGAGAATATAGAGCTGATTGCCCAAGTACCCTCTCACTTCGTTGAGTCGTTGGTGTGCCGAAGTGTGTTGACAGAGAAAGGGTTTCTTCTGTTAATGGCTAAGGATGCAATAATACTTGCCCTAAAGAAAGATTTCTACCGAGACAGTAAACCAGTACCTTCCTCTAGTCACCTCGTGGACCAACTGAAGAACATGCCCGGGACCGGAGTGTCGGTACTGCCTTCCAGACTCGTAAGGCCTGTCAACGTTGTGAAGTATAAAGTAACTCATATAGCACTGATGGCTTATATTGGGAAGAAGCCTGATTCTGTAGATGATGTTATAGGCAAGTGGAGGAAAGGTCAAAAGGACGGCACCACCAGGGTTCATATGAGAGGTAAAGAGGGTTTGAAGATTTTTAGCTTTACTTTCATGTTAATGAAACCTGGGGATGCAAACCTAAGCTGTCAAGTACAGTCTAAATTGGCATCCAAGACTCTGCCACCAGGAGTACCAAAGTCATCTGGTTCAGCCTCGCCCATGTCCACTCCTTACGTAACTCTTGTTGAACGCTCTTGGGGCAAGAATTTGGAAACCAACTGTGCACAAATCTTGCAGATGTTCAAGAATTCTGGTTTCTTGCAAGTTAACCACGAGAAATTAGGAGGGAGCGTCAACATTTACTTTGAGAGAGATGTAGTGTACGTGAACAAGAAGCCGCCGTGCCAGACACACACGATGGCCTCGCACTTATCACAAGTCCTGAGTAAACCTATGAACTGCCTGGCGCGCTCCTTCATCTCCCGGAAGAAGGGCTACACTAGGGTGATCAGCGAGGTGCAGGTTCAGTTCATGGCCACCCTGGTCTGGTACGGTGAGCGGCCCACAGAGGCGGACCAGGAAGCAGGGAAGGTTCAGGCACCACCAAAACACAAGAACACTGGCAAGAGCGCCTCCCTACCATCTCTCGCACCTACCACTTCTGTAAGTAGATGTGCTGATGGTTTTTCATGCACATACTGTTTTGGTTTAGCTTTTTGTCTATTTTTGTTTATGTGTTTTTTTTCATGTGCATTTTGTTAATGACTTCAGTACAGTTTACTGTACATTGGGATTATTACTAATTGAATACATGTCAGCAACCTTAGTTTTCTATACAGTAGTATATGTTGTTGTTCCTCAGGCTGTCTGACCGAACAGCCCCAAGGTCTCGAGCAAGGCCAAGGCTAAACCGGGCGCCGCCAAAGAACTCTCCCTGCTTACCACTAAGAATGCCCAGGTGACCAAAGCCGCTCCCAGGCGAGGAGCTGAGAAGGGTGCGGAAATGCCTGGGACACCGAAGCCCCACCCAAGGCTCTGTGCCTCTCAACAATTATGAAGGGAAAGTTGTGGGGCAATGGAAAAATGTGACGCTTTGGCTCCCAGTCTGCCAATCTGTGGCAGTAGAGAGGTCAATTCACGGAAGAGACGCCGCCATTTGAGATCTAGAAAATATATAAGTACAAGGAACAGTCAGAGTAAGCTATTGGTCTGGCAGAGAATGCTCAATTATCTCTCTGATAGACCAGCCCATCACCACATGACTAGAACCCAATCCTCTGAGCATCAGCTAGGAAAGGCCCTAGAAAGCCGCCTTTGGCGGGGGGATAGCTCCCCTATTTTAATCTTTGGGGTTGGGCACCCGCCATCTATATACAGTTCGTGGCCACCCCTTCGGGGATCACGGTGTCAGGCAATAGATAGATAGATAGTATTACGGTACTACTATAATGAATAATAATTATTGTAAATTCATGTAATTTTACCAAAGATAGAGTAATATGTTAATTAAATTTATATAATTTGACAGGTGAGGAAGAACAGTATCACATAAAAGCATTTATCATCCATTTTTTATGATTAATATTTCTTTTGCAATATTTGTGGGATCTCATTTTCATTAGTATCAGAAACTAGACTAAAGATAGATTAATTTAGTTGACAGAAGTATTTAATAAGTATACCTCATAGCTGCCAGACCAGTGTTGATGTTAAACATTAAGGGACAACAAATCTTAGTGTGATACCGCTGTAAACAAATTATATTATATGGTGAGGAATAAGTTAGGAAATATGTGTACTTTCAGAGTGTTGTAAAGACCCGTGTGGCTGGAAGAGGTTGGAGCCAAGTGACCAACAGAACCTATAGTGGGTCCCGAGACCAATCACCAGCTGTAGCAGCAGGGGGAGGAGGAAGAGTCAACAAAGAGAACTACTTGTCAACACCGATAAACCAAGATGATGGATGGTCAATAGGGGATGACTGGGGAGCGTCCAAAAGGTCAACACCAATTAACCAAGATGATGGATGGTCAATAGAGGATGACTGGGGAGTAGGGGTCAACCAAGAAGACAACTGGTCAACAGGGGTCAACCAAGATGCCAAGAGGTCAACACAGGTTACTGCAACAAGTGATAACACTGTGAGTATATTTTACTCATATTGATGTAGGTCTTTCAATATGTATGAATGAATGACAGCTTTCTTCCTGAGGAAGCTCCCAAAATGGATAGCCATGGGCCATGGCAGAAAGTATATCAAGGTTCCCTTGCCCAAATATGCCCCCATTACCCACTCTACAAAGTTATTTCTGCTATGCATATTAAGACCATTAGCACCAGTGGAGCAGTCCCTTACCTGCATGACACTTCCACCACTATTATGCTATTTTCTTTACCTCTGTGATGGCTCTTGCTGGCAGCAAACCAGGCACAGGAGTGTTGTGAAGAGGGGTACCGCTGGTCCACCACTAGAGGCTGAATGTACCACCAAAATATTTCAATAGATAGGTGTAATTTTATATACTTGCTTCAGCCAACTAGTCAACCAAGCTACGCCCTCTCATATATTACTACCAAGCTGGGTGGTGACTGAGGGGGGCTTGTTTTGGCTGTACAGTTGGCTGGTACTGAGTATAGTGATAGCCTGTAGTGATCAGTTACTCAGATTTATATGTCCAGATGTGGTCCATTTGGGTCCTACCTCATGTAGGGACCTGGGCAAATGTTATACTTATAAACTTGACATACATTTTGCTAATTGAGGTTAATTGAAGTATATAATGACATTTTAAAACAAAAATCAGTACAGTATAAGCAAATCCCAGCATAACTTGCAGGTATAAGATTTTTGTTTGTTTTTTGTATTAACCTTTCAGAAGTTCCGAAGGGGCCACATTGTTGAGATCCACGAGTTGTTAGCACAGCTGAGGCGTGAGAACGGAGACTTGGTGTACGTCTCTCGTGAGAAATGCTTCTTGTACGGTGTGCGCCTCCACAAAGTTGATCTCTGGCATGTTCTTCATATTGGTGAGCTCTTGATTGTATCCAGTAGTGATGTTTGAAAGGTTCAATATCACCTATTTATATTGTTCTTTCCTCTGGCAAAAGCATTACGCTATTCTTAGTGCAGTTGGGTCCAGTACATCATCAGATTGATATCCAGTATTCGATAAATGGATATTATTTGTGGTGCATATAACCTTTTGATAAATGGATATTATTTGTGGTGCATATAACCTTTTGATAAATGGATATTATTTGTGGTGCATATAACCTTTTGATAAATGGATATTATTTGTGGTGCATATAACCTTTTGATAAATGGATATTATTTGTGGTGCATATAACCTTTTTTCTCTACCATTTTTACATCCTCCCTAAAACCCACTTGTCAAGGTCTGTGGTATTTTGTTACCCGCTATTATGACCATTTAGTTTGATGTAAATAATAGTGTACATGTTCAGTTTGTCCCGTCAAGTCTGGGTACCACAAAGGCCAGTTTGAGTGTGTGTGGTGCTTTTATGGTGCGTGCAGGTCTCTTAAGCGGGTAGTGCTTGTTTTTTGGTCAATGTATATATTTATTTATGTATTTTTGAGTTTCTTTGCTAGACTTCCATCAAGCTTTAAAATACACCCCCTACACCTTCTTTCAAGATATATTTGTAAATTTTTCAGTAAAAAATATCCTGGCCGAAGGCCGGTTCCTTCAAAGATTACAGTCTCGCTACCTCTCGCCAGGAAAAATATCAACCTCTAATTCTAAATGGCACGAAAGGTCATAATATTGACAAAGAAATGGGGTGAAAGGTCTCAAAATCACCAAACTAGTGGACCAAAATTCTTAAAATTTCAAAACTAATATGCTAAACATGAAGGAGAAAGGGGGTCCATAAAAAGCGACTACCTCCCCCTTAAACTAGTACAAACCATCCCTCACACACACTCAATATTGGACACTGTACGATCTGGGACACCGAACTGAGCATGTGGCGTTGGCGGCCTTAACAGTATCCACCTCCCTACTAGATGTGGATGTGTGGTATGAGGAATGTGGAGAGCGAGGTCGTGATGTGAAAGCTGTATGGGTTGGAGCGCCAGGCATCACCACAGACCCCACCCACCTGCCGGCCCTGCTCCACACCTGGTGCCGCGACCACAGTGTGCCGGAGGCCGCCGCTACTGTTCTGGTTCGTATCAGATGTTCATCTAATTCCTGTACTATATTCTTTATCCAATTACTGTAATCTAATTTATAAGTTTGCCAAGATTTGTTGTCTGGAGCACTTCATGTGCTTGGCAATTGGCAACCCTCCCCCGATAACAAGATAAAGAATGAAAAAACTTACTTAGGAATAAGGAGGCAATTAATTCATAACATCCCCTCCCCTGTTTGGCAACATACAAAGAGATGGGTAGAGATGTCCTTCCGATATCCTTTGTACTTTTTTTTAAGTTTGAGAGTTCACTCTTTTCTAATTATTTATTTAATGTGTCAGTTTAATTGGTGTGTATAACAAACTGACCCCACTAGCTGTTTATTAAGTGTGTGTTTGTAGCCCCGTTCTAACTGTTTACTAATATCTGGCAGTTTTAGTGATATGTATGACAAACTGAGTAACTGACCCCCACTAGCTGTTGACCAAGTGTTTTCTCCCTACAGATGGGTGATGCTCGGTGCCTGTCTCCGGGTCTGACGCCTCTGGCTGACCCCGCTGATGACAGGGAGGTGGTCAATCTGGCGTTTTGAGGCATTATAATTGCTTCAAATTACAGTACAACCCCCTCGGAAAGCCAGAAACCCATTGCTTCAGACTAGGTACAGTATCTGATTTGGTATCCTGTTCGAGCTCATCCAAATGTCTGAGGTAATCTGGATACAGGTCTCCCTCGATTTACGATTGGGTTACGCTCCTGAAAACCCGATTTAAATAGAAAAATTGTATAGCGAACCCTAAAATTAATGGGGTAAATGGGGATGCATTCTGGGACCAGCCAAAACCCAAACCCAAACACCTAAAAACTTATAATAATATGGTAAATTGGGGCATCAGATTGTGAGGGAGGGAGGGAGGGAGGGAGAGAGATAGTGTATTTGATATCTAGTTCTGGCTATCACCATATTTTTCAAACTTTTGGACATGGTCTCCTCCCAATCTGAAGAGAACGATTACTGTAAATTGACGGAAGCATCTTGTTCCTTAACCCTTCAGTACCGGTGACGTCTTTTTCATTATATTCCGGCAGTTATTAGACAATTTATTCAGCTTAGGATAGACGTGTAGCAATTAAAAGACTACAGACTATCTCAAATAACCTTTTTAACTACCACAAATCCTTCCTGAGCTTCATAAAATCTTCTAAATATAGCTGAAATAAAACAACATACGTACCCGGTAGTGAAAGGGTTAAGTACGATTGTTAACCCCTTTTTTATCTATTGTTTTGGCTAATGTTTATATGCAGTGTAAAGAGCACCTGTGTTATTTAGAGGGTTTATTGAGATCATATTTACCCATTTGAGTCCTAGAGGTAGATGAGGGTTTATTGAGATAATATTTACCCATTTGAGTCCTAGAGGTAGATTGTTAGCTGAAGAAATCATTTAGTGGTAACCAGAATATGACAAAAATGACGTCATTGTGCTGAAGGGGTTAAGGAAGAAGTAACAGCTGGCGACAGGGTTGTAGAGTTGCTGAAAAAATGTTCAACTCCGACTCCAGAAATGTTACAAGTTTGACTAAAAAATAACCGACGTCGCGACTCTAACTTGACTCTTTGGTGGTGAGGTGTGGAGTGGCCAGAGAAAGTGAATATTTAAAAACATATATATCCCAAGAGAAGAGAAAAACTGCATCAACGAGGAAAACATGGGAGGAGAAATACAGTATGAGATAATAATAATAATAATAATAATAAGCATGTTACTTATTTCTCACAAGCGCCAATTTTGCCAAGTTAGGACCTTTAGAATTATGACACATTTTAACAATTAATTATTGCTATAATTAGACTACTTTACTCTGCATTGGAAAGGTGTCTTGAAATCTAGAATGTGATATCAATCTCAATTAACCCTCGGACTTCCACAACCCCTCCTAAGCTGAATAAAATTGACTAATAAATGCAAACATTCTTATACTGAAAGGGTTACTTTGAATAAACCTACAGCCAACAGCACCTGACGTTTGGAGAAATGGAGGGTTCTTGTTGACATTATTGCTGTGATACCGTGATATTATGGTGCTAGTTTAATTCACACTCTCACTACCGTACTTATTAGTTTATAATACTGTATTGAATAGTTCACACGTTTGCAATGATACCATGTTGTTTTAATGCTGTTGTAAATCTCGATCTCTTCTCTCATACCACTGATTACATAAGTAGATTATTTAGTAATACCATATTTTACGAACGAACGAACGAACGAACGAACGAATGAATGAATGACTGACGCCTTACTTGTTTATGAAGCTCCCCATAAGGGATAACCATGTCAGAAGCAGTCTCCAGATTCCCAGACATGCTTCCATTGCCCACTCCACGGTGTCATTTCCACTATGTGGGTCAATACCTAATATTGACTGATTGTGTTCTTTTATTTAATAATTTTCATTTTAGTAAACGTTGTTTCCACATAGCGATTTTGATAATTTAATTTGACTTTATATTGTCCTTGTCCCAATTTTGGTTTGTTTAGTTTGCAAGTTTAAATTTTAATTAGTACTGATCAAGCAGACCTAAAAATATTCCCTCACCTGGGTGGAATTTCCATCACTGTTGTTGTCGTTCAATAGGCTGCCTGGCCGAACAGTCCCGTCCATCACTGTTTTGTTATCTTATTGACCCCTGCGAGGGCCCTGGTCAGCAGCAAATCGGACACAGGAGTGTTTTGAAGAGGGGAACCTATGGTCCACCACTACAGAGGCTAATTGCACCACCAAAGTGGCGGGCGATGGGGTCGCCATATCCCTACGCCAGAATAAGAAGAGAAATGGAATTCAGTTAAGTTTTTATAGGGTGTGTGTGTAGCGCATGTGATTTTGTGTAAGAAACAGGAATGTGTGTATCTACATAACCAGCTTGAATAGCTCTTTGTAACTGAGGCAGAAAAATAAAAAAATCACCAAAGGAGGCCAAGTGGTAAAACTGAACATATAGTAGTCCTTATGCTCCATCTAAAACTTCCCCCGAGAATACTTCCCTGAACAGCTGGTGCCTACAACCTCCTCCCTATAATAATTATGTAACCATATTAGTGCTTCTTCAGTTTTATTTCTGATACCAGGGCAAAGTATCTTAGAAATATTACTGGTAAATATTGATCATGAAAAAATTATTATTTCATATTTGTTTTCACCAACCCACCAATTAACTTACAAATAAATCTAATTAATGAAATCAATGAAAGTAATGAATACATGTGGTACTCCAAGGACTCGAACCTAGGATACTCACACCGAAATTCCGCACACTGGTGTGATACCCACTTTAGGGACCCTTTAGTGAGGTGGAAGGGCAGAAAGGGAGAGACAGATTGAGAGTAAGATGAAAGGATGGGGTTAGAGGCACATGATTGAAAGTGGTGTTGGGTGGGAGGAGGGGCACGGCTAATGGATAACGGAGGAGCATGGGGCCATTTAATTATGGCCTCCCTCTTGAGGATCAAAGTGTCTGGCAATACAATGATAGATTATATAATTCACCACAAAACCAATCTGATGTTGTTAATGACCCGAGTGAGTACAAAGTTTATTGTTTTCCTCCTATTTATAATATAGTCATTAATATATAAGGTATCTCACAGGAAGGTTAGGGGATTACATTGTTTGAGGAATTCTGCCTCCATACATATCTTTTTCTTTGTACTTAAAGACAAATTTCCAGCTTGATTATTGACTGATTAACTATTATTATTATTTTTATTATTATTATTATTATTATTATTATTATTATATTATCAGCCGTGTGTTCCACATGAGCAGTGACCCACAGATACAAAAACCGGAGAAGTGGAAGGGAGGAGAGAATAGAAGGGGAGAAAGAAAGCTATACTCAAACCTCTTAAGAGTATTATAGTGTATTATTATATTAAGGTGCCTTATAAATAATGGTTTAGTAGTTTATTAATGGGAGGTGAGTGTGGCCCATTAATTAACCCTTTCAGGTGCAGCGTGGCTCTTATTGGATCCTCCCTGTTTCACTATTAGTTTGGAGATTTCAAGAAGTTTCATCTAATGAGTTTGTCTAAATATATTGTCTATATATAATGATTAAATATTCTGTAGCTTGTTTTCGAGGGATCAAACTAATTGCTCAATAATACTGAATAGTTTGAATATAAATCACCACCCAGAACGAGGGGCGACGCACTCCTCGGTGCCACTAGGAGTGTGGCGAACGCAACTTTAGGTATATAGGTTTGGTTCTTGGGTTGATGATTATATTTTTAATTTTTACTAGAGATCAAAAAATGCAAAGATAGAATTGAAAAAATTGGAATATGAAAGTTTTGTTCGTATTTACAGTACTAAGATATATTTGTCTTGCTAATTAGATAACCCAAGTAGAACACTATTGTTTAATGTGATGTTAAGAATAGCCTTTATACACAATGTTCCTATTATATTAGTATGTGTTTTGTTATCCTTGTTCGGGCTCTGTCTCGAGTCAGCTATTGGGCATGTGCCTGAGTATATTCATACATACATACATGTGCATGCTAAGTTAATAATGTCTCCCAATATATGTTTATGTAACCTGTCTTCTGTTGGTACGCCAGGTTTGTTTATATCCCACCGTCTAGGGAGCAGCTCCTGAGCTTTAGGGAGAGCATGCACAATTCCAATGCCTTGTTTCAACAGCACGTTAACCAAAAGGAATGTCCTCGGCAGAAACTGCCTCCAGGCTCTTGCCCAGACATGGCCCCACTACCCACTTCATAGTGATATCTCCACTACATGGATTATGATCGTTAGCATTGAAGGAGCAAACTCATCAATGATATGGTAAGTTTCTACACCCCGACGGGGGTAATGACCGGTAGCATATTGGGTATAAGAGTGTTCTGAAGTGGGAAACCACTTCTACTACTACTACTAAGGCTGATTGCACCACCAAAGTGGTGGGTGATGGGGTCATCACATCCCTCTACACCAAATTTAGAGCAATTGGAATTTAGTTTAGGTATTGTAAGGTGTGTAGTGTATAGTAATAATAGTATGTGGTTTAAGAAAGGAAGGAGTAGAAAAAGAGGAAAAGAAAGAAGTGAGGAAGAAAAGAGATGAGAAGAGGAAGGAAGAAGAACAGGAAAGAAAACATATTAATGTCTCATGACAGAAAGATATAACTTGGTTTAAGGTTCTGGATGACCATGATAGGCCCCAGTGGCTTTTAGTCATTATGTAATTTAGTCATTATAGTAATTATGTTATTGAATGTTAACCTTTCAGTATTTACCTTGTGGACTTTACTGTGATAACTGGATGGTACTTAGGAGAAGTGCTGGTATTTCCCTCTTCATGTACAGTTATATTTACACAGATTTACTTTTATTTTATAAAGTTTCATTCTAGTGCTTTTCCTGAAAAAAAAACGTTAAAAGTGCCTGTGATATTGCCTTAAATTGATTTATTCCATTGGTGCTTCAGAATACCAAGTGGCTCTTGCATGAATATTACCTATATTTTATTTTTAGGAATTGGTGCTATTTGAATTTGTAGCAATACAGTACTGTTGGATGTATGCAGGATATGTATGCAGGATAAATGATTAGAAGTAAAACATTTTTGTTATGTTATCAATACTGTATCTTGTTTTTATTTTAGAGAATTGGTGCTATTTTAATTTGTATACAGTACAGTACTGTATGTACCGGTATGCAGGATAATCGTATAGAATGCTTCTTGTTTATTTAATCATTACCTTGATCTTATTTTGTGGCGCTATTAGCATTTATTAATAATGTGTGTAAGCAGGATACATACTGTATAAATTTACATTCAATTATAGTTGGAGTCGTTTGGTGTCGTGGTGCAATTAATAAAAATATAGATTATCTAGCATAACAAGTTTTATAGATTACTATTGTATGTATTGATGAAACAAAAACAACTCTCAAAAGTTGACAGAATGAATATAAACACCATAATTAAAGAGGAGCACTTCATAAATATAGTACTCCTCATTTGGTGATTATATTAATTATTAATTTAGAAGTATGTACTGTACTGTATGTATATAGGTACGGCATGGGATTGAAAGTACAGTACTCCGAATGAAAGTGAAATGTTAAATAATAGACTATAATTACCTATAATCAATTTAATTACAAATACATGTGAATAATATATATATATATATATTTTTTTTTGCCAACTTACTTCCTCTCGGGCATAGGCTGAGAGCCTTAACATTCACCGCTTTACAATGAACAGTGAAGCCCGTGAGGTCTTGTTCCAGTCTAGGGAGTGAGACACGTGAAGCACGTAGAGTACAACAAGCACCTGCCATCTTGCCTTCACATGAGGCACGGTGCTCACTCATGGCCCGAAACGACCCCATCTCTGAAGCCACCTCGTTCCCGTGCTTCACTGTCTCACCCACTACACTCGGACTCTCACACACACACAACGCCACCTGTTGAGCAGATAACTCATTTTGTACTTGCTATGTAGGCCTACATGGAACAGAGAACTGGAAGCTTTTGATTGTGTTCCTCAAGATGTCTTGGAATACAGATGAATGCTTGTAATTCTGTGTTAAATTTTCCTAGCGAGTATAGAAAGTTCCTTCAATACATTTCTTACTTCGATAACGGATTCATGATATTCATAAAGTTGTCCAAAGAAAATATGTCTGCTCTGTCTTACTACAGGGTCTCTAAATAATACTCCTGCCAAAGAGATATCTGTAAAGCTGGTATCACACGAGAGATTTTATAGTCAACATTTTCGATGATCAATATTTTCCCGGCAACATTTCTAGAATATTTAACACTGGTATCGGAAACTAGACTGATCGTAGATGAATGTTGACCTCATAAGGTGCCAGACCAGTGTTCAGGATAAATGTAGAGGGAAAAAGCGTTTGTGTGATACCGGCTTAAGAGAGCTAATATTATTAACCTCTTCTGTACCGGCGACATCTTTTTACCTTTGTTCTGGCTAATATTAGACAATTTGATTCAGTTTAACCCTTAAAGAGTGGCTCGCAAATTGGTCGAGTTGAAAAAACTGGCAAAAAACGGGTGAAAAAAGGGTTGAAATAGAGTGAAAATGGGTGGGATAGTAATGATCCATACGTCCGACATCTGTGGCCTCCCGGCCCACACTTTCTCCAGGTCCCCCACCGCGCGTGAGGATGACAGTGTAACCAATAGTTCGCTAAAAGTGAGCAAGGTAGCAAAATCAGCTAAACTTCCATCTTCGAGGTAACACTGTCAGTGCTCCACGAGTGCTACGTAGCTGTATGTGGCGTCATTGTGTAGCGATTTCCACCTAGTTTTCGGCGCAATACAGTTCCTTTCATACTGATGGTTGATATAGCAGTCAGAACGGCCCGGAAAGGCCCAATACGGCCACAGAGCACCCGCTAGAGGAGGGTTAAAAAGGGCCTCCAGCAAGTAACAGGCTTCGAACTATCTCACTTTACCCTTTTTGCTACCATAGATCCTTCTTAACCCTTGTCTAGCGGTGTGTTTTGGGCTATTTTGGGCATATTCAGGCTCCTGAATGATCAATCAAGTATCTGCATGAAAAAAAAAATTATTTAGCAAAAAACTAGGCGCTCTCTCTCTCTCTCTGCCTTTTTACTGTGTTCGTATACATTTTGGTTTGTTTATTTTGCAAGTTTTACATTATAATAGTTATGGACATGTGTGAAAAGAAAGGGTAATGACACAATGGTACCAATGTGGCAGAGGTTGGCCAGTATGTTACTATAGCTAGGGGCACTAGCTTTCTTACCGGATTTGAATCCAAAGATCAAGCTACTGTATTTATCTTTTACTGTACCTTGTGATTTTCAGAGTTTTTGTTGACATCGCACAATTTTATTCCAGCTCTTCACAAGTTCAGTATATTACATTACAAAATGAACTTTTCTTAATGTTTGTGAATAAAAAGTATTAGGCTACATGGATTACAAGCATTTGAGGTGTAAGGTGCAAACAAAAAAATCTACAGTATATTTTTGTATGTAGTATTGGCAATAAAGTTTGTGATTATGTAAACCATGCATAATATTTGATATATACATTCTCTCTATGTCATATATACAGCACATTGATATATATATATATATATATATATATATATATATATATATATATATATATATAGTCCATGGGTGTTTTGGGGGTGGATTTTGGACCCAAGGCTATAGTGTTGTAGGGGATACTATGTTATGTTCAAATAGTATAGTTAGCCATATAATATTGAAACCGGGATAGCTTTCTTTCGATAATATATACAGAAAACGATAGTTTAAATGGGTAATTATTATATTTTATTAGAAATTGAGGTACAGTTTCAGTACTTTCCGTAGTTACCTATATAAGGATATTGTTCAAATTTATACCACAAGTACACTTTGACACGCTGAATCGAATGGCGCAAACAGAATTGAAATCGGACCATTAGTTTAGGATTTAGAATTTGACTTGGCCTCCCAGAACGGCCCAAATGACCAGTTTTTGGACTTTAAAAGTCCTCTGTAGCTCAAACTATAAGTCCTAGGGAATTCTACCTGGTGTCATTCGATTTCTCTCGACCGTCAGCTTGCATACATGGTCGTAGATTTCATTTTCGACTAGCTATTCTCCCAGAATCAAAAATGTATGTTAAAAAATGCCCAGGCAAATTTTTGCACTTGGCAGGCGACTTTCGAATTTAGAGTTTTCATGGGTATATAATTATGGATTCGTCTCATTAGGATTCCAACGGTATATGCATTTTTTAATTTTGACCCAATTTTTAGGCCCAATAGGCCTATTTTAAAGTTTAAAAACTCCATAGACGATTTATCTATATATGGATTGTGTTCAAATTTATAGTTACCCTCTAATAGTAATAAAAGAAAATGGGTTAGCTCAGCTGAGCGGACAAGTTTTCTATGGACGACGCTTGGCTGATTTTATGGGTAACTTATTTAGCTTTTGTTCTGTTCGATTTTAAAGTTTAAAAATCCCATAGAGGAGTTATCTATGTATGGATTGTGTTCAAATTTATAGTTAACCTCTAATAGACATTCGATTTTTCTTGACGAGCTGCTTCTATACATGGTCTTATATTTCAACTTTCGAGTTTTCATGGGTATATATGGATTCGTCTCTAGGATTTCAACGGTATATGCATTTTTAAATTTTGACCAATTTTTTAGTTTAACTCCTTGCGACATATATGACGCGATCGCGTCATATGGACTTATCTCCATGCCTCTCCAATAAGTTTATGACACAATTTTGCGTTATATGAGCTCGGCAAGTCCGATAAGTTAGCTTACGATAAAACCGTTGGTGGCAACCTCAGCATCCTCCGATAATTCTAACGGCCGCAGTGTTGTTGCGAGTGTAGTGCGAGGCAGTGGCAATGATCCCGGGGCTCCCGCCTCCTCGGACTTATTGGAACATGTCTGAAGGAGTTAAAAAACACCCCCCTACATGATGGCTGTCTGTCATAGAAGCTGTTGGAGTGGCTTTGTTGAGTGTGTTATTAGTTAGAGAAGGGTATATAATTAAAGCTTTCCTTCCACCCAATCTACCCACTTGTTAAAATGGAGCAGCCACCCAAGTGAATGTTCAAATAGTATAGTTAACCATACAATATTGAAGACGGGAGTTTTCTCTCAATAATCTTTACAGAAAACGATAGTTTGAATAGGTAATTATTATATTTTATTAGAAATCGAGGTACAGTATCAGTATTTTCCGTAGTTATCTATATAAGGATATTGTTAAAATTTATACCACAAGTACACTTTGACACACTGGATCGAATGGCGCAAACAGAATTGAAATCGGACCATTAGTTCAAGATTTAGAATTTGGACCCAAGGCTATATAGGCTAGTCCATGGGTGTTTTTGGACCAAAGGCTTTCATAGATAATGTGAATTACTATAAAAACCCAAACATCTGCCCCCTCAAAAAATAAAAAATATTTTATAATCTCAATGATTACGAGGGAATTCAGTTCAGGAACTCAAAAATATCCAACCCTAGAGTGGTAGGCAAACAATTAAATCTGCCACCACATCAGGAAGTTGCTCAACAGCAAGAAAAACCTGAAATATCCTAACCAATGTAGATTAAAGGGGGTAAAACACAAGAGCTTTCATAGTCTGTTTATTATTTGGATATTTTGCATTGGAAAATAAACATTTATGAAGTTGAGTAACAAATTCCATCAAATTATAGATTTAGCTGCCAGAGCAGGGTGCCAAATGAAAGCAGAATCCATTATTTTTAGTCTGCGTATACCATAAAGATATATTTATGGTTTTCAACATTTTGGGAAGTGATAACATTTCCCAAACATTGTAATTTAATGTCAATATATTTAATTCCTTCTTATTAGTCTTCAAACAAAATTGCTAGTACTGACACTGTGCCAGAATAAGTTATGAAAAATGAGGGAAAAAGCTCTCGTGTGAGACCCCTTAAACGGATATATAAACAATAAAACATAACATTTAAGAAATTTATTAGATTAAAGAAAAATAAGTTTGACAGGAAAGGAAGAATATATTGCACGGGCGACGATAGAGACATCCCCGCGCTTTCTCTTGGTCCCTACAAGTACAAAAGGCATGTAAATGCATAATACTAAAAAAACTTTTTATTCTATCCATGTCTTTAATAGTAACCATTGTAAAATTGTATAAAAACTGCATGAACATCCTTATCACATAGTTGTAGTACAAAGCTTGTTACAAAAGCAATACAGTGTAAGGTAGACTAGCCAATTCTTATGCACTGGTTCAAGTAGAACACAAAATTGATAACCCTACCCACAAAAATTTAGAGATTAAATTATTACCAAAATGTATGATTCTAAACGTTGTGTATTCTTCATCCATGGGTTTGACCTTCTCTTTTAGTATTTAAAAGAGCACCTAGGTCATTGGAGACCATTTCTATGATATGGATAGTAGAGGTGCTGCCAGGTGGCGGCCACCACATAACTTTTAGTATTTAAAAGAGCACCTAGGTCATTGGAGACCATTTCTATGATATGGATAGTAGAGGTGCTGCCAGGTGGCGGCCACCACATAACTTTACAAATGTTGAGTAACCTACTGCCTTCATGCAAGTACAAATTTGGCCATTTTAGTAATATATTTAACAATTACGTTAGAGTGGCGTGTTACAAGGGGGTGTACAACCATGCCATGCTTACCATATATGCCCGGTGACCACATGGTTAGGATATAATATATTAGGTTGTCACTTGTTATGTATTTGTTCAATTGCATATTTTCTAATAATTTTGTAGATATAATAGTTTGTGTACCTGTAGTAACTTAGTTTTGCTTATATAGTAAAATGTTTGCTTTGCTATTAATAAAATTCTATGTTCAATTAAATAAATAATCGCTCCTTAGTACCAAGTGCCTCTGATCCACGCATTTGACTAAGTATTTACAAGAGTGCCTAGGTCAGTGGAGACCATTTCTCAGGGATAGTAGAGGTGCTCCCCACAGAGCTTTGTGCTGTCCAGGTTTACTGGACTGTGTTCTTTATCCACGTGTTTAACCTTCTCTTGTAGCTTTTACGAAAGCGCCTTGGTCGGTGGAGACCATTTCCATGATAGGGATAGACGTGCTCTCCACAGACCTTCGCATGAGCCAGGTGGCGGCTAGTGTTCTAAATTTATGCAAGCGTTACCTTTTGCTATTAACGTAGTAGTTCCAGGGTTTTTCAGTAAATCATTACTCCTTTTATCTAAAGTGCCTCTCTATGATCCAAGAACCTGAATTTCTCCTGTGATATTAACAAAAGCGCTTATGTCGGTGAAGACCATTTCTATGACCGGGATAGTCAAGATACTCTCCATGGAGCTTTGCGCTGGCCAGGTTCCTGTTTTGGTTCGTTCTGAAAGTTATATATTTTGATTATTTTTGTGCTAAATGTATCTTAATTTTTCATGTAATGAGACTGTTTTGCTTTTTAAAAATTTGTGTGGAGACCTAGTGTTTTGTTTTGTTTGCTGTGTTGTGCTCTCCACGGAGCTTCGATCAGGCCAGGTGGCGACCCGTGTTTTTTAATTATTTTGCGATAAACAAATTTTAATTAACGTATAGCAATTCAGTTTAGCTATTATTGGTGTCGAGACTGTACGTTTGCTGTTTAGCATGAATTTCAGTTAATTTTTGAGTTTTATAAATGTATACTATTCTAACCATTAATATTATGGTGGGTACTTTTAAAATCAATATTGCAAACTTATTGGAACTTTGCGTACACACATTGGCCACTCTACCCTGTTTCAGGCTACGTTATCCTCTATATAACTGTAATGTAATATCCTTTTCCCCTTCCATACAGTGATGCCGTAGACAATCAGATTTTATTTAGCTTAGGAAGGAGCTCTGGAATTCTAACAAGTAAACTTCATCTTTAACCAGACTCCCACAGGTTCAACCTCTACTGCATTAAATCTTTCAATGACATCCATAATATTAATCCAATTTTATTCAGGTTAGGAAGGAATTCTAGAATTTTAAACAGTAAAATCTTGCTTCATCCCTGATTGCATAAAATCTTTCAATATCCACGATAAAAAGTGATCTGTATGGAACAAGATAAATTGTAACCTGACCTAACAAACTTAGAGTAATGAGATTTGATACAAAAAGTCACATTTTTTGCTGGATTACTTGAACCCTTTCAGTAATACAATGACACCTTCTATACATTTTGGGTATCTAACACTATTTATATCAGTTTAGGAAGTATCTAGAATTAATGGTAAATAGTTCTTACCACTTTCACTCCTCAGACCTTCCTAAGCTTAAAAAATCCTGAACGGTGGGCCGAAGAGGTTCCATTATGGGGTAAACAAGTGAAATAGTATGAGACAAAATACCCACAGATTAATAAAGTAGTGTCAAAAAGTACCTAATATCGTACATTTTAATACTAAATATACTAATTTCATAACTTGTGGGTTGTATGGATATCATTCCTGCATACTGATTGAGCACTTGCGAGTTTCAGACTATAAGGAAGATAGCCGTAAACATAAAAACTTGCCAGAAAATAGAACATTAAAGTTTCAAGTTCATCAACTTGGGTATATATAAATATATATATACATATATATATATATATATATATATTACAGCACTACAACCATATTCTAGCTAGTACTTCTGCAAAATTTAGATATTTAAATTAGATTGGTTTCCCTCTTAGCAGCCAATTTCACAATAATGAAAAAATAAAAAACTATCATAGTACAGTAATGGAAGTTTTTCAAATTAATAACATGTTTGGTTATAAAAACATTCTACTAGCTCAGCAATGAACATTTATGTATATACTGTACTCAAGCACGTACCCCATTGCTGGGGGTGGTCGATTTGAGACAGCCTGAACAGAAACTTATAAAGTTCCAATGCTTAGGGTTCTGGACCCCTTTCTCTAGCTCGTCTAGGTGAATTTTACAAGGGGAGGAGGATTCCTAGCCTCCTGCCCCCGAAGTAGGAAGAGTAGTACAGGAAAAGAGAAGTGACAAAAACGGCTAAGGTTGGGTAGAGGATGCCAAACCTCACTCTGACAGGACCAGCCCTCACCCATAGGGACAAATTAATTTCTAACTAGCTTAAAACAAAAAATCTACTATACAATTTCCTTACAGCCCAAAACCCTGTCTATCCTCCACTGAAAGGGTAAACTTTGTAATCTCTAATGCTGATAACTAACACTGCCTACACAAATATCTTCTATCCGTTTGTACACCTCTAAATAACCTACGCAATAAATCCCCCCCCCCCCTCAAAATATATAAAAATGGGTTTAGTAAAGCCGGAAAATTCACTATAGGAATGTTTTATCAAATTCCCAGCCTCTAATATTGAATACAAATAAAAAAGGTATGCCAAGAAAATTCACAATAGGAATGTTTTCTAGAATTTTCAGGCCTCTCAAATTGGATACAAATAAAATCTATGTTGTCAATCCTAAACACTGACCATCTCAACTCCCAACCCAAATTACTGACAAACTGCCTTGGATAACTGATAAGCTCTTTCAGCATTAGGAGGCATTTTTCCTCCCCATTACAACCAAGTTTCAAGACTATTTTACTCTGCTTTGGAAGGGCCCCGAGGAATCAAAAGGGGTAATAGGAAGGCCCTCTAGGAATCACGAGGGGCAACGTACTTCGCAATTAACCCATACGCACACCCATAATCCCTTCCTTACCTGAATAATGACAGCTGGAACGTTAAGGAAGAAAAGTATAATTAAATACTGAAAGGCTTAATGGAAAAAACTGCCTGATTGAACAAAACAAATATTTATTAGGAATTTAACAAAATGGCTAGAATTGTTTGAGATCCGAGCGGAGAAGGCCTGGTAAAATAAAACTACCTAACTGCAACCCAATGTAATTACTTCTGGGAATGATACTAAACAGCTGACCTACAAAAATGTGATCTACGTTCTATGTTGCGACCTATTCATCTTCGACCAACCATTCCTCGGTAGCCTTTGTTTTATTTGTGTAGACTAATACTTGTACTATTATATGCAGACGATAGGCAGCTGTTGGTATGTTAGGTGGACTAGGTAGTTCGTATGACGTGGTTCAACTAATCCGCAAAATAAATATTTAGTTTTCACAATTTTTTCTTAAAGATTGTAGTTTGACAGTACGGTACCATACATTAAATAATCCAAACTTATATATTTTGGAGTATATGTTATAATATGCTATAATATATTTTGAACTCATTGGATCACTACATATGAACTACCTAGTCTTAAATCTACAGACTAATGGCGGCTTAACAGCTTACAGTGGCAAAACAAAGCTTCCAATTTCAGTGAAACTAAATCAAAATTTAAATGCCCAAAATACCAGCTAGACAAATGGGACAATTAAAATATTTCAGCCCTAGAAGACAGGAGATTAAATATTATTCCTTTCACTCTTATGATGCAATTTTGAGCCTATTAGGGATACTTTAAAGCCTTTGTTACCATCAGGGGTATTTAGAAATCTTTAATTTAGTTACTTCAACCTCTGCAGTTGTCTTTGAGTTAGCTGTGGGCAGAAAACTAATTTTGGAGAGGTAATTATAAGTGAGAGAATTCTATTTCTTATTGCTAATCTGGCAACCTCTGTGTCGTAAAAGCGTGAAAGAGTTCAATTATAACCGTATGTATCTGTCCATTAATGTACCATAGTGTAGGCCCGGGCCCAGATTAACTAACAAATACCAACCGAGATATGAATAAAAGTAACCGCAAGTGGGAGAAGATACAAAGAAATTAACATCTTCAGTGGTGAAGGTGTACAAACCTGGACGTTTGGTGATCCCCCTCACCGACAAGCAGTCTGGCAAAAAGGCCATTATCGTAAACAGCACCGATGACTGAACTCAGGATCGGCCTATGAGCATGCCCTGGTAGCCGGCATCGACTGCTACCCTCGCAAAGTAACCAACCTTGGGGGAACATTTCTTCAGATCTCCCACTGATGGTCACATTTACTAGTTCATTGGTTAGTAAATCATGGCTTTGTTCACTAGTTGTAAGGCTGTCCAATAATTTTAATCATGGGCTCCTCTGCTAGTAGTGGCAGAATATAGAAATAGTACTAGATGGAGCATATTAGTAAGTCATAGGCATGTCTGTTGGTAGTACAGTAGTCTGTCTGCTAGTGGTAGTACTCTTAAAGTGGAATCCTAATTCAGTCTAAAAGTGTAATCCTCCATCATGTACATTATTAACAGCATAGTAGTCATAAGCCTGTCCGCTGGTGGTTGTTTTAAGTCTGTCCGATAGTTATAATTGTAGGACTTTCTAAATAAAGGGAAATCCTAAATCAGTCTACAAAAGTTTATCCTCCATCAGGTAAATTATTAACTGTGGAGATAATATGAACAAGTCTTAGGCCTGTCTATTGGTAGTTTCAAGTATGTCCGCTAGTCATTAATTGTAGGCCTGGTTTCTGTCTTCTAGCTGTAATTGTAAGATGTTTATTAGAGGATACTATCCTAAATCAATGTCTAGAAGTCAAATCCTCCATCAGGTACATTATTGACTGCAGAGAAGTCATAAGCCTGTCCATTGGTGGTGCTGGAGACTTGACCATCCTCTTCCTCCTCACCAAAGAAGTTCTCAATGATGGTGAGGGCCTTCTTGTAGACCTGCTCATTCTCATGGTTCTGGAGACTCTCGATCTTGTCAAGCCCACCGCACTCCTCAACCATCTGGCCCAGGCGATCCACCTCGTTCAACTTCTCGGCCGTCTAGGAAAGGATGGAAGAGGTCATCACATGTGGTCTACCTTTGACTGTCCTTAATGTTATATTGTCTTGACCTAATCTATCTCCCAAGATAGATTCAATGTCATTGGGAAAAGTTATATGATCCAATAACACCAACACATGCTGCCTGTAAACAGGGAGAAGCCCCCTGACCAACTGATCTACTCCATAGATACCCCAAGGTGAAATTTCTACCATCCTAGTGGAGTACCTCAGTTGCTCCATTAGTTGAGCAATATTCTGTACTGAAATTAAAAGTCAAACGATGTTCACTTTAGCCCAATCAAGTTGAAGAAAGGTACTTAATAAATAAAAAAGATACTTATTCTATGTGAAAAAGAAAGTTACATATTCAATGATGGACGTTCTCTAAAAACGCATACCACAAATGGAGTTTATAGTGAATTTATTTCCCTAAATTTTGTTGTCACTTCATAACAGGAGCAGCGGAGGTACTCAACTGGCATTGCCATAACCTACCCCAGATGAAGTTGACACCAATTACCAACCTGAACAACGTAACTAAGAAGACCCGTCTTTTCCGTGGATTAACCTCCTTACTGCCAAGATTGGGAGCCAAAGCGTCACATTTTTCCCTTGCCCCTCAACTTTCCCTTCATAATTGCTGAGTGGCACAGGGCCTTGGGTGGGGCTTTGGTTTCCCGGGCGTTTCCGCACCCTCCTCAGCTCCCTGCCTTGGAGTGGCTTCGGTCACCCGGGCTTTGTTAGTGGTAAGCAGGGAGGGTTTTGTGGGGGTGCTCGTTTATGGCCTTGGCCTTGCTCGAGACCTTGGGGCTGTTCGGCTAGACAGCTTGGGGAACAACAACAACCACCACCAACAATGCACCGACCAATAAAACAATAATCCGGACCTAACTTACAGTACAGTAACAACTGACCTGGAAAATGTTGGTAAGACCGTCCAGAACTACTAGTATAGTTTTGGCGTCCTTGGTGTCAAGTAGGTCACAGAAAGGCTGAAGTACCCCTTGTCGCACTAACTCGGTGATCTGCTCCATGGAACCCCCAGAGGTGAAGTTGGTCACTGCCCATGCTGCTTCCTTCTGCCCCTTGAAGTCTCCCTGGAAACAGTAATATTAATATTCATACAGATAAAGTGTATTGATAAATTAATTTGACGACCTTATCATTTAGTGGATTAGAGCTAAATTTACCGATTCCTGTGAAAAGCATTAATTTATCTCCATGTCAGATGCACTTTATAATCACCGGTGGCAACAGTTACCCCGAGGGTCAGAACACCAGCACAGAACGTGGTAGGTGACCACCACAACGGGGCACTTGTATACCTTCAGATGACGCGCATGTGCAGTAAATCATCATGTTGCCCAAAAATATATATACATAAATAAATAGTTGACTAGGTTCATATTAACCCCTTCAGACTCATATGACGCAGAGGTTGCCAGATTAGCAATAATAAATAGAGTTCTCTCACTCTTATAATTACCTCTCCAAAATTAGTTTTCTGCCCACAGCTAACTCAAAGACAACTGCAGAGGTTGAAGTAACTAAACTAAAGGTTTCTAAATACCCCTGATGGTAACAAAGGCTTTAAAGTATCCCTAATAGGCTCAAAATTGCGTCATATGTCGGAGAGGGTTAAGAATAACTTTTATGACACAATCGAGTCATATGGTGCTTTGGCCAAAAGTCTGATTATGACTCAATCGCGTCATAAATCTAACTTATGGCAATTCAGGAAAAATAAGTTGACTCGGAGTCATATTTTGGCTGTTAAGTTAGGTAAGTTATATCTCCATGTGGAGCTATCCCGCAACCCTGTAGCACGATATGACTCACTTTTCCTCCCATTGCAAGTCCAGCCGCCATATTGCATGCGGGCTGTCCACCGTAACTTATTGTAACTTAATATGTCGTGGGGAGTTAACTCGGAAACGTCGAGGGAGGGAGGGGGGTATTGAACTAAATATAGTTATTACTTATTCATATGAGCCTATTTTACCTTCACTATGAAGATAGTAACCTGTAACAACAATAAAACAAGTGAAAATAAAAAAATTCTGGTCAAAATTGCGAATATAGATGGACCAGCCCATTCATGAATTATGGAGAAAATTGAGGAAACCCCTCCCTCCACGAGGCCTCAAGCCACACTGAGCCTACTCATTCACACACTTGGTTGTAAACACACTCGCTAGGCACGTAAACACATCCTCCACACATTTTGCTAATGATAGCACAAAAATATACAGTAGGGTCTCACATAGAACGAGAAATTGGTCGATAAACGAGGCCGTTCTATGCGATTTCGTTCTATGTGATCGCGGCATTTTGGTGGCCCAATATCGTCAATGTTCGCTGTAAGCGTAAATTTCCGTCAGGAGCGTACGATATTTCGGCGCTCTATATGAGAACTCCTCGGATTTGCCCTACTTTGATGACGATATAGTTCTATATGATCACATTCGTTCCTAACGAAAATTTTGGAACAATATTTTAGGTCGGCGTTCTATACGCGACTCGTTCTATGCGAGCCCCTACTGTACCAACGAATTAGGGAATTAAAATTTAAAACTTTGCAAACTAAAACCAAAATTGGGACAAGGACAATATAAAGTCAAATTGAGGCAAGTAAATTGTTCCATAAATTTAATCTTTTTAGGGTCAATTATTGTGACTGTATTCTAAAATTTGACATCAATAATTTTAATCAAGCATTTTTAACTTGAAGTTTCTTGTATAACCTCTGCTTACTTTTTGTCTGTATTTATTGTTTATCTTTTTCTTTTTCTATTATTATTATTATTATTATTAATATTGATGATTTTTTAAATTTATTGTTCTTGTTAAAAGAGTACTCTTTGTTTAAATCTGTTGTTACTTCATATTTTGCAATTATTTCTCTTTATATTATATGTATTCATTGTCGATAGTATCAATTGCTTACTTTTGCGATTTCCTTAGTTTATTTGTGCTATAAATGTAGGTTATTTGTAGGGTAGTTATTGATAGGGGTCACTTGAAGCATGCTATGCTTACAGGTACCTACCCGATAGCACTATCGTTAGTGAGTGCTGTACTGTATTTTATATATTATTTTGTAATAGTATAGATATCTTATCAATATTTGTATTTTTTACTATTGTTAATGTCTTGTCATGTTGCAAATTTGATTTTAAATAATATTTTGACATTTAACATGTAGTTTCTTTATTCATGCAGAGTTTAGTAAAATTTGCCAGAACGTCCCGGACTTCCCAAACTTGACTACTTCCTTTAACGTGACGATAGTGCGTTGTTATATGTGCGATTGGTTTGCTTGGGAAACAGATTAACTTGCTCATGTAGTGATGTACACCCTATGTGGTGGATTGTGTTCTTTTATTTAATAATTTTCATTTTAGTAAGCGTTGTTTCCACATAGCGATTTTGATAATTTAATTTGACTTTATATTGTCCTTGTCCCAATTTTGGTTTGTTTAGTTTGCAAGTTTTACATTTTAATTAAATTATCAAAATCGCTATGTGGAATAACAGGGAAAATAGGGGATAATTGAAGGGGGAGGGGAAAAGGGGGAAGGAGGGGATGTGGAGGAGTGATAAGAGATATAGGATTTTTTTTTTTTTTCTTTTTTTTTTTTAGTGCTACTGGGGCCATTTAAATGTTTTTTTTTAGGCCTCCCTCTTTAGAGCTTTGCCGCCGTTTATGGGTTAATGATAAAGAGTACAGAAAGTAACTACTGTATATTCAATGTACCAGTACAGTAGTAAGAATAGGAATGGGGCTGAGTAAATACATACATACAATATGTTTAACACTCAAGGAGCGGCTAGGTCGGTAACTTCTACCTGCCAAGCGGGTAGTTTTACACTAAACAAGCTAATTTCCGTGCTCTTTTTCATGCATAAACAAGAGCCAGAGCGTAATACAATTATGTATCCGTGAAAGGGCGATAATTGAGCTTTCCAATGACACCAGAACCATCCTTCTACAACCACGCGTTCTCTTGCAACGATCGTGCAACACGAAGGAAAAATTGCTAAAATACGGTAATTTCCTTACAGAATTCCCTGTGTAGCGAGACAATGGGTGTGGAGGAGAGGGCAGTCGCGGCGCGGGAGCCGTGCCGAACGGTCAGAGCTAACCTACACTCCTCCCTCTCTCAGAGCCAATTATGTGCTCAAAATTGCTACTGACTTAAGGCGGGCCCCGCCACATAGTCCTTGGTTTTCTAGACCGCCTTAAGTCAGGCCCCACCAAAGAGGGGTTAACATATAATGTAAAACTTTCAAAATAAACAAACCAAAACTTATACAAACACAGTAAAAAGACAAAATAACTAATCAAAATCGCTGTGGAAACAAGACTTAAGTAAAAATAATAATTTATAAATAAAAGAACACTCCTCCACATATATTAAATCCCTGTATATAAGAACACACTCCTCCACATATATTAAATCCCTGTATATAAACACAAAATTAGCATAATGAACATTCCTCAGGAAAAAAAATTGGCCTAACCAATATGCCAAGTAAATTAAACTTTAAGAACCTTCCAAAATACAAATTACATCAGAAATGTCCATACCTTCTCCAAGACCTGTGCGATGGGAACAATGAGGCCATTATCGATGACTGCCTGGATCTGCTCAGGGTTGCCGGCAGTAATGTTTGAGATAGTCCAGGCCGCCTCCTTCACAATGTTGGAGCGGTGGTGACGTAACAACTTGGGGAACACCGGTAAAGTGCCCGCCTTGATCACCACGTCAGTCTGTCAGGGGGATGGTTAACAAAACTTGTCAGTCACCAGCCAAACTACACCACACACAATTACTTATGCTCTTCTTCAATCATTTAGAAAAGTTGACATCAGTGCCTCAGGATGTGAACATCATTAGTAATCATATTCAATAATTATAATGTAAAACTTGCAAAATAACAGACCAACAATACTCTAACCTTACCACCAGTACTAAGCTAAAATGGACTGCCATAATATACTCCAAAACTAATAAATACCAAATGAATTGATTTTTTACATAATTACACTTTTCAATATGATACAAGTTTCCTTTTCATAACAAGGCTGCCAATTCTAATTGTGTCCAATTTCATTATAAAAGGACATATAAACCTAATATTTAAATAAAATATAGGTTGTAGTGGACGTACCTGAACATCGTTGCCGGTGACAATATTACCGATGGCTCGGAGTGCTGGTGTAACGACTGGCAGGTCATCACAGTTTAGCAGTTCCACCAACCGAGGCACAACACCAGCCTCAACCACCTCCTGGATCTTTTCATTGGTCCCATCAGTCAGGTATGACAGTGCCCAACACGCATCAGCTAAGAGAAAGAAGGCAGGTATATTATTCAATCCTTTCAGTACTTAGCCACTTATAGGAATCCCCACCTACCATGTCCTATAAATTTGTATTTTAAATCATTGCTACTAGAAACACCTTACGTTTCTGACAGCAACTAAACATTTAATTAATGGCAGTCAGATGCACTTTATAATCACCGGTGGCAACAGTTACCCCGAGGGTCAGAACACCAGCACAGAACGTGGTAGGTGACCACCACAGCGGGGCACTTGTATACCTTCAGATGACGCGCATGTGCAGTAAATCATCATGTTGCCCAAAAAATATAAACATATGAATGGTTGGCTAGGTTCATATTAAGAATAACTATTTTAATGATAAAGAGTACAGAAACCAACTAATAAACCAGTACGGTAGTAAGAATGGCGACTTGACTACTAAACCAGTGCCAAGTCTATACAGTTAAATTAGGCTATAACTTTTATATGGCACGGACTGGTTGACCTTGATTGACTTGTCCGGGAACAAGTAAGAGTCTGGGACAGGGTGTCAAACAAGAAACTCATTCCTTTCACTTTTACTTATTACTAAATATACTGTACAGTTAACCCTCCATTTGTGGTGACAGTCACATGACGGGAGAGAGAAAATTGGCTATCTGTACAGTGCCAGTCATATGACTGAAGCCATTTTGAGGCTATTATGAGCAGTGAGAGAGAGACTGGGTGTTGGAGGGATGATAGGCGGGCTTCACTCGCTCGCCACGGTCCCGCGGCGTACACTGGTCAACCACACGCCTCTTTCACACCAATAACTGCAAAATTGCCAATAATTTACCAATTTTGCCCTACGGTTGCAAGATCGTTGGAAGATAACCAGATGTCGTACAAGGATGGTTTAGGCGTCATTGGAAAACGCTATCATCGTTCTTTCACGGATATATAACTGTTACGCTCTGGCTCTTACTTATGCATAAAAAAAGAGCAGGGAATGAAGGTAATTTACGATAAATATAGCCGCCTGGCGCTATGGTGATATGCACACTGGCCCCCACTCTTTGAGAGTTAAATTTACGGTAGTTATTTTGTCCTTTGAAGTGATAAAATGGCCAAATCAATGCAACTTCATATAAAATGGCTGCATTTGTTTTAATTTTCCTTCCTGGTTTAACACAGCGGTCTGGGGTAAACTAACCTTGAACCTCCTTGTCTGGGTGGCAGATGAGGTGTGAGAGTGCTGGCAGACAGTGACGGACAACCTCGAAGGGCGGTGAAGGGTTCTTATTGCGACACAGGTTACTCAACGTCCACGTTACATTGCGCAGGAACGAGTGCTGCAATAGTAGAATACAAATTTATACTCATCAAACAAAAATCCACTAACTAGTACTGTAAATTATTTTTCTATTTAATCTATTTCATAAATTTAATTTTTATTACAATTACTATCTTACATTCAAAGACTTTTCTTCAATCATTTATAGAGAGGCTTACATCAGTACCTCAGGATGTGAACATCTTTAGTAATCATGTTGAATAGTGTCAGGAATAGAACACCATAATTATAATAAACTTAATACTTGGATTGTCTAATGATAACTTGCCGACACTGAACGAAGAACAAAATTAGTAACATTCTCGGGGAGAATATTATTTTATTCATAAGGGAGTGTGGAGTTGGGAACAAGTTTTAAATTACAGGGCCCTATAGATAATTTTACTAGCACCCCAGGATATGTTGTCAACACTTGTCATGCTGAAATGGTGCTGTGCCTTGGCAAACAAAAATTGTGAATACTCTTAACCCGTACAGCCCCAGTGACGCGCCTGACGCGTCGGCGATGTATGTAACGCACAGCCCCAGAGACGCGCCTGGCGCGTCACCCTAATTGCGCCGACCGTAACCTCAGGTGTAGCCCCTCAAGAGGGCTCAGATTTGTATGGGAACTGTGTACGTATCCCACGCAACCGTGCCGATGGTTTAAAACTCTCTAAGTCCACGTGCGTGCGCGTGAGCGCGCAATAACCTTGTTTTTTTGGGATAATTGCCTTCAATTTTGTACTCTTGTAAAATACGTTTTCGGGGGCTCTGTAGGACCATTCTTTAAGCTTTTTGAGCGGTTTTTCGTGGTTTTTCCTTCATTCCTAACCCATTCGCTATTGTTTCTGGAATAAAACCATTTTTTGAAAACCGGCCGGGTTCTGGTGAACAAACATTACAAAACTAGCCGGGGCTGGACGGGTTAAGGAGACTATTATTTTTTTTTTTTTTCTTTAACGCTGCTTATTCATACAAAAATGCAGAGCTAAGTAAAACCTTAATATACAAGTAATACAACCTGGAATAAAACTAAATATGATGCAAGTCGCCTAGAGAGTATTCGGACTGTAGTTTGCACAAACTGCTTCAGTTGAAGCGTTCCAAAGGTCTGTCTATTAATTAAGTTAATTAGAAATACAATTTTCTCGCTTAAAAATGAATTTAATCTTTCAGATTTTATAGACTATAATTATAAGCTTAAAGCTGATTTAATAAATTTACATAAACATTTTGTAATCACTACAGTAGATAAAGCCAGCAATAATTATAGCTTCACATGTAAGAAATTTTATCTTGAAAATATGAAAAAAGAATTAGGTATTAAGGGTAACATATTACGTAAAAATATTTGCGGTAATTCTGTTCATGAAATTCAAAATAATCTGAATATTGATAACTTAATCGATGAACATACCAAGAAAAATATAATATTTGATATTAAACTTTCTGATAAGAACAAGTGCATTGCAAAATTATATAGGTTACCTAAATTTCATAAAAGACCTTATAAATATCGCTTTATTGCCGGAGCAAAATTTGCTACCACTAAAACTCTATCAGAACAAGTAGTAAATTGCTTAAAATACATTAAAAGTACTCATAAAAGATATTGTAATACCATCATGAGAAGAACTGGCATTAACTATTATTGGAGTGTTGACAATTCGTTAGAAGTTATTGATAAAATAAATACCATGTCGAAAGTTACCTCGGTACATAGCTTCGACTTTTCAACTTTGTATACCAATTTGCCTTTAGATTTAGTATATTCAGAGCTTTGCTTTATTATAGATTTGCACTTTGACAGGTTCGTTAGGAATGGTAATTATTTCATAAATGTTTATACATATTTTAATAATGCATCACTTAGCTCTACTCCCACTAGTTCTGTATATTTTGATAGAACTAAACTTAAAGATGCCCTTAAATTCCTCCTTTTCAATACTTATGTTAGATTCGGGACGTACATTTTCAAAAAAATATTAGGAATTCCTATGGGTGGAAATGCTAGCCCTTTAATTGCAGACTTATTCTTGCTTGCTTTAGAATTTAAATATATAAGACTTAGTTGACAGTAGCAAGAAAAATAAAATTCCAGAAAAATTAGCACTTGCTAAACTGTTAAGTAATAATAGTAGATATATTGATGATATTCTTGTTTGCAATTTGTTAAATTTTAATCAAGTTGCTAAACTTATTTACCCTAATTCTATTCCCCTCACACAATGTAACGTAAATTATAAAGTTGAAAATTTTCTTGATATAAATATAGAGATTGTTAATGAACAGTGCATACTTAAAGTATATCACAAAGTTGATGATTTTAATTTTAACGTAATAAACTTTCCTTTCCCTAGTAGTAATATCGATAGTAAAATAACTTATAATTGTTTTTATTCCCAATTAATAAGATTTTGTAAAATCTGCACTAAAGTAGATTACTTTTGGGCTAGAGCTAGGTTACTATACAGACTCTTAGTGGACAGAGGTTTTGAGGCAAGTAAATTGTTCCATAAATTTAATCTTTTTAGGGTCAATTATTGTGACTGTATTCTAAAATTTGACATCAATAATTTTAATCAAGCATTTTTAACTTGAAGTTTCTTGTATAACCTCTGCTTACTTTTTGTCTGTATTTATTGTTTATCTTTTTCTTTTTCTATTATTATTATTATTATTAATATTGATGATTTTTTAAATTTATTGTTCTTGTTAAAAGAGTACTCTTTGTTTAAATCTGTTGTTACTTCATATTTTGCAATTATTTCTCTTTATATTATATGTATTCATTGTCGATAGTATCAATTGCTTACTTTTGCGATTTCCTTAGTTTATTTGTGCTATAAATTAAAATGTAAAACTTGCAAACTAAACAAACCAAAATTGGGACAAGGACAATATAAAGTCAAATTAAATTATCAAAATCGCTATGTGGAAACAACGCTTACTAAAATGAAAATTATTAAATAAAAGAACACAATCCACCACATAGGGTGTACATCACTACATGAGCAAGTTAATCTGTTTCCCAAGCAAACCAATCGCACATATAACAACGCACTATCGTCACGTTAAAGGAAGTAAAGTTTGGGAAGTCCGGGACGTTCTGGCAAATTTTACTAAACTCTGCATGAATAAAGAAACTACATGTTAAATGTCAAAATATTATTTAAAATCAAATTTGCAACATGACAAGACATTAACAATAGCAAAAAATACAAATATTGATAAGATATCTATACTATTACAAAATAATATATAAAATACAGTACAGCACTCACTAACGATAGTGCTATCGGGTAGGTACCTGTAAGCATAGCATGCCTCAAGTGACCCCTATCAATAACTACCCTACAAATAACCTACATTTATAGCACAAATAAACTAAGGAAATCGCAAAAGTAAGCAATTGATACTATCGACAATGAATACATATAATATAAGAGAAATAATTGCAAAATATGAAGTAACAACAGATTTAAACAAAGAGTACTCTTTTAACAAGAACAATAAATTTAAAAAATCATCAATATTAATAATAATAATAATAATAGAATAAACAATAAACAGACAAAAAGTAAGCAGAGGTTATACAAGAAACTTAAAGTTAAAAATGCTTGATTAAAATTATTGATGTCAAATTTTAGAATACAGTCACAATAATTGACCCTAAAAAGATTAAATTTATGGAACAATTTACTTGCCTCAAAACCTCTGTCCACTAAGAGTCTGTATAGTAACCTAGCTCTAGCCCAAAAGTAATCTACTTTAGTGCAGATTTTACAAAATCTTAGTAATTGGGAATAAAAACAATTATAAGTTATTTTACTATCGATATTACTACTAGGGAAAGGAAAGTTTATTACGTTAAAATTAAAATCATCAACTTTGTGATATACTTTAAGTATGCACTGATCATTAACAATCTCTATATTTATATCAAGAAAATTTTCAACTTTATAATTTACGTTACATTGTGTGAGGGGAATAGAATTAGGGTAAATAAGTTTAGCAACTTGATTAAAATTTAACAAATTGCAAACAAGAATATCATCAATATATCTACTATTATTACTTAACAGTTTAGCAAGTGCTAATTTTTCTGGAATTTTATTTTTCTTGCTACTGTCAACTAAGTCTTTTATATATTTAAATTCTAAAGCAAGCAAGAATAAGTCTGCAATTAAAGGGCTAGCATTTCCACCCATAGGAATTCCTAATATTTGTTTGAAAATGTACGGCCCGAATCTAACATAAGTATTGAAAAGGAGGAATTTAAGGGCATCTTTAAGTTTAGTTCTATCAAAATATACAGAACTAGTGGGAGTAGAGCTAAGTGATGCATTATTAAAATATGTATAAACATTTATGAAATAATTACCATTCCTAACGAACCTGTCAAAGTGCAAATCTATAATAAAGCAAAGCTCTGAATATACTAAATCTAAAGGCAAATTGGTATACAAATGTAGGTTATTTGTAGGGTAGTTATTGATAGGGGTCACTTGAGGCATGCTATGCTTACAGGTACCTACCCGATAGCACTATCGTTAGTGAGTGCTGTACTGTATTTTATATATTATTTTGTAATAGTATAGATATCTTATCAATATTTGTATTTTGTACTATTGTTAATGTCTTGTCATGTTGCAAATTTGATTTTAAATAATATTTTGACATTTAACATGTAGTTTCTTTATTCATGCAGAGTTTAGTAAAATTTGCCAGAACATCCCGGACTTCCCAAACTTGACTACTTCCTTTAACGTGACGATAGTGCGTTGTTATATGTGCGATTAGTTTGCTTGGGAAACAGATTAACTTGCTTATGTAGTAATGTACACCCTATGTGGTGGATTGTGTGCTTTTATTTATTAATTTTCATTTTAGTAAGCGTTGTTTCCACGTAGCGATTTTGATAATTTAATTTGACTTTATATTGTCCTTGTCTCAATTTTGGTTTGTTTAGTTTGCAAGTTTTACATTTTAATTCAACTCCATCCAACTCTTAAGTAACAAGTTATTGTTGTCAGTGTTGATAAATATGCCTTATATATGATCAATGCTTTTCATAGTACAGTACCACTGCATTTAGTGCATTATTTATGTAAAACATACATATAGACTATTACATTCCGTTTAAATAGGACCTCCAGCAATAATTTTTTTTTTTTGTTTTTTTTTTAATATTAGTTTAACCAGACCACTGAGCTCTACAAAAGAACTCTCATAGGGCTGGCCCGAAGGATTCGATCAAGATATATAACTAAACGAGTCAAGATAGAGAGGGAAGGGCAGTAGGGGAACAAATCGAGGAAGGTGAAGACACGCAGACATTTCTCGCCATTTCACCAGTTCAGCCGGACCACATGAGCTCCACATCAGAGCTCTCATAGGGCAGGGCCGAAGGATGAGGCAAGAACTGCTACACCGCAACACCAACTAAGAAGTGATCAGGGCGAAGAATAAAAGATCAGGTCGAAGGTAGAAAAAATCACATCGAGAAGCAAAAAATGCATTACCGAAGGGAATCAAGTCAGTCCGGCCACATCAGCAACCGAAGAGACAAATCAGGCCAGGAGTCTGCTACCTAGCCAGGGAATACACGAGATATAGGCTGCCCGAGGACAGCCAAATGGGACAGAATAAGAATAGAAGGGGAAAATCATAGAATGAGGAATGAAAAACTACTCAAAATTAGTCAAGCTGAGGACGAAAGCTCGAGGGGAGATAGGAAGGGTAAGTACCACAACCATCCCCCATCAAGCTCCAGTCGCCGGCCCCGAAGCCACCCAACCGCGTCAAGGAAAGTAGTATCAGGGGGAGCAATAACTATAAATCATCATGGTGTTACATTGATGTAAAAGGACCTCCAGCAATAACTATAAAGCATCATGGTGTTACATTGATGTAAAAGGACCTCCACCAATAACTATAAATCATCATGGTGTTACATTGATGTAAAAGGACCTCCAGCAATAACTATAAATCATCATGGTGTTACATTGATGTAAAAGGACCTCCAGCAATAACTATAAATCATCATGGTGTTACATTGATGTAAAAGGACCTCCACCAATAACTATAAATCATCATGGTGTTACATTGATGTAAAAGGACCTCCACCAATAACTATAAATCATCATGGTGTTACATTGATGTAAAAGGACCTCCAGCAATAACTATAAATCATCATGGTGTTACATTGATGTAAAAGGACCTCCAGCAATAACTATAAATCATCATGGTGTTACATTGATGTAAAAGGACCTCCAGCAATAACTATAAAGCATCATGGTGTTACATTGATGTAAAAGGACCTCCAGCAATAACTATAAAGCATCATGGTGTTACATTGATGTAAAAGGACCTCCACCAATAACTATAAATCATCATGGTGTTACATTGATGTAAAAGGACCTCCAGCAATAACTATAAAGCATCATGGTGTTACATTGATGTAAAAGGACCTCCAGCAATAACTATAAATCATCATGGTGTTACATTGATGTAAAAGGACCTCCAGCAATAACTATAAATCATCATGGTGTTACATTGATGTAAAAGGACCTCCAGCAATAACTATAAATCATCATGGTGTTACATTGATGTAAAAGGACCTCCACCAATAACTATAAATCATCATGGGGTTACATTGATGTAAAAATTAATAAAAATAAAATAAAAATAACCCTCAATAAAAAAAAACATTGGATTAGCTAGGGTTAAGCAACCGTACCTCTGTTTCGGGAGTAATGAGGCCGAGCAGGGGCTGGACGATGCCGGCCTTGATAACGTAGTCTCTGAGTTCTGGCCCATCACCTGCGATGTTACCCAGCGCCCAAACTGCCTGCTCTGCCACGTTGGTATGGGACGATTGCAGCAGCTTCACAAACGACACCACTGCACCAGACTCTAAGAACACACAAGCACAATATATAACCGACACTAGAACTCGGGAAAACAGAACAGGTGATATCATATATCCTCCAGTACAGCTTCAGTCCGATATTTGTGGTATACTATAGTCTGTTCATTATAACTTCTAGAAATTCAATCCTTAACCTCTTATAATTCAAAAACTAGCTGTAAATATCAGTTTGAGTGCTCAATAGTTATGAGAAGTTAGGAGTTTGAATCTTGACTTATATTAACTTCAAATGGAGAAAAATAATATAAATAAAAAAATCTACCCCTTTTAGTTTTATTTCACAAGAATGAATCAGAGGAATTACAGAATTAAGCAATTCACACAAGACAATGAATTTTGGCTTAAGAACAAACCGAGTTTCAAAACTTTGTATACTAAATGAACCACAAATTTCTGGCAGCAACTGAACACTTTGGCATCACATGAGCAGTTATTTTTATTCTAGCCTATGATTGTTCTGGCATTCCCCCTTTCCATGTGTCTGAAGCTGTCTAAACTACCTAATTATGTACAATCATATCAATTCAAGGTACTAACTTCAAATAAGTAAATACATTTATCTATAATATAAATTATAATAAACAGTTACTGTACCCATAAATTACCAGACTAAATCTGACACTGGCTACTAATTTTTTTGAAAATCTGCTAATGTGATGCCATACTTAAAGGTAGTCAGATGCACTTTATAATCACTGGTGGCAACAGTTACCCCGAGGGTCGGAACACCAGCACAGAACGTGGTAGGTGACCACCACAACGGGGCACTTGTATACCTTCAGATGACGCGCATGTGCAGTAAATCATCATGGTAAATGCAATAGAACTAATAAAAATCGCTACCGGTATGTGTAAATAACTATTAATAAAATAAAATTTTGAAATAAGGACAATCCACCACATAGGGTGTATATCACTACATGAGCAAGTTGACCTGGTTCCCGAGCAAACTAATCGCACATAACGCACTATCGTCACTTATAAACTAAGGAAATTGCAAAAGCATGCAAGTGAATAACTAAAGATTGCACTACATAAACCCATGGCCTTTTCTTCCACAAGCTTTTTTTTTTTTTAACCCGCTGAGGACCAGCTAGTTTATAATAAATGTACCACCAGGGACCGGCTGTTTTGATTTTAGTTTTGTTTTCCAGGAACAATAGCGAATGGGTTAGGAATGAAGGAAAAACCACAAAAAAATATAAAAAATTGGTCCTACAGAGCCCCCGAAAGTCGATTTTACAAGAGTAAAAATTTGAAGGCAAATACACCCAAAATACATTTTTTTACGTGGTTGGACTTTGAGAGTTTTCAACCATCGTCAACGTTGCATGGGATACTTACAGAGTTCCCATACAAAGTTGAGCCCTCTAAGGTGCCATAGGACCGGAGTAATTGGGACCGGACCGGCCAGGACGCATGGTTTGCGTCGCTGGGGTTTAGCGTTTCATACATTGAGGACGCATGGTTTGTGTCGCTGGGGTTGTTGTTGTTGTTGTTGTTCCCCAGGCTGCCTGGCCGAACATCCCCAAGGTCCTGAGCAAGGCCAAGGCCATAAACGAGCGCCCCCACAAAACCCTCCCTGCTTACGACTAATAAAGCCTGGGTGACCGAAGCCACTCTAAGGCAGGGAGCCGAGGAGGGCGCGGAAACGCCCGGGAAACCAAAGCTTCACCCAAAGCCCTGTGCCCCTCAGCAATTATGAAGGGAAAGTTGAGGGGTAAGGGAAAAATGTGACGCTTTGGCTCCCAATCTGCCAACTTTTAGGTTGGCAGTAGGGAGGTCAATCCACGGAAAAGACGCCGTCACTTGAGATCTAGAAGATATAGAAGTAAAAGGAACAGTCAGAGTAAGCTATGGGTATGGCAGAGATCGCTCAGCTCTCACTCTGATAGACCAGCCCATCACCACATGACTAGAACCCAATCCTCTCAGCATCAGCTAGGAAAGGCCCTAGAAAGCCGCCTTTGGCGGGGGGATAGCTCCCCTATTTCAACTCCTTTCGGAGTTGGGCACCCGCCCGTCGCTAGGGTTGTTGTTGTTGTTCCCCAAGCTGCCTGGCCGAACAGCCCCAAGGCCCCGAGCAATTCCAAGGCCATAACCGAGCGCGCCCACAGAACCCTCCCTGCCGACCACAATAAAGCCTGGGTGACTGAAGCCACTCCATGGAGGGGAGCTGAGGAGGGTGCAGAAACATCCAGGAAACCAAAGCCCCACCCAGGGCCCTGTGCCCCTCAGCAATTATGAAGAGAAAGTTAAGGGGCAAGGGAAAAATGTGACGCTTTGGCTTCCAATCTTGGTAGATTGGGAGGTCAATCCACGGAAAAGACGCCGTCACTTGAGATCTAGAAAATATATAAGTTAAAGGAACAGTCAGAGTAAGCTATGTGTATGGCAGAGATCGCTCAGTTCTCACTCTGATAGACCAGCCCATCACCACATGACTAGAACCCAATCCTCTTAGCATCAGCTAGGAAAGGCCTTAGAAAGCCGCCTTTGGCGGGGGGATAGCTCACCTATTTCAACCCCTTTCGGGGTCGGGCACCTGGGGTTCTGTGGGTTAATAGTTTCTCCATTTAATTTCCTGCATTTCTCCCCCGCCTCTTATTTCAGAACTACCGGTATCTTTATCGAGGTATCCTGACCAGGATTCTAACCCACTCTAGGTATATTTGGGTGAGTTGGGCACCGTAACCATTCTACCATGAGTAGTTACTGTGCCAAATGCCCAAATTATCCCAAATATACCTAGTGTGTGGGTTCGAATCCTGGTCAGGATAACTTTCTCCCAATCTGTCAGACTTTATTATTAGATCTATATAAAATCTCATGTTCAGACTCAGCCTCCTCCATCTCACTTCACTAGGTAAGGGGACAGGATGCTGTGCCATTCCCTCATTAGCCACTTGCACAATCTTTTCGACACACTATACCTTACGCCCTAACTCCATTTCCTTATGGCCGCTTTACACCTTACACCCCAACTCCATTTCCTTATATCACGGTGAATTTAGTGAATAATGGACAAAAACTAGTTTTCTTAGATTTTACACCTTCGCTAGGCATATCTTCCAGTTTATAACTTGGAATGATAAGTGAGAATTTACTTTCTCTCGTCTCATGTTTTGATCCGATTACTCCCCCCCCTCCACTTTAAATCTACTTCGCTTTTCTTTTTTTTCCTTCCTATGCCTCTTTATCCTCTCTTACCACTTCTAAACTGTTTTGTTTCTGAATTTACACCCTCTTTAGCGCTTTATCTAATAGCATCTTCCCCCCCCAATTTCTAACCGGGCACTATCGTCTTACCTGCTACAGCCTGTGTTTGCTTTGATGTGCCAGAAGCAATGTTGGTGAGAGCCCACGCTGCCTCAAACTGCAGAGCCGGACTAGGGGGGAGGGAGGTTAAGCATATAGTAACCTTCAACACAACTACAGTACATAGATAACACACATTACCAAATTATGTAGTGTAGTCAGAATTACCAGTTCATTATTTATCAAATGCAAAACATCAAATATGTTGCTAATCATAAAGTTAACTATAGTCTATCTTCTGCAAATTTGTAAGTCATCCCTTTGTGCTAAAAACTTTGGATATTGTACAGAACTACAACTTCTCAATTAAGAAATGTCTATCTTATGGATGTTTAATATTTAGCTCTTACCTTACAGTTGTGCTGACAAGTGCTACTTTTGTATTTTCGTATATTTTATTTTCCCTCCCCTGTAAAGTTTGAGTCCACATTCAACAACTTTGCTCATCAGTCGACCCCAGAAGAAAGGATTTGTGGGTCCCACCCTCTCTTCGTAAAGCACGTATCACGCGTCTTGCAACACAATCCCACCCCTACTCTGTGAAACTCTCCAACCCAAGAGTGACACTATTCTCAATCTTCTATTCAATAGCGGAACTCTCTTCCAGAATCAGGCTTTCCCTCATCGTATGACTTAAATTGCTTTAAAGTACTGTGTCCAGGCATTTTGTCTCAAACGTCCCTTGATTGTGGCCCTTCACTTTTAACTCTGGGGGAGGCACTCGTCACAGGCAGTTCTGCCTAGTCTCAAAAAAAAAAAAAAAACACTTGGGCCATGAAGATAATTAACCCTCAGGCTCACAGTTGCCAGTTACTATCAAGAAAAAATATATAAGCTAACCTTTTAAAAAAGTTTTCTTTACTGCACGGTCTATAGAAAACCTTCAGGAGTTTAAGGCTAACTAAAGAAAAAATTCAACATTTTCAAGGGGGTATTACAGCTTTAAATTATGCCAGCGAATACGTGAATTGCGTCTTAAGCGCAAGAGGGTTAACACATTACTCTTGTATATATATATATATATATATATGATATTAATATGTCGTGGATCCCACGGTCAACCTGTTGGACTATGACTAATAGGTAAACAAAGTTGTGGAATGTTGATTTTAAATTTAAGAGGGTAAATAAAATTCACAAAATAAAGTATGTACATAAAAATGCAAGGTCCCTGATTAACTCTTAAACGACGGGGATGTTTGTAACTTCTAAACGAGCTTCATTCCATGCTCTTTTTCATGCATAAACAAGAGCCAGAGCATAATACAATTATGCATCCGTGAAAGGGCGATAATAGAGCTTTCCAATGACACCTGAATCATCCTTGTACGAACACGGTTTATCCTGTAGCAAACGCGCAACGAGAGGTGAAAAAACCTAAAATACGGTAATTTACAGAGTTTTTTCCTGGTCTCGTGAGGCTGTGGGTGTATAATGTTGCAGTGGGGAGCTCAGTCGCTGCACTACGGCCGTGCCGAACGGTCAGAGCCCGCCTATCGTCCTCCGAACGCGTGGACTCTCAGAGCCGATAATGTGCTCAAAATCTCTTCCGACATATGTCAGGCCCCGCAGGGGTGGCTATTATTCTCTCGGCCGACATATGTTGGGCCCCGCGGCTTGAGTGTTAAAGAGCATGAGAAAAATCTATAAGGAAAAAATTCCATAATTGAGAAGTAATTTTCTAAAAAAAAAAAATGTACAGAGCTGATAGTACTGTATATCACAAGTCCTGCATTTGTTGAATGTACAAAAGAATGTTACTCAACACTGTACCATCAGTTAATTACCTCTAATAGTTTTAGTTCTTTATCTCTATGCAAGATAAAGGTGACCTGCAAATTTCCCAGGTTATATAAATGGGAGTATAACCGTGGACATCTTTATGTATGATCATCTTTGCAACCCTTGCTTTCTCTTATAGAACTGTCACTAAAGGATAGCCAAGTTAGAAATGCCTCCAGCCTACACAACATTCTGTACCTGTTCAATAAATTAAGATTTAAAACTTGCAAACTAAACAAACCAAAACTTGGACAAAGACAATAAAAAGGCAAAATAACTATCAAAATCGCTATGTGGAACCAACGCTTACTAAAATATAATTGATGAAATAAAAAACAATTCACCACATAGGGTGTACATTACTACACGAGCAAGTTGATCTGCGGGTTCACATCGCTTTATCTGGTATCTTTTCTCAGCGACTCAGGTCTGAAGGGTAAATAATTTGGTTAACCCCCCTTTGACTTGCTATTAACTAACCTTTAGTGCATTCTGGAGCCATTATTTTACCATGATTATCCTTTAACAGGGATTCCCAGGAGGAAGCAAGGCATCTAAGAATTATTTTTTAACCTATTAATTCAAATTTCTTCAGGCAAACCTGGTTACTCTGTAGTCAGATGCACTTTATAATCACTGGTGGCAACAGTTACCCCGAGGGTCAGAACACCAGCACAGAACGTGGTAGGTGACCACCACAACGGGGCACTTGTATACCTTCAGATGACGCGCATGTGCAGTAAATCATCATGGTAAGTATCAGATTCTAGAAACAAGCTATCTGAAGTATACAGCAAATCTTGTATTCCACTGAACAGGGCCCAGATTAACTAAGATTCAATCAAAATTGACCAGAAGTACAAACCAGTCTTTTAGTATTGTAATTCAGATGAATTAGTAAATCTGGGCCCAGGCTACTATAGGTATGCTGGATCATCAATTATATCTGACTAATGAAAAACCCTAAATACGGGATACAATTGTGTGGCCATAATTTGCACAATGACACTATTGGAGTATTTAAGAGCTGGAATACAGGACCTATTGTACACCCAAGGATACCAATCCTGGCATACGAGCTCATGGAATAAAAAATAAAATTAAAAATAAATAAAATTTAAAACTGCATGTAATGTAAGACACTCTTTTCATATGTACCAGTACAGTACTGTACAGTAAATAAGGAACTTACTTGTCTTCTCTATCGAGGAAGCGTATGAGTGGTGCGACCATGCCGGCCTCAATGATGGCATCTATGGGTGGGTTGCGTTCCCGGGACAGCATCTTGCGCGCTCCCTGTGTCGACACCAACTGTTTGCTGCTGTCCGAACTGGTGATGCCATTAATGATTTCCTCCAGACTCAACAATGGGCCCTGGAATACATTAAGGTTCACATTATATAAGTGGCCAGAAGTAGCAATTGTTGGAAATATCAAGATCCACAAATAGAAAAAGATTTATAAAAATCATTGCAATAGTAACCAAAACCTCTTACTTCAGAGGTAGTTACTAGGTACTATCTTTTATAATTGTGAAGTGTTGGAAGATATTTCAGAAATATCCAAAATATCTTTTACAATCTAAACTCCAAAGGTAGTCTTAAAATGGTTTAACCAGACTAAGACAAAATAATTCCTTGGAATAATTTTAACATCAATCTAGTGGGACCAATTTGATATTACATGTTAAGTATGGTATGAAGTATTTAATAAAATGCTCCTTCTCATATGGCGTGCACATTCTGTAAAATTTTAGACAACCATTCTAACATGGTTAAATTTCAATGTTCCACCCCAATATTGAGAAGAGGTCCCAGTTACTATTGCAGTGACTATATATATTTATTTAAAATTAATCAGATGCACTTTATAATCACTGGTGGCAACAGTTACCCCGAGGGCCAGTACACCAGCACAGAACGTGGTAGGTGACCACCACAACAGGGCACTTGCATACCTTCAGATGACGCGCATGTGCAGTAAATCATCATGGTAAACTTATACTAGCTAGGAATATTCATAATCTGCTCTTTCACCACACCTGTTAGGCTTGGTGCCAGAGTACTAAACCAACACCAAAGCTCCTCCATGCTCAATCAGTTTGGTGTTGGCCCGGCCTGGTAATATGGCAAAATCAGTAATTATAATGCAAAACTTGCAAAATAAAACAGATTTTGGCCGAGGTTTAGATCTACCAGGAACCTCCAGGCCTACCCACATTTACTCTGATTTCACGTTTATTATTTACACCTTTACCGTATCACCAATGCACTAGGTTCCCTCTCATACAAACTTCGGTTCAATGTTATTTTAATACCACAAATTTTGTTGATATATTTGAAGATAAATATTGAATCTATATGCTCTAAAGATCATAAGAACATTTGTTCTAACCCTCGGCAAAACCTAATAAAAAAGTATGGTACTAAAATGTCTGTCGTAACAAGGTTGTCAATACGGTACTTCCAGTTATCAATAGCTCTAAAGATCATATGAAAATGTGTTAAACCCTCGGAAAAACGTAATATAAAAGTATGGTACTAAAATTTAATTTTCGTAACAAGGTTTATCAATACGGTACTTTCCCGTTATCAATGTACAATCAAAACTGAAGCTTGCAGAGTAAACACCGTAGACTTCATCGACTTTTCTTTCAGCTTCGTATAATCGACAACCAACTTTTTGTTTTTATTTACTAAGGTATTAGTACTCAACCAGCGGGGGTGTTGGGGCGGCAGCCCCCACCCATAATACTAGGTTAGGTTAGGTAAGGTAAGGTTGTTAAGTTAGGCTAATGTCTTTTCAAATCACTATCGGGGGCGTGTCTCACCATCGATCAATAGGCCTAATGGGGGAAATAAGTTTTCCCGAGATTTCTAATTAATTACAAACACTATACAGTATATTGATGCAAATGAACAATTTCTTTTATAAAAAACACTGAAAATTTGTGGTATTAAAATAAAAAAAATCCCAAACTTCTCATTAGCTATCGTTCTTCTCACCCGCAACCCTGAGCTCCATCTCTCCTACTTATGAGAAAAGTATTGACTGTCAATAGAACTTCTCCCCTAACTCATCACTACATTCATCTTCAGAATAACTCTCCCCTAATTCAAAGATAAGTGTAGTCAGAAAATTACTTGACCCTTTCACTGTGGTTGATGTACGTACACGTCCTGGTAATATCCTGGAATTATTAGCCCATAAACCACTTCCCCGCGGTGACTGTCATTCGATGGGTAGGGTTTCAGGCTATTATGTGGTCTGAGAGAGAGGCCAGATGGTGCAAGCAGCGCGGGAGGGCCTCTACCGGAGCCCATGGAGTCCGGGCTAATCCTGATGTGCGACAGAGTACCCTCGCACATCTGCAGTGCCACACATAGCGAAAATTGCTCAACCAGACGTCGTACAAAGGCGATTCAGGCATAATTGGAAAGCTCTATTATCATACACGGATATATAATTACATTGCACTCTGGCTTTTGCTTATCCATGAATGAGCAGGGAATTAAGGTAATTTCGGGCAATTTTGTCCGCTCGTACAGGGTTATAAAATGTGGAGAAGAGTGCGACAGGCCCCAGTTCACTCAGCATCAGGTTCACCGCGGCAATAAAGATCTCCCGCCACGTCTCACGAGACATATTCAGTGTTGCCAAACTGAAACTGAACCACAAGCTAGCAGGCTTTTTCTGGGGTAATTTAGTATTTTTTCCCCGGCAAAAATTTCATTTCATTAAGGCATTTGCTTAACCCGTACAGCCCCAGCGACGCGTCGGCGATGTATGTAACGCACAGCCCCAGTGACGCGTCTGACGAGTCACCCTAATTGCTCCGACCGTAACCTCAGGTGTAGCCACTCGAGAGGGCTCAGATTTGTATGGGAACTGTGTACGTATCCCACGCAACCGTGCCGATGGTTGAAAACTCTCAAAGTCCACGTGCGTGCGCGTGAGCGCGCAATAACCTGTTTTTTTTGGGGTAATTGCCTTCAATTTTTTACTCTTGTAAAATACGTTTTCGGGGGCTCTGTAGGACCATTCTTTAAGCTTTTTGAGCAGTTTTTCCTTCATTCCTAACCCATTCGCTATTGTTTCTGGAATAAAACCATTTTTTGAAAACCGGCCGGGTTCTGGTGAACAAACAATACAAAACTAGCCGGGGCTCCACGGGTTAAGCAATCATGCGTGCCTGAATGAGCCCTAATATAGCAAAAAATCCCACAGCACTGATTGGGTTAATACTTCTATCTATCCATTTACTCAGGCACAAAAAAATAAAAATACAAAATTCACACATCTAGGGTTAATACTTACTGAAGAATTTTGTTCTTGGAGGGGGGAAGTGGGGTCATCTAAAGAGACATTTCTTCTCTTCAGGAGCTGGTCTTCTTTCTTAGCCTTACGAAGTTCTACACTGGTCTCCTGTCGCCGCCGTCTCATCTCCTGTTAAAAAAAAAATATATGTTCTGTAGCACAGAGAAATTTGGGGATTACCTGATTTTTATGTCCAATTGCTATACCGTCAAAAGTGTGGGTGATATAACCTAATTGATTGCTATATAAGTCAGTACAGTACTGTCAGAAATGCATAATATGGCTATACTGTACTAACAAAATTAAATTTAACAACTACGGGTGCCTCACCCATCAGTCGCCATTCTATGGAGCTCGGAGGTCTTACAAAACACAAATATGGTGTGCATACTAGGGACAAGTACTAGCGGATAGGTAAGGGTTAATACAGTAAAACTAGCCAAATTTCATAAAAAAAGCCATATCAGTCTTTTTACGTGTAACTCCACATAGCCCTCCCCACTAGTGGCGGACGTGATTGTTGGATAAAGGGTGAATACTAATTTCCGACAGTCCTCGGTATATAAAACTACTATCTGAAGAAAAATCAGTAAAACATAAAATAAAAAAGGATAAATTACAGTTTAAAATGTAAAACTTGCAAACCAAACAAACCAAAACTGTGACAAAGACAATACAAAGTCAAAACAACTTATCAAAATCGCTATGTGGAAACAACGCTTACTAAAATAAAATTTATAAAATAAAAGAACAATCAGCTAAAATCACAACTGCACCAAAGTCAGGTTTTCCAAATTTATAAAATGTGGCAAATTTTAATATTTAAAAAACTCGCGTTACCATTACCTAAAACATGATAGGCCAAGAAGATATACAATGACTGAACAATTCCAGTAGGATTTCAACCAGTACAAGTAGCTCCCAACCAATACAATAGGCTAGGATTTTAAGTTAGCCGTGATTATAGATTTATCAACTGGCTGGGTGGCTACGTTTAAACTGGAGAGCAAACTCCACAGAATCGTGCATTTTCAAACCGTGGCGGGGGAGATGCCACAAAAATGTCAACCATCCAATTAGTGGCCTGATTGTCCACTGAATCCAGCAGACCACTTAGAACCTTCTAATGGAAACACACCAGTTATATATACAATATACTGGTTGAAAAAGTTGGTCTCTGGGAATCAATTTATATCCATTAGGCTCTCCAAACTCTTCCAGTAAGAATTTCAATTTATACTGGCTGACTTTACAAATTCATATAAATGTATATTTGGGGAAGAGATTTAATAGAACAATCTCAAATGGCTTCAGGAGTATTTTGAAGAATATGCAGGCTTACACTTATTAACCTATGAGATCCATGTGTGGTACAAGATCAAGATATGGGTCACTTAGAAAAAGTTATTTAAATAAATAAAACTACCTAATAATCCCTTGTTTTCCTGTAATATGCCTAATTACAAACAATTTTCTGTGGAGACTATACATATTTGATAACATTAATCAGATGCACTTTATAATCACTGGTGGCAACAGTTACCCCGAGGGTCAGAACACCAGCACAGAACGTGGTAGGTGACCACCACAACGGGGCACTTGTATACCTTCAGATGACGCGCATGTGCAGTAAATCATCATGGTAAATTTAACCGGTAAAGAGGGCTAAATTAGGTTATCAAGTTTGAGAGTATTCAAAACCAGTCCTAAAACAAAGTCCTATTTGGTCATTTAAATATACAAAGTTATGTTTCAGTATTTAAACACTTTGAAGCAATAACATTTATGCAAATTTATCCATTCCCTCTCATATTAAATTGTTTATTCCAATTTGTCCCAGTTTGACACCCTGCTTGTCAAAATAACAACCCGGAACTACCTGGTACTGTATTCAGCTTTCCAGACTAGGAAAAAAATAAAATAAATAAAAAATAAAATAAATAAAAAATAAATAAACAAATTGCAGGTTTGGCCATTTTTTACCAATTCCAAAAACATAACTACCCTACTGCATAACTTTATTTTGCATACTTATGCCAATAAGGACTGTTTTAGAACTGGACACTACTAACAGCCTGATGCACGAGGCTACTTACGTCCATATCTTTGCCGACATTTTTAAAGCTCTTGAGGCGCGAGGGTCCCGGGCTGCCGTCCCGCGCAGCCGCCGGCGCCACCATCTTGCCTGAAGACTCCAGCCTGAAGACTCAAACAAACAACCACTAAAAAACCAAGCAACCTGAAAAGAAAGAAAAGGTGAATGAAACTACACTGAACACACTCAATAGAACGGAAAATTTAAATCAAGCTACATTAAACAAAAATAGTCTAAAATATATACCGTATACTGTCTCTTGTCCAAATGGCGGCATTCTAGGCAGCCTGGTTCAGAGCTGCCTCGCTATTTTTGTATTTAGGGAATAGTGCTTATAGTCTAATTAAATATATTTATGTCTATCCCTGGAGGGACCTTGGCGACCCCTGGTCTCTTGGTCTTCTGTATGACCTAGATGTGTGTGAATTTGTACTGGTCTCTGGGTCTTCTGGATAACCTAGATGTGTGTGAATTTTTATTTTATTTTTGTGTGTTCATTGCTTTCTGTTGTGTTTTGTCTCTAATCCCTATGCTTACTCTTGTCTTGAGTCAAACAATTAATTAAAAACAATTTTCTGTGGAGACTATACATATTTGATAACATTAATCAGATGCACTTTATAATCACTGGTGGCAACAGTTACCCCGAGGGTCAGAACACCAGCACAGAACGTGGTAGGTGACCACCACAACGGGGCACTTGTATACCTTCAGATGACGCGCATGTGCAGTAAATCATCATGGTAAATTTAACCGGTAAAGAGGGCTAAATTAGGTTATCAAGTTTGAGAGTATTTAAAACCAGTCCTAAAAAACAAAGTCCTATTTGGTCATTTAAATATACAGTTATGTTTCAGTATTTAAACACTTTGAAGCAATAACATTTATGCAAATTTATCCATTCCTTCTCATATTAAATTGTTTATACCAATTTGTCCCAGTTTGACACCCTGCTTGTCAAAATTAAATTTATTTAAACATATTTATGTCTACCCCTGGTCTCTGGGTCTTCTGTATGACCTAGATGTGTGTGAATTTGTACTGGTCTCTGGGTCTTCTGGATAACCTAGATGTGTGTGAATTTTTTTATTTTATTTTTGTGTGTTCATTGCTTTCTGTTGTGTTTTGTCTCTAATCCCTATGCTTACTCTTGTCTTGATTCGGCTGTTGTTTACATGCGTCGGACCGACGCCTCGCACACTAAGCTCACAGGCTTTCAACCACTGGGCGTTCAAGAGCCCTTCCGGGTACCTGTTATATGCTTTTTTATGGGCGTTCAAGAGCCCTTCCGTGGTGAGAGGGTTAAAGCCTTTGTTACCATCAGGGGTATTTAGAAATCTTTAATTTAGTTACTTCAACCTCTGCAGTTGTCTTATGAGTTAGCTGTGGGCAGAAAACTAATTTTGGAGAGGTAATTAAGAGTGAGAGAACTATTTATTATTGCTAATCTGGCAACCTCTGCGTCATAAAAACGTGAAAGGGTTAATGCCTTTCCATCGGCACTTCCCTAGGCAGTTATATTTTCTGTTATACAGTACTGTACTTATTGTGTCTTTGTGTCGTGCTCTTTTTCTTTATTCATCTGTCTTCTTAGTTAATCTCTTTCCTCTTTTTGTCTCTTGTTCTCCACATCTTATATATGTTTTCTTTTCCTCTGTATATTTTTCTCTTTGAAAAGTAGTTTCCCAATTACTTTATTTTCTTCTTCATATGGTTGTTGTAGACCTGCTTCACATCTTCTTTCTTCTTGATAGGCTGGACACCACAGCAAGAAGTGCTTCAGATCTTCTCTATCGTTATTGCATAGATCACACCTAGTTAATTCTCCTTCTATAAACCGATTTCCATCTTTTATCCCTCTCCAACATATGACGCGATTTTGAGCCTATTAGGGATACTTTAAAACCTTTGTTACCATCAGGGGTATTTAGAAACCTTTAGTTTAGTTACTTCAACCTCTGCAGTTGTCTTTGAGTTAGTTGTGGGCAGAACACTAATTTTGGAGAGGTAATTATAAGAGTGAGAGAACTATTTCTTATTGCTAATCTGGCAACCTCTGCGTCATGAGTCTGAAGCCCGGGTTAAGTTTAGATTATTAGTCCTACACCTATAAAATATTATTGATGATTGTGTGTTATCATATATCATCTCTTCTCCCCTAATTTCAGTCTTGAAAGCTTTATATATTTCTAAACTACTCTTTTCATCTACTTCTCTCCTCCACTGATTTGTATCCCATATTTTTACTTTCTTTTTAATATCCTCTAAACTTACATTTGTCACATTAGTATTTTCAAGGTTTAAGTCTTTAATATATTTCTTGATAGCTTGACCCCAAGTATCTTTCTCATTTGTTAATTTCTCCTGTGTTATTCTTTCTAACAGTCCGTTGCTATCCTCTCCCAATAGATATTTTAAGTTTCCTTCCATTATCCTCGCCTCCATAGAAGAGGAACCTATCTCCCCTCTCAGTGTTGCTTTTTGAGCATATCTAGGAGCTCCTATAATATGTCTGTATAGCCTACCTTATTTTCTATTGTCTGTAATTTATTTATATCTGTTTTAGTAAATTCTATTACATTTGATCCATACAGAATTGCTGGGATAGATATAGATGTCTACCCCTCAGTGCAGCTCCCCCCACATTCCCAAAATGGATGAATAATAGACTATTAGACCTAGAAAAAAAGAGAGGAATATATCGAAAAATAAAGAAAGGCGAAATTCACCTACTTGCTTACTATCAGAATCTATCAAGAGGTTAAAAAATGTATAAGGACAGACAAAAGAAATTATGAAATCAGGATAGCCAATGACTCAAAAAATAACCCTAAGGCTTTTTACCAGCTATATAAATCTAAAGTTAGAGATAAAATAGGCCCCCTTAAAACTTCGATAGGAGAAATGACAGAAAATGATTTAGAAATGTGCAGTACATTAAATAGTCAGTTCTATCAGTTTTCACTAATGAAAATTTGGCACAGATTCCAGAAGTCCGTAAGGTATATAGAGATAGTATAGAAAATAGGTTAAGTACGGTTACTATAACTAGAAATGATGTGCTTAACACCTTACGAGCGGCCTATGCGGTTTATTTATGTGTACCGCACAGCGGGGTGTTTTTAGCCAAAATAGGGCTGTTTACGTGATCATTTTCATGCCTAAGTAAGACCCAGAACGTAAAACAAGTACCTATCCCTGAAAGGGCATAAACAGAGCTTTCGAATGACACCATAACGATCCTTGTATGATGGATAGTTTTCTTGCAATAACCGTGCAACGCGAGTGCAAAAAGCAGGTAATTCGGTACTTTCAGTACATAATTGAGTATGTAGCGAGTGAGAGAGGGAGGAGGGAGCTGAGATTTGTGTCAGTAGGTTCGCCGCGGTGGTCTGGAGCAGTCATACGCTCGCTAGTCTCCTGCCACCACTTGTCTCTCTCTCTCAGCCACATTACGTGCTGAAATTGCCACTCGACCTATGTCGAGCGCCGCCACATAGTCCAGCTTTATTTAACTCGACTTATGTTGCTCGCCGCTAATTAAGGGTAAGGAAATTGAGACTGAAACCTCAGAAATCGCCTGGTCCCGATGAGGTATATGCCAGAGTATTAAAAGAATGCAGAGATGAGTTAAGTTACCCATTAACATTTCTTTTTAACAATTCATTAGAAACAGGTATAGTTCCAGAAGCTTGGAAGCTTGCAAATGTAGTTCCGATTTTCAAAAAAGGTGATAAATCAATAGCATCCAATTACCGTCCCATTAGTCTCACCTCAATCATAGGAAAGCTACTAGAGGCAATTATTGCTAGGAAAATGAGAAACCACTTAGAAACATTTAACTTAATCAATTCTTCTCAGCATGGATTCACACAGGGACGTTCTTGCCTTACTAATTTGCTTAGTTTTTTCTCAGAGGTATATGAAGCAGTAGATAATGACAAGGCATACGATATTATATATTTAGATTTCAGTAAAGCTTTCGACAGAGTCCCTCATGAGAGATTGATGAGAAAGGTTGAGGCACATGGAATAGGTGGGGCGTTGTTGGGATGGATTAGGTCATGGCTAATTGGTAGGAAACAGAGAGTCAGCATAAATGGTACCAAGTCAGAGTGGGGAGCAGTCAAAAGTGGTGTCCCCCAGGGATCGGTATTAGGTCCCCTGTTGTTTCTTATATACATAAATGACCTAGATTTAGGTATAACTAGTAGGATAAGTAAATTCGCAGAAGATACTAAAATGGGGAGATCAATTGATTCAGATAGCGATATAGAGTGCCTCCAAAGGGATCTAGATACCTTACATGAATGGTCAGTAAATTGGCAGATGAAGTTTAACATTGACAAATGCAAGGTATTAAAGATAGGGAAGATGCAAACAAATGTTAAATATAAACTAGCTAATTTAGAATTAGAAAATTCAGACTGCGAGAAAGATCTAGGTGTGTTTGTTAGCAATGATTTGAAGCCTAGAAAACAGTGTATAGGCGTTCGTAATAAGGCAAACAGGATTCTCGGGTTCATCTCTAGGAGTGTGAGTAACAGAACTGCTGATGTTATCTTAAAACTTTACTTGTCATTAGTGAGACCCCATATGGATTATGCTGTCCAATTTTGGTGTCCTTATTACAGAATGGACATAGATTCATTGGAGAGAGTACAGCGTAGAATGACAAAAATGATCCATAATATTAGAAATCTTCCGTATGAAGAAAGGTTGAAGAAATTAGGTTTACATTCGTTAGAGAGACGCAGAGTTAGAGGGGATATGATAGAGGTGTTCAAGTGGGTTAGTGGGATTAACAAAGGGGACATGACAAATGTACTAAAGCTCAGTGATAGCGAAAGAACTCGTACCAATGGTTTCAAATTAGATAAATTTCGTTTCAGAAAAGATATAGGCAAATATTGGTTTGGTAACAGAGTTGTAGATGGGTGGAATGGACTACCAAGTGCTATAGTGGGATCTAAAACTGTAGGGAGCTTTAAGATAAAATTGGATAAGCATATGGACGAGAAGGGTTGGGTGTGAAGGGGGATCAGCCGGGTTAGGCCAATCAGCGCTCTGCAGACCCCCATAATCCTGCGTTAATCTCTAACCGTTTTGGTAAGATGATCCTCAGGGTATTAGAGTGTTGAGCCTATAATTGGGCTTTGTAATTGATTTGGGGTTGTGTGGGACAGGGATCTGCCTTGCTTAGGCCAATCGGCTTTCTGCAGACTCCCATTTTCTTATGTTCTTATTCACAGATTTGCAGTTTAGTTAATCCAATGAAGCAAAGTTAATTACATACCAAAAAATTTGGTCAATATGTAATTAAATTGCTAACAAATAGTTTTGATTTGTTTGGGTAAAAGTTTATCACCAACCATTTACGAGTTTTTCAGGTAATTTGTTGTTTATTATTTTTCATTTGATATACTGTAGTGTTGTTTAATACCGAGGACCGTCGCATTTTAGTATTTTCAACATTAGCCTAACCTAACCGAACCGAAAATTAACCTGTCTCGCCGACGGTCTAAACCCAGATCACGTTCCCTGTTTATGGGTGTGCGACGGTCTAAACCCAGCTCACATTCCCTGTGTTATGGGTGAACAATCCAACAGTTTCTCGTATTTCACTTAGTGATTTTGCGACGGTAATTACATGTACATCAACAACGTATCGTTCACGAGTGATAAAACACTGATAATCATCGATGGGGCACGTACCTGATTGGTCATAAACTAATTGCTTTGTTTTATCTATTTTAGAGTTTTGTAAGGGTGTTATTATTTGTGATAATTGTAGGAAATGCATATTTACCCATTAACCAACAATCTACAAACACACCCCTGACAATCCAAAAATAACTATTTGGCCACAACTGTTGTTTGTGGCCCCAGACTTATTTAAATACTCATATTTCAACAGTAGAGTGCACAAACATGTCCCCAACGCAAGTCGACGAGGCTACACTCGCGGCGGATGAAAACAAACCCACCCGCCTCTTGCGAGGAAACTTTTTTTTTTTTTAGAATCAGTAATAAATTTAAATGTGTATTTAGACACCGGAATGAAATACATGTTATAAGAAACCTATAGGCCACGATAAAATCTGTCAATTTAATTACAGTACATAAACTTTATAATGTCCCTAAATTATAATAGCTTATCTAGTTAACAAAGATCTAGGGTTGCAACCATGTCCTAACTTGCATTTATAGCTTTGGCGAGTCCAAACAGCATTTTGCAACCATTTTCAATAATCCAGCGAATTTTAGTTTCTACTAAAAATTTCCGTTGACAAATTTCAAATATTTACCCATGTCCCCTTTAACGCAATCACTGCGGCAATTGTCGTATGACAATTGCTTTGTTACCACTGTACCATACTGGGGTTTTGGACTAAAAAGTGACTTTCTTGCACATTTTCATTTATAAACAAGAGCTAAAACGTATTTCAATAATATATGGTAATTTCCTCAGTTTTTTCCTGGTCTTGCGAGGCCGTGGGTGTGGAATAAGAACATAAGAACATAAGAAAATGGGAGTCTGCAGAAAGCCGATTGGCCTAAGCAAGGCAGATCCCTGTCCCACACAACCCCAAATCAATTACAAAGCCCAATTATAGGCTCAACACTCTAATACCCTGAGGATCATCCTACCAAAACGGTTAGAGATTAACGCAGGATTATGGGGGTCTGCAGAGCGCTGATTGGCCCAACCCGGCTGATCCCCCTTCACACCCAACCCTTCTCGTCCATATGCTTATCCAATTTTATCTTAAAGCTCCCTACAGTTTTAGATCCCACTATAGCACTTGGTAGTCCATTCCACCCATCTACAACTCTGTTACCAAACCAATATTTGCCTATATCTTTTCTGAAACGAAATTTATCTAATTTGAAACCATTAGTACGAGTTCTTTCGCTATCACTGAGCTTTAGTACATTTGTCATGTCCCCTTTGTTAATCCCACTAACCCACTTGAACACCTCTATCATATCCCCTCTAACTCTGCGTCTCTCTAACGAATGTAAACCTAATTTCTTCAACCTTTCTTCATACGGAAGATTTCTAATATTATGGATCATTTTTGTCATTCTACGCTGTACTCTCTCCAATGAATCTATGTCCATTCTGTAATAAGGACACCAAAATTGGACAGCATAATCCATATGGGGTCTCACTAATGACAAGTAAAGTTTTAAGATAACATCAGCAGTTCTGTTACTCACACTCCTAGAGATGAACCCGAGAATCCTGTTTGCCTTATTACGAACGCCTATACACTGTTTTCTAGGCTTCAAATCATTGCTAACAAACACACCTAGATCTTTCTCGCAGTCTGAATTTTCTAATTCTAAATTAGCTAGTTTATATTTAACATTTGTTTGCATCTTCCCTATCTTTAATACCTTGCATTTGTCAATGTTAAACTTCATCTGCCAATTTACTGACCATTCATGTAAGGTATCTAGATCCCTTTGGAGGCACTCTATATCGCTATCTGAATCAATTGATCTCCCCATTTTAGTATCGTCTGCGAATTTACTTATCCTACTAGTTATACCTAAATCTAGGTCATTTATGTATATAAGAAACAACAGGGGACCTAATACCGATCCCTGGGGGACACCACTTTTGACTGCTCCCCACTCTGACTTGGTACCATTTATGCTGACTCTCTGTTTCCTACCAATTAGCCATGACCTAATCCATCCCAACAACGCCCCACCTATTCCATGTGCCTCAACCTTTCTCATCAATCTCTCATGAGGGACTGTCGAAAGCTTTACTGAAATCTAAATATATAATATCGTATGCCTTGTCATTATCTACTGCTTCATATACCTCTGAGAAAAAACTAAGCAAATTAGTAAGGCAAGAACGTCCCTGTGTGAATCCATGCTGAGAAGAATTGATTAAGTTAAATGTTTCTAAGTGGTTTCTCATTTTCCTAGCAATAATTGCCTCTAGTAGCTTTCCTATGATTGAAGTGAGACTAATGGGACGGTAATTGGATGCTATTGATTTATCACCTTTTTTGAAAATCGGAACTACATTTGCAAGCTTCCAAGCTTCTGGAACTATACCTGTTTCTAATGAATTGTTAAAAAGAAATGTTAATGGGTAACTTAACTCATCTCTGCATTCTTTTAATACTCTGGCATATACCTCATCGGGACCAGGCGATTTCTGAGGTTTCAGTCTGTCAATTTCCTTAAGCACATCATTTCTACTTATAGTAACCGTACTTAACCTATTTTCTATACTATCTCTATACACCTTACGGACTTCTGGAATCTGTGCCAAATTTTCATTTGTGAAAACGGATAGAAACTGACTATTTAATGTACTGCACATTTCTAAATCACTTTCTGTCATTTCTCCTATCGAAGTTTTGCAGAGGTGCTGTCAGTCGCGGCACTAGTGCCGTGCCAAACGGTCAGAGCCCGCCTATCGCCCTCCCAACGCGTGGACTCTCCTCAGAGCCGATAATGTGCTAAAAATCCCTTCCGACTATTGTCGGGCACCGCAGGGGTGGCGATTATTCTCTCGTCAGACATATATCTGGCGCCGCAGCATGAGTGTTTAACCCTTCCTACCCGGTCTGCCTTAGGTAAGGACAGCTCGAAAGAAGGGCCGCTACCCGGTATGCCTTACCTAAGGCAGCAGCTTAATAGCCTAATTAAGCTTGGTCTGAACGCCGTGCGTACGACGTATGTCAACAAACCCAAGCATTGCGTCACCGCACCTCCGAAAACAAGAAGGAGAAGACTCTTCAATGTTATTGTTCTGACGTCAGACGAAATTAGTGTCTGAAAAGCCCCCATATTGGCAACAACTCTGCAATATTGGCTCCACTGAAATCGTCATCACAACTGAACCAGTTGACTTACAGAGCTCTACTCAACGCCAAAATACAGATTGAAAACCGCACTACGATTATAGAGGAGTGGGAAAGTTCTAGCAGTGAAAATAAACATAAATACGGTAGCCTAGGCCTAGACGTTTTTCAGCCATTTCTCCCGGGTAGGGGCGACCGTCATTGGGTAAGACAGCCCGGGTAGGAAGGGTTAAGCCTGAGGAGACTAGTGCGAATGAGCGGGGCAGGCCCCCGTCCGCTCTCTAGCCAGGCGGCCGGGGCACCAAGGGATGTCAGCCATGTCTCGCTAGACATATGCAGAGCTGCAAAAGGCAAATGTAGTGCGACATTGCAAATTACTAGTGAATATTGGCCGATGTCTATGGTAGCGCTGCGGATGAAACCCGCACGTTACAATGCTCGTTCTGGTGTAATTTTGAAGCTAGCCTATTATTGGTTGAATAAATTTAATTTCATTCAGACACATGCTTAATCATTCAGGATCAGGAGTGCCTGAATGAGCCCTAATATAGCGGAAATATGCCTCCATCGTAAGTGTCAAGAAAGTGTCAAAATGAAATTAAATCTTTAGGCCCTACAGCAAAAAAGCACCGGAAAATATATTTTTTTATACCACAATTTTTCCCAGGGATTTATTATTTTGTTAATATGCATAAATATATAGTGCTTGTAATTAGACATCTCTGGAAAACCTATTTTGCACATTTTCGATCGATGTGAAGACACTCCCCCTGCTCGCGGTATTTTCACGGTAGAATACAAATACCCACGTCATATCTATTTATGTGGGACAGTTTAAAAGGAAGTAGAGCGTTAGCTGGGCTCAGTCTCCTTAACCATTTCGCGCACCAGAACGCGATTGCACCATATCAGGGATACTATACTTTAAAACCTTTGTGACCATCAGGGGTGTTTAAAAACCTTTAGCAAATCACTGAGAGTTGTGGGCAGAAAACTAATTTTTGGAAAGGTAATTATGAGAGCAAGATAGGCCTAATTCCATTTCTGAATACTAAACGGGGAATTTATCCAGTTTTACAACGGGTCGAAACCATCTATATATTATTAGACAAATAGGTCAATATACAGGAGGCGCTACAATATAGGTAGCAAAATTCTAATGGTAGTTTTGGGTTCCTATCATCATATGCTACATTTCTATATACTATTTATCCCCGGGAAAAAAAAAAAAAAAAAATCTTGTTTTTATTTTTTTTCTTGAGATTTTTTTATTTTTGTATTAACCTAACCAAAAAACCTAACCTAACCTAACCTAAATGTATTTGGGGGCTATTAGGTTAGGTTAGGTTTTTTGGTTAGGTTAATAACCAAAACAAAAAATCCCAAGAAAATAAATGAAAAATCCAGATTTTTTTTTTTTTTTTTTTTCCCCGGGGATAAAAAGTATATAGAAATGAAGCATATGATGATAGGAACCCAAAACTACCATTAGAATTTTGCTACCTATATTGTAGCGCCTCCTGTATATTGACCGACAAATATGTTAGTTAGGTCATGTACTTCATTGCCATATAGGCTATGTTCACCCCGTCGGAAATTCATTATAAAAAAAATCGCTAAATCTCTAAAAACAATATAAACAGGGAACGTGAGCTGGGTTTAGACCGTTGCGCACCCATAAAAAGGGAACGGGAGCTGGGTTTAGACCGTCGGCGAGACAGGTTAGTTTTCGGTTAGGTTAGGCTAATTTTTTTGCATTTTCCGATTGGGTTCATAAAAAAACGCCCCTAAAAAACCCCAAAACAAGGAAAACAAAAAAAAATACTTTTAAAAATCCTCCACGGTGTAAAACAGGATATTTACCCTAAACAGCAACCCCCGGAGCATGAAAGGGTTAATATTGTCCAAAAATAAAGTGACAGGAGAAGGTTGTGTTAATCTGAGCTCCTGCCCGGACCACTTACCAGTGACCTTTAGTGACCAGTCACACCTACCTGTGTTTGGGAACAGTGCACTCGTGTTATATACAATGGAAAGGTAATACCAGAGAGAATACAACATTAATACCGGACTTCAGAAAAGCCAATTATGGTGGTTAAGAAGAGCCATATTAGCGGACCTTCTTTGACAACGCTCCTGGGACACCACATCAACTCTCCTCGGTAACAGTATCAACAGAGGACATAATGGCAGCCATCGACAAGATTGGACCAAACTCTGCAGCAGGACCAGACGGCTTTCATGCCCAACTGCTGAAAAACTGCAAACATCAGCTAGCCTTGCCGCTAAAACTGCTGTGGAGCAAGTCCCTCCAAACTGGATATGTACCAGTCCCTAAAAGAAGGTACCGTCACACCAATCCACAAAGGGGGTAGTAAAGGCATAGCCAAAAATTACAGACCAGTGGTGCTGACGTCACATCTTATTAAAATCATAGAAAGAACAATAAGAACATAAGAAAATGGGAGTCTGCAGAAAGCCGATTGGCCTAAGCAAGGAAGATCCCTGTCCCACACAACCCCAATTACAAAGCCCAATTATAGGCTGAACACGAATACCCTGAGGATCATCTTACCAATAGTTAAGATGGTCAGCTACCTGGACGATAACGAGGCATTCAACGAGGGTCAACATGGCTTTAGACAAGGCCGCTCCTGCCTTTCACAACTATCACACTACGACAAAATCCTACAGGATATTAAAGACTGAGAAAATGTAGACGTCATATACATAGATTTCGCCAAAGCTTTTGACAAGGTGGACCATGGGATCCTTCTACATAAACTCAAATCACTGGGAATAGGGGGAGACCTTGGAAGATGGCTCCACAGTTTCATCACCAACAGAAAACAAAGAGTCACGGTTCAAGGAAGCCTATCAGAAGCAGGTGGGGTCATCAGCGGTGTACCACAAGGATCAGTACTGGGACCTCTCCTATTCCTCATCATGATAGGAGACATCGACAGGGACCTGGAACACTCAACAGCCTCATCGTTTGCAGACGACACCAGACTCATGAAGAAAATCACCTCACAACACTATGCACAGTTACTACAACAAGACTTGGATAAAATCATGAAGTGGTCAAAAGAAAACAACATGGCCCTAAACGGAGACAAGTTTGAGCTTCTAAGGTACGGGAACAAGAGAGCACTACAAAACGCCACCAACTACAAAAGTGGACAGCAAGAAATTACCGCCAAGGACACGGTGAAGGACTTGGGAGTAAATATGAGCAGTGACGCCACTTTTTCCCAGCATATTACCAAAGCCACAACAACAGCAAGACAACTGGCAGGCTGGATCCTGAGAACCTTCCACACAAGAAATAAGAGATGTATGTTAACACTTTGGAAGTCACTGGTCCTACCACGACTGGAGTATTGCTCTCAGCTCTGGTCTCCCCAAAAAGTAGGAGAAATAACGGAAATTGAAGCCACCCAGAGGACATTCACCAGTAAAATCCATGGGTTTCAACACTAACTACTGGGAGACTCAAGGAGCTGCAGCTGTACTCACTTCAAAGACGTAGGGAGAGATACATCATCTACGTATGGAAGATTTTGGAAAAAAGGTAACAAATCCAAACATCCAAGAGACTCAACACCAAAGGCGAGGGAGGCTGTGCTATGTGAGGACTACACCGGGATCAACGCAAAAAATCAAATCCCTGATCCACCACAGCTTTGCATACAATGGAACCAGATTGTTCAACTGTTCAACTGTACACCAGCCCCTCTCAGGAACATGACCGGGGTGTCTCCAGACACCTTCAAGAAACACTTGGACATGTGGCTGGCCAAAATACCGGACCGGCCACCAACACCAGGATACCCCAGCACCAACCGACTTCTGGAATGGAGAGTGGAAGAAAGGGAGCTGCCTGGTCGCAGTGGAGCCCCAGCTCAACTGTGTCACTAACGGACGGAATACAACAAAGTGTAACAAGTGGACCCTATGGTCAAAAAATTAAGTCGATCCAGGTGTCCAAATGAGTGTACCCCTTCTCAGGCACCTGTCATAAGTCAGGAAGAGACGTCAACCTTGGTAGATACATACGATAATTTTATCGAGTCCGTATTCAATGCACAAAATAAATATATCTCCAAAAGAAAATTTAGATCAACACAGAACCAACCCAAATAGATGAATAATAGACTATTAGATCTTCTAGGACAAAAGAGGAATATATAGAAAAATTAGGAAAGGCGAAATTCACCTACTGTACTTGCTTACTATCAAAATCTATCAAGAGTTCAAGACAGGTAAAAAAAGGATATTAGGAAAGAAAAAAGAAATTATGAAATTAAGGTTGCCAATGACTCTAAAAATAATCCTAAAGCTTTTTACCAACTATATAAATCCAAGGTTAGAGATGTAATTGGTCCCCTTAAAACTTCGATAGGAGAAATGACCGAAAATGATTTAGAAATGTGCAGTACATTAACCCTCCAGCCCCGGGGGCTATAGCTTGCGACTGTGCTGCGGTACCGGGTGTTTTGACGATCTTTGGGCTATGTTAACTACTCTGTAAGTCAATGAATATGGCATGTAATGTTGTGAATAAAAAAGAATAATGTTCCACAAACCTTCCTCTGTCGAATGGCGTTGAGTAGAGGTCTCTAGCCCCTCTGGTTGCATAATGGTGAGCGCGGGAAGACGAGTGCTTTTCGGCGGCAAATTCTTCCCGCGTTCGGACGCGTCGCCCCGGCCATGGCTACGACGCACCTAGCCGCTCGTCGCGCCAAAGTATTTATCTCCCTTAGACGATTTTAGTGTTTGATATTGAGAATGTGATGTTTATTTGATATTTTTCTAGTTATTTTGAGGCCAATTATATAAAATATGTTTATTGGTGTATCACTGTCACTGATATTGCTAATTTTCACTCGATACCGTACATTTTATTAGTAATTGAGGTAGGTTATTGTTGTATTAGGCACTGATTATTCGTTATTACAGGTGTTTATTATTCTTTGGTCATCAAATATTGTGTCTTGTGTCACTTTCACTTTGATAAATATGCTTTAGAGTGTCACTGTCACTGATAATGCTCATTTTCACTCGATACCGTACATTTTATTAGTAATTGAGGTAGGTTATTGTTGTATTAGGCACTGATTATTCGTTATCACAGGTGTTTATTATACTTTGGCCATCAAATATTAGGTCTTGTGTCACTTTCACTTTGACAAATATGCTTTAGTGTCACTGTCACTGATAATGCTCATTTTCACTCGATACCGTACATTTTATTAGTAATTGAGGTAGGTTATTGTTGTATTAGGCACTGATTATTCGTTATCACAGGTATTTATTATACTTTGGCCATCAAATATTAGGTCTTGTGTCACTTTCACTTAGTTATATGATTTGTAAACGTTTTATATACAATTTATTGGGTCTTTTTTCACTGATTTATATATTTCTATAGGTTCTAATCATATGAATGTCACTTGGTATATACATATGTGTCACTTTCACATATTATTATGGTGTAATTGTATTTGTATCAATTTTCTCATAATACATGACTTTTGTATTACAATAAATTGGTTTTCTTCCACTTTTTGCCTATATATAATTATAGTGTACATATTGTCATTTTATTTGGCAATTTCAGTATGATTATTAGAACTCCAGCTTGGAGTGGTAATCAAAGAAGCACTCTAAAGCACAGAGTGCCACCTTGCACTCCACACACTCCATGGTTGGATTTTTACCTGACCTCGGCCTCACCCTGCTGTTGTAGCAGACATGGCACCGCTTCTGCTGTGTTCTTCCTGATTCATTCTGAGGCAGGGAACCAAGCCTGTGCCTAATAAAGTATTGAGCACACTGCAAGCGGTCAATAACGGCGGGCCCAGGATGTGCCACTGCCCTCTGTGGCGTAGCATACTTCTCCAGGAGCTCCGTCAACACCTGCTTTTGGAACCTCCGCAGGCTATTGAACTTCATGGGTGTGTTCACATTCCGAAGCTTGTATATTGTAGGCATTCAGAACTGACATGTCCACCATATGCAGAAAGAACTTTTTGTACCATCTGCACGAGGTACGCAGGCAGTCAATGAAGCCTATCTGCATGTCGGACTTGTCCACCAGCCTCATGTTGATGTTGTAGTCCAGGACAGCATCGAGCTTGGTCACCCTGGCCTGGGTGCGGCGATCCACCTTGCCAGTCTCCACCATTTCCCCCTTGTGGATGGTGGTCAGGAGGTTGACCTTCCGCTGGTCGTGCCAGTGGATAGCCAGAATGGGCCCCGACTTCTTCCGGAACACATCACCTTTTTTGGTCTTTGGAGGGAAAGGTGGCATGCCCTTCCTTTTCCCTCGTACTGTGCCTACAGTCCCCGTCTTGCGCTCATGCAGGTACTGTGAGAGAGTGGGGGACGTGTAATAATTGTCCGTGTAGAGGACGTGATTCTTGTGAAAGTAGCGGTCCATCATGGCTTGCACCACTGCTCCGCCAAAGCCAATGAGGGGGTCCACAAGCAAGTCCCCTTCCTTCCCGCTGTAGACCAGGAAGTCCAGGACATAGCCAGTTTGGCAGTCGCACAGCACAAAGAATTTTATGCCAAAGCGATGTCTTTTTGAGGGGATGTACTGCCGGAAGCTGAGTTTTCCCCGGAACAGCACAAGAGACTCGTCAATGACGACCTTGCGGAAGGGCTTGAAGTAGGAGGTGAAGCGTTCTCGCATCATCTCGTACAACGTCCTAATCTTCCACAGCTTGTCTGGGAGGTGGACGTCAAGGTTGGTGACAAGATGGAGCGCTGCGAGGATATCAAGGTACCGGTCGCGAGACATATATTTCCCGAAGGCAGGGGTGGATATCAGATCATTGGTGATCCAATAGTCAGGCAACCTATGCTTCTTGACATGAGGCATTAGCATGGTGAGTGCCAGGAACACCATGAACTCTTTATGAGTCACTGGGGTCCACTGCCTCATGTGGCCCTTGGTCACCTTGCCCAAAAAGTGTACCTGGAATTGGTGCTGCTTATTTGTCTCTTTGACAACATAGCCTACCACCTCCTCATCAAAGAAGGCCTCAAATAGTTCGTGTGGTGGAGCATTGGGGCCTGCAGGAAAATTGGGGGTAATGCCTGAACCCTCCAGTACCTCATCAAAAGCTGGCACATCAGGGTTGTATCCATCTTCATCAACTATGTCTTGCCACTGAAAAACGTAGAATGGGTCTTGTCTACGCTGACGAGGAGCTCCAGCTGGTGGCCCAGCACACCCACGGCCAACTCGGGAGGCGCGCGCCCTAGGGCGGCCAGGGCGGCGGGCAGCACGACGCCGGGCCAAGCGGATGGGTCGAGGGTCGTCGATGTCCATATAGTCATCGTCAGAGTGGTCATCTTGCCCTGACGGTGGACCTATGTAATCATGGCCAGAGTCTTCAGAGAGGTGCCCTTCATCATCAGTGGCCCCCACATAATCTGGCGGGGAACCAGTGATGCGTGGGCGGCGTGCGGGTGGGCGAGGTGGGGAAGGAGTGGCAGGTGAGGCTGTGTCCCCCCGAGGTCCTGGGCTCCTTGGCCTGCGACGAGTGACAGAAAGCAATGTTTCACTGTCACTAGGCCCAGGTATTGGTGATGCGAGCTCAAAGACTTCTTCAGGAAGACATGTTGAAGGCGGGAGAGGTGGGGAGGACCGTGGGGAAAGTTGCGGGGACGTATGGCCGGGGTGGACGCCGCGGGAGCCTCGAACAAAACTCTTACTTTTCTTATTTTTTTTGGTATATTTCCTACCTTTCCCCTTTTCGGCAGCAGTATGTCTCCTGTCGGGGGACCTAGGAGGCAAATAGGCCGAAAGTGGGGGGTCCTCAACCCTTGGCAATGGTGGGGGTGATGGGGAAGAATGCGGGGCATCCGGGTCATCTTGGGTGGCGTGGGTAGATAAGGGAGACAATGGCGGACGAGAAGGGTCACCACGCTGACCCTCACTCACAGCCTCATCCTCACCAAGTAGTTTTGCTTGTTCCCTAGCTGCCGCGGCCGCCTTCTCAAGTATTTTCTGCTTATACAAATGTAGCTTGAAAGGCGATTTACCTGGGGAAGGGCTTGGAGTAGTGTCACTTATGCGAAATTTGGTGAGTGACCTTGAACTCTCCCACTCACTCACTCTCTCAAGTTCACTGTCTTTAGGTAAACCAGCTTCCTCAACAACTGGTACATCACCATCACTCTCATCACTGTCATGTTCTCTCGCAAATCCCAGGAATTGCTCTTCTTTCTCACTCTCATGGCCATAATCACTCTACTTATAATTACTGGAGTCGTCACTGACTTCATCATCAACATTATGCTTGGCATCAGCTCGCTCATAAAGTCTCAATACCTCCGGGAGATAACACATTTAGGCGATGGCGTCGGGGTAAGGCGCGACGAACTAGCAAGGGCGTCGTAGGAAGCACGGTATCGGACACAGCGGAATCACTATTTGGCGTACTGTCCATGATGGCGTCAGGGTAGATACTGTTGCTGTGGCGTAGTTTACGCCTGGTGGCGCCACCTACCGTCCCACGATACCAAAAATGTACGCGCGGCATTCGAAAGCACGCACGCAAGCAATGGGCGTTCAAGAGCCCTTCCGGGTTGCGCGGGCCGAGGTTGTTATGGGCGTTCAAGAGCCCTTCCGGGTTGGAGGGGTTAAATAGTAAATTTCTTTCCGTTTTCACTAATGAAAATTTGGCACAGTTTCCAGAAGTCTGTAAGGTATATAGCGATAGCATAGAAAATAGGTTAAGTACGGTTACTATAAGTAGAAATGATGTGCTTAAGGAAATTGACAGACTGAAACCTCATAAATCGCCTGGTCCTGATGAGTTATATGCTAGAGTATTAGAAGAATGTAGGGATGAGTTAAGTTACCCATTAATATTTCTATTTAACAAGTCATTAGAGACAGGTATAGTTGCAGAAGCTTGGAAGCTTGCAAACTTAGTTCCGATCTTCAAAAAAGGTGACAAATCAATAGCATCCAATTACCGTCCCATTAGTCTTACATCAATCATAGGAAAGCTACTAGAGTCCATTATTGCTAGTAAAATTAGAAACCACTTAGATACATTTAATAAATTCTTCTCAGCATGGATTCACTCAGGGACGTTCTTGCCTTACTAAATTGCTTAGTTTTTTCTCAGAGGTATATGAAGCAGTAGATAATGACAAGTCATATGATATAATATATTTAGATTTCAGTAAAGCTTTCCTCAGAGTCCCCCATAAGAGATTGATGAGAAAGGTTGAGGCGCATGGAATAGGTGGGGCGTTGTTGGGATGGATTAGGTCATGGCTAATTGGTAGGAAGCAGAGTCAGCATAAATGGTACGAAGTCAGAATGGGGAGCAGTCAAAAGTGGTGTCCCCCAGGGATCTGTATTAGGTCCTCTGTTGTTTGTTATATACATAAATGACATTGATTTAGGTATAACTAGTAGGATAAGTAAATTTGCAGACTATACCAAAATGGGGAGAAAAATTGATTCAGATAGAGATATAGAGTGCCTCCAAAGGGATCTAGATACCTTACACGAATGGTCAGTAAATTGGCAGATGAAGTTTAACATTGACAAATGCAAGGTATTAAAGATAGGGAACATGCATACAAATGTTAAATGTAAACTAGCGAATATGGAATTAATAAACTCTAATTGTGAGAAAGATCTAGGTGTGTTTGTTAGCAATGATTTGAAGCCTAGAAAACAGTGTATAAGCGTTCGAAACAAGGCAAACAGGATTCTCGGGTTCATCTCTAAGAGTGTGAGTAACAGAACTGCTGATGTTATCTTAAAACTTTACTTGTCATTAGTGAGACCCCATATGGATTATGCTGTTCAATTTTGGTGTCCTTATTACAGAATGGACATCGATTCATTGGAGAGTACAACGTAGAATGACAAAAATTATCCATAATATTAGAAATCTTCCGTATAAAGAAAGGTTGAAGAAATTAGGCTTACATTCGTTAGAGAGACGCAGAGTTAGAGGGGACATGATAAGAGGTATTCAAGTGGGTTAGTGGGATTAATAAAGGGGACATGAAAAATGTACTAAAGCTCAGTGATAGCGAAAGAACTCGTACAAATGGTTTCAAATTAGATAAATTTAGTTTCAAGAAAGATATAGGCAAATATTGGTTTGGTAACAGTTGTAGATAGGTGGAATAGGCTACCAAGTGCTATACTGTAGTGGGATCAAGAATGATAGGGAGCTTTAAGATACAATTAGATAGGCATATGGACGAGATGGGTTGGGTGTGAGGGTGATCTGTCAGGTGTGGGGATCTGCAGATCCCCGTTTTTCTGACCTCTGACCGTTTCGGTGAGGTAAGTCCTAATGGTGTTTTTAAAGCTGGGCTTATAATTAGGGTTGGGTGTGACAGGGATCTGCCTAGTGTAGGCCAATCGGCTTTCTGCAGACTCCCATTTTCTTATGTTCTTAAATAGCTGTGGTGCATAGCCTAACACTTATATTGACCGAAGGTTGCTGAGCTAGCTGTGGTCCGGCTATTTAACCCTTCCAGCCCGGGCAGCATTATGTAAGGACGCTGCGGCAGATGGGCCAGACCCCGGGTGTTCTTATATACAGTAAAAGTCCGTTAATCCGACGACCGATGATTCGAATCTCCCAATAGTCCGAATTTTTCAATTTGAGGCCAAATCCGAATTCACCCGATGGTCCGAATTTCAAGAAGTCCCAAAGTCCCCTTTTCGAGGCATTAGTCCACTCAAATGACACATAATGGAGCACACACATCATATGTTCATGAATTCACTTTAAAAGTTTACCATTGTCATTGTAGCCTATTACCTACTTCAAAACATTCAGATTAATGGTCAAAGGAAGCTACTGATATAAACGTAAACATCTTCTTCTTCCACATCGTCTGCTAGAGTTTGTTTTGCTCTTGAACGCATCCTTGGGACGCTCCGATGCGCTACTGGCTTGCACCGCATTTTCTGCAAGCGCATTCAGTCTTGAGCTTGAAAACGCACCTTTGGACGTATTAGTCTTGAGCTTGAAAACGCACCTTTGGACGTTCCGATACGCTACTATTTATAGTTCAGTGATCGGAGCGTCCCAAGGGTGCTTTCAAGACAACAAGGCAAGGGTGCTTTCAATACAATATAATATAACAGAGCACGTCACAAAAGGAAAATTACAAGAACCTCTCAGGGAAGTGCCGTTGTTAAGGCATTACTTCCCGAACCACATCTGATCTGATCTTCAAGAGCAAGACAAACTCGCTAGTAGACGGAAGAAGAAGAAGACTTTTATATCAGCAGATTCCTTTGACCATTAATCTGAATGTTTTGAAGTAGGTAATAGGCTACAATGGCAATGGTAAACTTTTGAAGTGATTTCATGAACATATGATATGTGTGTGTGCACCATTGTGTCATTTGGGTGGCCTAATGCCTTAATGTTTTCGTCATACACAGGTTCATAGGGGTAAAGTCCGATAATCCGAAAAATCCACTAATCCGAACGAGGGCCGGTCCGCTGCCCTTTGGATTAACGGAAGTTTACTGTAGTCCGTAAGCTTGAAAGCCTATTCAGCTTGTTTTGAAATCTGTCCGTTCGACGCATATAAACAAAGCCAGTTGGACCGACGCCGCGCACCTCCGAACACAAGGAGAGGCGTCGTTTGTTTTTGTGTGGCTGTATGTTGTTGTTTCAGTAGTGAAGTCTCATATGGCTAAAATCGTGGCAAAATGAGCTCCACAGAAATCATCATCACAACTAAACCAGTTGACTTAGAGAGCTCTACTCAATGCCAGTCTACAGATTGGAAACAGGAATTTTCTAGCAGTTAAAATAAAGATACGGTAGTCTAGGTGTAGACGTATTTTGGCCATATCGCCTGGGTCTCAACAACGTCCTTAGGATAGCCTTCTACACGGCTTTGAGGACATACCATACACCAGGTTTTTCCAGAAAAATAACAACCACCTACGGGGCCACTCGCTGAAACTCTCCAAACCAGACCACTGGAGAACGACACTGAAGGGGATTTGGTTCTCTATCAGAGTCATCGACGAGTGGAACGCACTCCCAGAGAGTGTGGTTACAGCACCGATTGCCACTTTTAAAGCCAGATACGACAAACATAATAACATAACCTAGTTAATATTGGCTGACCAGTCTTTGGAGGTGGGGTTCACACAAGAAGCCTGCTTCTTAATTCCCCACTATCATTCAATAGGTAAGCAAGCCCACCCAAGGGGGGGGGGGGGTTTGGTAAATCTAGTTATACTACCCCTCCCCTTCAAAACACGCCTTTTAGCGTGTTTTTGGATGGTTCAGCAGACGCAGAAACTGGAAAAAAACTTATTTTGATAAAAAATTATCACCAACCAGATACAAGTTTTTCAGGTAATTTGTTACATAAGAACATAAGAAAATGGGAGTCTGCAGAAAGCCGATTGGCCTAAGCAAGGCAGATCCCTGTCCCACACAACCCCAATTATAGGCTGAACACTCTAATACCGAGGATCATCTTACCAAAACGGTTAGAGATTAACGCAGGATTACGGGGTCTGCAGAGCGCTGATTGGCCCAACCCTGCTGATCCCCCTTCACACCCAACCCTTCTCGTCCATATGCATATCCAATTTTATCTTAAAGCTCCCTATAGTTTTTAATCCCACTATAGCACTTGGTAGTCCATTCCACCCATCTACAACTCTGTTACCAAACCAATATTTGCCTATATCTTTTCTGAAACGAAATTTATCTAATTTGAAACCATTGGTACGAGTTCTTTCGCTATCACTGAGCTTTAGTACATTTGTCATAAGAACATCAGACAATGGGAGTCTGCAGAAAGCCGATTGGCCTAAGCAAGGCAGATCCCTGTCCCACACAACCCCAAATCAATTACAAAGCCCAATTATTGGCTCAACACTAATACCCTGAGGATCATCTTACCAAAACGGTTAGAGATTAACGCCGGATTATGGGGGTCTGCAGAGCGCTGATTGGCCCAACCCGGCTGATCCCCCTTCACACCCAACCCTTCTCGTCCATATGCTTATCCAATTTTATCTTAAAGCTCCCTACAGTTTTAGATCCCACTATAGCACTTGGTAGTCCATTCCACCCATCTACAACTCTGTTACCAAACCAATATTTGCCTATATCTTTTCTGAAACGAAATTTATCTAATTTGAAACCATTGGTACGAGTTCTTTCGCTATCACTGAGCTTTAGTACATTTGTCATGTCCCCTTTGTTAATCCCACTAACCCACTTGAACACCTCTATCATATCCCCTCTAACTCTGCGTCTCTCTAACGAATGTAAACCTAATTTCTTCAACCTTTCTTCATACGGAAAATTTCTAATATTATGGATCATTTTTGTCATTCTACGCTGAATTCTCTCCAATGAATCTATGTCCATTCTGTAATAAGGACACCAAAATTGGACAGCAATTATGCTGACTCTCTGCTTCTTACCAATTAGCCATGACCTAATCCATCCCAACAACGCCCCACCTATTCCATGCGCCTCAACCTTTCTCATCAATCTCTCATGGGGGACTCTGTCGAAAGCTTTACTGAAATCTAAATATATTATATCATATGACTGGTCATTATCTACTGCTTCATATACCTCTGAGAAAAAACTAAGCAAATTAGTAAGGCAAGAACGTCCCTGAGTGAATCCATGCTGAGAAGAATTTATTAAATTAAATGTATCTAAGTGGTTTCTAATTTTACTAGCAATAATTGACTCTAGTAGCTTTCCTATGATTGATGTAAGACTAATGGGACGGTAATTGGATGCTATTGATTTGTCACCTTTTTTGAAGATCGGAACTACGTTTGCAAGCTTCCAAGCTTCTGGAACTATACCCGTCTCCAATGACTTGTTAAATAAAAAATTTAATGGGTAACTTAACTCATCCCTACATTCTTTTAATACTCTAGCATATACCTCATCAGGACCAGGCGATTTATGAGGTTTCAGTCTGTCAATTTCCTTAAGCACATCATTTCTACTTATAGTAACCGTACTTAACCTATTTTCTATACTATCGCTATATACCTTACGGACTTCTGGAAACTGTGCCAAATTTTCATTAGTGAAAACGGAAAGAAATTTACTATTTAATGTACTGCACATTTCTAAATCATTTTCTGTCATTTCTCCTATCGAAGTTTTAAGGGGACCAATTACATCTCTAACCTTGGATTTATATAGTTGGTAAAAAGCTTTAGGATTATTTTTTGAGTCATTGGCAACCTTAATTTCATAATTTCTTTTTTCTTTCCTAATACCTGCATATTATCAATGTATTTATGTTGCCTACATATATTAAACAAATATGTGTGCATGGTATGTATAAAGTGCAGGTGTCTGAGCGAGGGTATATTGTTAAGTAATGAATACCTGCATATTATCAATGTATTTATGTAGCCTACATATATTAAACAAATATGTGTGCATGGTATGTATAAAGTGCAGGTGTCTGAGCGAGGGTATATTGTTAAGTAATGAATGCATATTATCAATGTATTTATGTAGCCTACATATATTAAACAAATATGTGTGCATGGTATGTATAAAGTGCAGGTGTCTGAGCGAGGGTATATTGTTAAGTAATGAATACCTGCATATTATCAATGTATTTATGTCTATCTATCTATCTATCTATATGCTCAGGCCCAATCTCCATTTTGGGGGTAGCCGACTCAAGACAGAGCAAGAACAGGGAAAACACAAAACAACAAAAAATAAACAGATAAAAAACACAAACTCACACACATCCAAACACAAACCTCATGTCACCTCAAGGTCAAGGCCACGTCACACTGTAGCTCCATACATTATCAAGTGTTTCTCGTAAAGAAAGTGCAATCGGTGATTACCAAAGACAGAATAACCTACATAAACACTTAGTGAGTGCACATATACAAGAAACAAAGACCGAAACAGAAGGATTGAAGTGAAAATAAGAGAAAAAAAAAAAAAAACAGTGACTAAGAACATGACGCCAACAATGGCCGGGGATCAAAACAAACCCGACCCAGAGTGCCCCGACTGCGGAATCAAGTTCGCAGGTGAAAAAAAATGCAATCCAATGCGACTACTGCCAGGATTGGCTGCACTATTTTTGCACAGAACTCCCTGCCTATCAAATTCTCAACTATGCAAAAACGGCAAGGAAATTCATGTGCAAAACATGCTGCCTAACAAAGCTTGACACAAAAGGTGAGTGGGTGGACGAGGCAGAAGCAGCCGTTCTCCAACACAAGGAACGAATAACCAAATCTGGAGCGATAAGTAAGGTAAGAAAAATCCATGTTCAGCCCCAGAGCAACAAAGATGTCACCAACACGCCAGCTGACAATAGGCCTACTCCAACAACCAAGGAATTAACTGGGGACACTGACCTAGGCCAAGGCCTACCCATAAGCCCAGAAGTAGCCTTAGGCAAGAGTGACGGTGACAACCCCCATACCAGTAACACACCAAACGTGGCTATAGGCCTAGATCTAGGGATGGGGAACACATCAGGAAATATTAGCATCACAATGCCAGATGCACATAGCCCCCCCACCGCAACACTAGCAGACACGGCAGAGCCCCCTCAAAATGCAGCAAGACAGGTGAGGTCGGGGACCCCAACGAGCACACACCCCACATGCAACGGATGCGGCCAAAATGCTCCTACATACAGTAGAACAGGGGAGGTTAGTGCTGTAAATACAAATTCATGGAGACCTAGGCCCAGAGCTGATTACAGGGGCACCGATATTAGGAGGAAAAGAATAGAAGTATGCAATTTCTACCTAAGAAATGAATGCCGATACGGAGTAGTGGGCAGGGGATGCAAACAAGACCACCCAAAAATATGTGCAAAATTCATGAAGCACGGGCGGGATGAAAGAATAGGTTGCAAGCGTGGATGGAAATGCATAGACTACCACCCATATGTATGCAGAATCTCACTCAACAAAAGGGCATGTACTATGAGAGACTGCAATCTTCCACACATCAAGGGAACCAAAATACTGACGCCAAGAAACAACGTTAACAGACCAAGGGAACACGCTACAGGACACATTCAAAGGGAATTTGCTTACACACCAACATATGAGGAAAAAATAGAAAGCCAACGCAATGCCCTCAGAAGCTGGCCAACCATCCAGCAAACTCACAAGGCCAGACCAGCAGCGGTACACACGGCTATGCCCGACCAAGGTGCTTTTTTAGAGGTAGTAATGGGACGTCTTCTGGAAGTGGAAAAACGGTCTCAAGTGATAATGGGGAGATTCCTAGCCCAAACCGAGGGGCCAGACATGAACCACAGAGGAAGGTGCAACTACCACTAACTAGTTTTGTTGTGGGCAACATCAGAGGACTTTACCCACGAAACAATCAATGTAAAGTCCCTATGTTGGGAGAAATTGCAGAGGAAGACAACTCAATTTTTCTAGCCCTCACAGAAACACACCTGAACGAAAACATTTTGGATGCAGAGATCAATATCCATAATTTCACTCTATTCAGAGCCGACAGAGAGGACAGAAGCCACGGAGGAGTAACACTCTACCTAAGGGAGGATATGGCTGCAAATACCGAAACTTTAGTTGCATTCTCAAACGGCACAACAGAGCTACTAGCAGTACACATAAGACAAACCGACATGCTCATCATAATTTTGTATCGACCTCCAAACACCACAGGGGAAATTTTCAAGGAGGTCACAGAGAAAATACAATCACTCCTACAAAATCTTCCAACTCCCGCTACAGATGTCATCATCACAGGAGACTTCAACCTGCCCATCATCAATTGGGCAACCATGAAAATAGATGGAGGAACCAGGGAGGAAAAACAGCAAGCCAAGGAGCTAATGACTATCATGGACACTGCATACATGAAGCAATACATCGAGGAACCTACAAGAGGCAACAACACACTGGACTTACTATTTGGCAACAACTTCGACCTGGTACACTCGTACGAAACTGTAAAAACTATAATGTCCGACCACAGCCTCATCAAAGTTAGAACCCCCACACCACCAAGAAGATGTCAACAGGAATCAAGCCAAATAACCTGCACCTCTCTGAAAGATCTCAATTTCTACAGCAAAGATATAGACTGGGACAGACTAAGAGCAGAACTGGCAGGAACTGATTGGAGGGCACTATTCGAAGATAAAAACGTCGACGAAACTCAGTATCCTCCAGCAACAATGCCTGGAGACCTGTAAAAACACCATACCACCCAAATCAAGCAGGAAGCAGATCAAGCAGATTCCCAGAGATAGAAAAATACTAATGAAGAAAAGGACGTACTTGAGAGCCAAGCAAAGGAAGACCAGCTATGCGCACAATATCACCAAACTACAAGAAGAGCTTGATGAAGTTGAACGTAAACTCATCCAGTCACACCAAGAGCAAAGAACACGCGAAGAACTACAAGCAGTTGCAAACATACGAGTAAATAGCAAATTCTTCTATGCATATGCAAAAAGGAGACTCAGGAACACCACAACAATAGGACCACTTGCAAAACCTACGGGCGAACTTGAGAGTGACCCAACCGAAATGGCCAAGATACTCAAACAGCAGTATGAAAGTGTCTTCAGCCCGCCAAATGAAGACAAGAAAATCGAGAATGCAACGACTTTCTTTGGCAACGCTCCAGAGACACCACATTAACTCTCCTCGGTAACAGTATCAACAGAGGACATAATAGCAGCCATCGACAAGATTGGACCAAACTCTGCAGCAGGACCAGATGGCTTTCATGCCCAACTGCTAAAAAACTGCAAACATCAGCTAGCCCTGCCTCTAAAACTGCTGTGGAGCAAGTCCCTCCAAACTGGATATGTACCACAATCCCTAAAAGAAGGTAATGTCACACCAATACACAAAGGGGGTAGTAAAGGCATAGCCAAAAATTACAGACCAGTGGTGCTGACGTCACACCTTATTAAAATCATAGAAAGAACAATAAGAGCTAAGATGGTCAGCTTCCTGGAAGATAATGAGGCGTTCAACGAGGGGCAACATGGCTTTAGAAAAGGCCGCTCCTGCCTCTCACAACTACTATCACACTACGACAAAATCCTACAGGATATTCAAGACGGAGAAAATGTAGACGTCATATATCTAGATTTCGCCAAAGCTTTTGACAAGGTGGACCATGGGATCCTTCTACATAAACTCAAATCACTGGGAATAGGGGGAGACCTTGGAAGATGGCTCCACAGCTTCATCACCAACAGAAAACAAAGAGTCACGGTTCAAGGAAGCCTATCAGAAGCAGGTGGGGTCATCAGCGGAGTACCACAAGGATCAGTACTGGGACCTCTCCTATTCCTCATCATGATAGGAGACATCGACAGGGACCTGGAACACTCAACAGCCACATCGTTTGCAGACGACACCAGACTCATGAAGAAAATCACCTCACAACATGATGCTCAGCTACTACAACAAGACTTGGACAAAATCCTGAAGTGGGCAGAAGAAAACAACATGGCCCTAAACGGAGACAAGTTCGAGCTTCTAAGGTACGGGAACAAGAGCACTACAAAACGACACCAACTACAAAAGTGGACAGCAAGAAATTACCGCCAAGGACACAGTGAAGGACTTGGGAGTAAATATGAGCAGTGACGCCACTTTTTCCCAGCATATTACCAAAGCCACAACAACAGCAAAACAAATAGCAGGCTGGATCCTGAGAACCTTCCACATAAGAAATGAGAGGTGTATGCTAACATTGTGGAAGTCACTGGTCCTACCACGACTGGAGTACTGCTCCCAGCTCTGGTCTCCCCAAAAAGTAGGAGAAATAACAGAAATTGAAGCCACCCAGAGGACATTCACCAGTAAAATCCATGGGTTTCAACACTTTAACTACTGGGAGAGACTTAAGGAGCTGCAGCTGTACTCACTTCAAAGACGTAGGGAGAGATACATCATCATCTACGTCTGGAAGATTTTGGAAAAAAAGGTACCAAACCCAAACATCCAAGAGACTCCGCACCAAAGGCGAGGGAGGCTGTGCTATGTGAGGACTACGCCGGGATCAACACAAAAAATCAAATCCCTGATCCATCACAGCTTTACATACAATGGAACCAGACTGTTCAACTGTATACCAGCCCCTCTCAGGAACATGACCGGGGTGTCTCCAGACACCTTCAAGAAACACTTGGACATGTGGCTGGCCAAAATACCGGACCGGCCACCAACACCAGGATAACATAAGACATAAGAAAATGGGAGTCTGCAGAAAGCCGATTGGCCTAAGCAAGGCAGATCCCTGTCCCACACAACCCCAATTATAGGCTCAACACTCTAATACCCTGAGGATCATCTTACCAAAACGGTTAGAGATTAACTCAGGATTATGGAGTCTGCAGAGCGCTGATTGGCCCAACCCTGCTGATCCCCCTTCACACCCAACCCTTCTCGTCCATATGCTTATCCAATTTTATCTTAAAGCTCCCTATAGTTTTTAATCCCACTATAACACTTGGTAGTCCATTCCACTCATCTACAACTCTGTTACCAAACCAATATTTGCCTATATCTTTTCTGAAACGAAATTTATCTAATTTGAAGCCATTGGTACGAGTTCTTTCGCTATCACTGAGCTTTAGTACATTTGTCATGTCCCCTTTGTTAATCCCACTAACCCACTTGAACACCTCTATCATATCCCCTCTAACTCTGCGTCTCTCTAATGAATGTAAGCCTAATTTCTTCAACCTTTCTTTATACGGAAGATTTCTAATATTATGGATCATTTTTGTCATTCTACGTTGTACTCTCTCCAATGAATCTATGTCCATTCTGTAATAAGGACACCAAATTAGAACAGCATAATCCATATGGGGTCTCACTAATGACAAGTAAAGTTTTAAGATAACATCAGCAGTTCTGTTACTCACACTCCTAGAGATGAACCCGAGAATCCTGTTTGCCTTTTTTTTTTTTTAAAAAATGATACCCCAGCACCAACTCCAACCGACTTCTGGAATGGAGTGTGGAAGAAAGGGAGCTGCCTGGTCGCAGTGGAGCCCCAGCTCAACTGTGTCACTAACGGACGGAATACAACTAAGTGTAACTAAGTGTAAGTGTAAGTGTAAAACTCACACACATCCAGGTCACCCAGGAGAAGACCCAGAGACCAGGGTTACCAAGGTCGCTCCAGCACTCCCCCGGCCCCTGACCACCCGGAGAGGTTCCGATCTCGGCAGGCAGACATGCAGCGGAGCCAAAGCCACAAGCCCTTCCACCACACTTCCAGGCACACCCTTCATATTAATCGTCCCCCCAGGCCAGGCGCCTGATGGACTATTATCTAGTCGAACTTGCGCCCGACCCCTTACTCCAAATGACCACGTGTTCACTCAAGAATTCTCCATTCACTCCTGTCCCCCACCACTTCCCCTGCCTGATCTATAGTCATTCCTCTATCATCCAAAGCCTTTCTTACACAGTCTCTCCATCAAATATGTATTTATGTAGCCTACATATATTAAACAAATATGTGTGCATGGTATGTATAAAGTGCAGGTGTCTGAGCGAGGGTATAAGAACAGAATGTAAACCTAATTTCTTCAAACGGAAGATTTCTAATATTATGGATAATTTTTGTCATTCTACGCTGTACTCTCTCCAATGAATCTATGTCCATTCTGTAATAAGGACACCAAAATTGGACAGCATAATCCATATGGGGTCTCACTAATGACAAGTAAAGTTTTAAGATAACATCAGCAGTTCTGATACTCACACTCCTAGAGATGAACCCGAGAATCCGGTTTGCCTTATTACGAACGCCTATACACTGTTTTCTAGGCTTCAAATGTTCATGTCCCCTTTGTTAATCCCACTTGGAACACCTCTATCATATCCCCTCTAACTCTGCGTCTCTCTAACGAATGTAAGCCTAATTTCTTCAACCTTTCTTTATACGGAAGATTTCTAATATTATGGATCATTTTTGTCATTCTACGTTGTACTCTCTCCAATGAATCTATGTCCATTCTGTAATAAGGACACCAAAATTGAACAGCATAATCCATATGGGGTCTCACTAATGACAAGTAGGCCTAGTTTTAAGATAACATCAGCAGTTCTGTTACTCACACTCCTAGAGATGAACCCGAGAATCCTGTTTGCCTTGTTTCGAACGCTTATACACTGTTGTCTAGGCTTCAAATCATTGCTAACAAACACACCTAGATCTTTCGCACAATTAGAGTTTTCTAATTGTTGTTTATTTTTTATTTGATATACAGTGTTGTTTAATACCGAGGACCGTCGCATTTTAGTATTTTTATTATTAGCCTAACCTAACCTAACCGAAAACTAACCTGTCTCGCGACCGGTCTAAATCCAGCTCAAGTTCCCTGTGTATGGGTGCGCGACGGTCTAAACCCAGCTCAAGTTCCCTGTTTATGGGTTTGCGAAGTTTTGTAATACTTCAATGTATCTATTACAAGTCAAATATACATTTCCGCGCATCATCAAACCATACTAAGTCTACTACTAATAATATTAACCCATTAGTACCAACAGAATAGCGACAAAATAGGGGTAGTATAACTGTAGATTTATCGGGGGGTTTAATATCGTCCTAGGCTAACATTCTAATTTCAATTATACATATTTCGGTGTTTTACCCTAACCTAACGCATATTGACTGAAGGTTGCTGAGCTAGCTGTGGTCCGGCTATTTAATATCGTCCTAACGTTCTAATTTAAATTATCTTTTAGTTAGGCCTAAATGCATCTCCCGCAGGAATGACACATATTGGCAGGTAGCCTAGTGTACGATTCAGACATTCCATTATTGGTGATAAAATAGCCTAGAAAACTTCGGACCCGGAACAAAATGCAAATTATACCGCCAGGGGATCATCCCCCGCCCCCAAAATTATACCGCCAGGGAACCAACTCTCACCCCCCCCCCCCCCCCCAAATCCCCAAGAGTCCACATTAACCCACCTTAAGCCCCCACACTACCCCTAGGCCTATCCTAAAAATAACCATAAAAAAAAAACATTTGTAACTACACCAGCTTAATAGCCTATTCCTGGAAATATGATAAGCAGTCAAAACATCGTGCGCAGTTTATCGCAGGCCAGTATCCGGGTGGATCACAAGGCAGGTGGCGACTTTGGTTATGGAAGTCATCAACAAACCACCCAGGGCCCCATGCCACCTCCACACCCAAGGGAACTCCATAACTGGCATACTAACCTCGGGGGAAGCGTATGGGGGCCTGAAATAGAGAGGAAGGGTAAGGATGTGGTAGATCTTCCACCGGTTCAGGAGGCCGCCGAAGATGGTCACATGGCGTACGCGTGGCTACCGTAAACAAACACCCAAAACCCGCGAAATTCACCAACCCCGGCAATTTAAACTTACATACACAAGTTCCTGGATGCTTAGCGAGGTTTGTAGAGAGATTTGGTGGTGTTTGAAGAGGTTTATCGATACTCACCCTGACAGTAAAGGAGCTGGTCTTTGTCTGTCGACCCGCCGCTTCCACTCAGTGCTCGTGTGCAGAGTTGCCACATCACAAAGCATGCTAGATTCACCCTTGGAAATCGCTAAGCGTTTGCCTGATACAATAACCTGTTGAATATAATTTGAAAATAGGCGATGTCTCTACAATAACTCTTACAAATTATATAAATCGTGATTACAGCCCTCCTTTAGAGCTGGTCAAAATCTTTAGACTATCGTTAGAATGCATGTCGCTAAATAGGTATAGTTTCTAAAATAACCCTTACAAACGACAACAAACTCTATAACAAACTTTAATAAGCGTTAAGACCTGTACAGTCTTCTTGGCATTTATGTCCCTAAATGTCATTCATTATCGCTAGATGAAGAGATATATATCAAGATTTAGCATTAACATCAAAGTATTGGCAACGCTGATGAGGAGGGCCTGCCTTATCTCCACGCTCATTGGTCGATTCAAAACACGGGGTTATCGCTTTCGAATTTACCTAATGATAAGATCTATCTATTCACATGTATTCTTACATTGCAAGTATAACAACCGAGTCCTTTAAAATATGCTGGAGTGTTAGGATTAGGGGAAGGGATGGCTAGAGGGACAGAGAGGATGAGAGATGGGTGTAAAGTGTCCCAAACAAGATGGAAGGTGGTCCCCTATTGGTGGAAAATTTAAATGTCCACCAGCAGAGAGATGTCCGCCAGGCGCCAGGTGCCTTTTACGCAATGGATGATCAGGGTGGATGATTGAATGTCAATTTCTGTTACAATTGGTCTCTGAATTAGGCTAGTCGTGATAATAATTAAGTGGGAGTGTTAGATTTGAAACTCATACATAGGCCTAATTACCGTACATTTAAGTAGAAGAAAAACAATGCTCAGTAGAGGCTGTAGAGCACCTATCTCCGCCATGCATGCACACCAGGGACCAGATTTAATAACCGAGTGAGAAGTGACTGCAAGTGGGAGAAGATACAAATAAATGAACCTCTAAGGTGTTGATTCCTCCCTAGCCCACTTGCAGTCATTTTAGTTCATAATAGTTTGTATTTAAAGTCCAGTTTGCGCCTTGTTATGATCCATGGCTGAGATGGCCGGGCCGGTATACTTTCATGCATTACGATATCTTTCAGCTATACTGTATACATAGGCCTATACTTAAGTTAAAAGACCATTACGTCCAGAGAATGTGCATGGCTTACCTATTCGAAAATGGATATTAATCGGGATCGTGTATTCAACCTTTATCAAATAAAATTAACTGTGTTGGTGGTGTAATGGTTTAGAACTTTAGATGCTTATGTTCTGGGTGTGGTGTCCCAAGTTCGAATCCCGGGAGGACCATATGCTTTCATTAGTTTATTCAAGTGCATTGGGGTTTGTAATTGATGATTAATGTTAAGAACGAAGTGTTATTTAATTCAGTCCTACGTCCTAAACGGCGGAATTCAAGGCGACCCTGTTTTGAGCTGCCTCTGTAAAGTTCTTTATTTTGAGATTGGACCGAAGTATCTGATTCCACGTCTTTCTAGGTCTACTCATACGCGCAGCTCCCCCCACATTCACAGTCCGGCATATCTTCACCCAATTCTGATCATCCATATAGATCTCTCCATGTGTCCAAGCCAACCAAATATAATGCAATTAAGTCTGCTCGTGCGCATCACTCCACTGATACTCCCAATGCTCAGGTGCCTTCTTATTTCCTCACTCGATACCCCATCCCCGAGGTTAACCCCACATATCCATCTCTCCATTCTCTTCTCATTCCACTCCATTCTATGAATATGCTATCATCTATCAGTGTGAAATCCGGTAGTGTCACCGTACCATAGTTTCTAAAATAAAATTGACTTCTCAAAGAGCCAGTATACACTTCACTTGATGTATAGTGTATATTAAATCATAGATATAATTGAACAATAATTCGAGGCAATAGCTTTATCACCTTATATTAAGTATTTTGCTAGGGAGGAGGCTGTAGGCACCAGTCGTTCAGCACGGTTCAGGCAAGTACTCCTGGGGAAAGCTTTAAGGATTGCTAGACATCCAGTTTCACCACCTGGTCTCCTTTTTTGTTTTTTTCTGTGTCAGTTACACAAAAAACAATTCTAGCTTGATCTTAGCTTTCTTACATAAAACCATAAGCGCTGCACACCCTACACTAACTTAACTCTTTCTCCAATTTCTTATTTTGGCATAGGGATGCGGCCATCCCACCGCCTACCACTTTGGTTACCAGGTAGGGCCACTCACTGACCACAGAGCTTTGTGGCTGTGTTCAGTAGGGTGGTGCAATTATCTTCTGTAGCAGTGAACCACCGGTTCCTATCTTCAGAACACTCCTGTGCTTGGTATGCTAGGGTAAATGTAATAGCAAAACAGTGCCATCCACGTGAGGGACTGCTTTGGGTCTGCTCCTTCAGTGCTAAGGGTCATAATCCACTTAGTGGAAATGGCACTGTGGAGTGGATCAGTGGGGGGATGTCTGGGAGCTTGGAGGTAGTTTCTGCCACGGCCATCCATTTTGAGGTGCTTCCTCTGGAAGAGGAGCATCAGATTGATGATGAAGATTAATTATTGCTATTATTCTAATTGCAAATCTCACTACTCCTCTGGAACTAATCTCAAGTAAAGTGAGTTACTGTATGAAGAGTAATATGAAATGTAAACATATTTCTTCTATATATTCTCTTTACACCTGCGGCACGATGTCGTAATTTCTTGTAATTTTGGTTGCCATTAGGCAATTTTAACTACAATAGTTTATAATGTACCTCTAGGACTCAAAGGGGTAAATACTATCTTAATAAACCATCTGATTATGCACATGACTTAACTGTCACTAGAGAGAATGTTTTCGGTAGTTATGCAATGTACAAAGTTTCAGAAAAGAGCCATTTTCATGAAAAATCTGCTCAACATCGAGTCATGAAAATCAAGCTTATGCATCCTACCTAAAATTGGCCAAACATGATAGAGCAAGCTTGCAAAATCGGATGTGACTTGGCTTAATCCAACTGTGAATGGTTAAGTACTGTAATTGATGGTACTACAGTATATCAGGATAAAAAATAGGCATAATGTGATACACTTACATTTATTCAGTATTATACACAAATATTTAGGAAAATACATAAAATAATGTCTTATGCATATGACATAAAATAACTTTTGGACAAACTTTGTGACCAATTACTGTATGGCAAAAAACTGTACACATAACAAATTTCAGACCTCGGGCCGCAGTCAAGAATTATCGTCATGTTCATAAAGGATTCACAACACCTATGAGGACCAATGCTTATAAAACTAAAATGTATAGATACAGTAAGTCGTCATAATTGCAACGAGTCCAATATTCTCAAGGAGTCAATATATATGATGGTACCGGTACATTCACTCCATGCTATTTTCTCATTATCATACATAAGTACAGTAGTGAGGATCTGCTGCCTCCTTAATTAATAGACTATTCAGTGGGTGGTGGATTTATGTTCAGTCTTGCTCAAAATTAGTGTCCATACTCTTAAAAAAAAAAAAAAAAAAAAAAAATGCTTATACAGTGTAGTATCTTTTGTGACATTGGCATCAAGACCCCATAGTATTATGGACCCTTGAAACACCAGATGATTTCTCTCGACTCCGGCCCCTACTATTCAGCAAGCACTCTAGGGGACGCATGAGCAAGCAGTGTCGAGGGAGACATAAAAGGGATTTGCCTGTATTTGCTGACATAGAAGACGCACTCTTTTCCCATATACATATGTAACCCATAGACCCACCCTATGTCTTGCACTCATGTAAATCAGTTTTTCTTGAATTTCCGAAGATTTTGGGGTGCCTCTTACATAATGGGGCGTCTTATACACCGGAAAATACAGTACAGTATTTTATATTTTGTTTACCGTTCATACCAGATGGTAACTCCTGAGGCTCTTTCCTACAACCTGACAATTTGTTCTGCTTAGTAAAAGACCTCTTGGGATCAAAGAATAAAAAAAAGCTCTTGCTGAAACTTTTGAATCTGAGAACTCCTCTCTAAGTGGAATAAAATTGTCTGGTGGTAGCTAGATCAGATATTAGGAGTTGTCATCCAGTTACAAAATATGACCTGGCTTATTTTTTGTCTTGGTGACTCGGTGGTTAAATTTCGGCCTTCAGTGCTAGGGATTCTCAAGCTAGTAGGGATTCAAATCTTCAATGATACTAATAATGTTAAAATATCCCACGATACCGTTATGTAAATAATGTAGTTGCTACCAGACCAGTATAACAGGTAATATAAACAATATCTACCCATAATACCAATAATGAAAATTATATTTAAGTAATCACCTTAACTAATAAGTCTCACATTATATCAGTTGCCAGCAAAGATTGAGAGACTACCATTATTGTACTTGCTAGAATCCTTAACCCCTTCTGTACCGGCGACGTCTCTTCAATTTTATTCTAGCTATATTTAGACGATTTGTTGCAGTTTAGGAAGGACGTCTACCAATTAAATGGATTCAGACTATCTCAATTAATCATTTTAGCTACGATATAACCTTCCTAAGCTTCATAAAATCGTCTGAAAGTAGCTTAAATCAAATAAAAAACTTCGGCGGTACTGAAGGGGTTAATCTGGAGTCACAGCAGTGCCTTTTCTATCAATCTATTATCAACACATTTATTCTGGCAATATTTTGGGGTTCACAGTAATGATATCGTTATGTAAACTGAAGGACTATTGTTATAGGTTGCTAAATTCTTATAATACTTAAGTTAAGATGGTCTATCTATCTATCTACTTCCAGAAGCCTCGATCCCTGTAGGGTGGCAGTGAATGAATCACCTCCATGCACCCGTCCTGTCAAGATGGTACCAGACCAAAATTACCAATAACGTTAGCGGGGAAATGTGCTATTGTGACTCCTATCTGCGAAATGTTGTCAATATAGTGCTCTTCCTCAAATATTTTTTTTATTCACTCCTACTAAAGTTTCTCCAGACTAGAGGCCGAAATTGTAGAGCCAAATCAATAGTTCGCTGAAAACCTTGACAATAAAATGTGTGAAATCCAGAGAAAAGGGACATTAACTCGACCCTTTAGCGGTGTGAAACAAAAGTATACTATACCCTATTCATTATAGGTAGGCCAGAAATCCAATCTTCAAACTATCATAACTCAATATGGAATTGGGGTAATCGGCCTATTATTTCTAGGATTTGGAAAGAGTCAATCAATTAACCTCTGAAGTGCGCATGGGGGTAATTGGAAACGTCCCCCTGTGCTGACGTATTTGAGGTATTTCCGTCACTAAAATATTCATTGTGCCATTAATAGCATTAATACTTATCCATATGCGCCTATTATGGGTTGATTATAAAGGTATTAACCTGAAACAACAATAAAACGAGTGAAAACAGCGTTTGGATGGTCAAAATCGGAGATATAGCCCGCGAGTTGTATAATGTATGGGTGAGGCAATCTGCTTTCCCGCCAATTTTCCCCAAGGCCACTGAGACACAGTCGATCGATACTCTCTTGCACTCGCTTGCTATCAGTGATGACCACACCCTCCAATCGGGTTTCTAATGTTAGCACGAAAATATACCTCAGAATAAGGGAATAACAGGGAAAATAGGTGATAACTGAAGGAGAGGAGGAAAGTGGGGAAGGAGGGGAGGTAGAGGACTGAGATTTTGCATGGCCCAGGGGCCAAAAAAAAAAAAAAAAATAAAAAAAAAAAATATAAAAAAAAAATTTTTTTTCGATGTCAAAAGTTGATTTTTGTTTTCTCTGACTCTTAAGAGTCTCCCCGCAGTGCGCCGGGGGAACTCTTAAGAGTCTCCCCGCAGCTCCCGGGTTAATAGGTGTGGGAAATTACAAACCTCCCTGAGTTACAAGAAGTTAGGGGTAAGATTTCTGGTCTAATCATAATAAATAGACTATATTCACAAGCTATTAGAAAGCTGTGGGGACGGTCATGGAAACGCAAAACTTGGTCTTACCGGTACGCAGGTCATGTCTTTACAACACAACCTTTTTCCATCTTGTGGGTATAATTCCTCCAGACTCCTTAGAACAGTATTACAGTGTACTGTTTATGAGCAAGTTTGTAAGTGAACTATTGATTTACACTGGACAGGCATTCCTCATTTTAAGTAGATTCATTTTTACACTATTCTTTGATTAGGGAAAACAAATATTTTTTAAAGTTGTTATGCTTCACTATTAAGTTGTAAACGAGACAACAAAGGTGCCGACTGTAATTGCAAGGAAAATGACAAAAGAAAAAATTTCACTTAAGTCTTTTTCTTTGAGGAACATGGTTATGACTTTAAGTGAGCAATTACTGTACAGTACCACTTAGTTACTAATAAGGAAAGAGGGTCGTGTGCTTTGTATAAAATATCCTCGGGTTGGCTGCAAGTGCTGGGGTCTACGGGATCTCACAAATTTATTAATGTTTTTTATTATGGAAATTTTATCCATGGGATTTACCACACTCGGAATAGAGGCCTTCACAGCTGCGGGTATTATGCCTGAATCGTGCGACTGTCGCCTAGCAACGAGACAGAGGTGTTCATCGATGTCATCCAAAATACTTACCATGAATGAATGGATAAAAACTGACAGGTGAAAACAGTAAAGACTTTGGATGGTCACAATAAGCCCCAATGTCACTTTTCTAGCCTTCAATCACATTGAGTAGACTAGCCAATCTGTATGCGGTGGTACGTTTAGTACGCAAATTGAGTAACAGTACAGGTATCACTCACAAAAAGTTAGTACAGTAGTTAGATAAATAAATTTAGACTACAAATGTATGATAGTTAATTAAGGTGTATTCTCATTCCAATTGTCTAAATCTAACTTTATTCATTTTCATTATCGTTATCGCGTACTATTTAGACCACAGCGTACACATTGGCTGGTTTACCTTAAGTTCGCAGCTATGACAAGGCCTCTATTAACATATTGACAAGTTATCCTTTTTAGTATACGATGAAGCCTTTCTTCCATATATTCTGGCTAACATTAGTCAATCTTATTCAATTTAGGAAGGGACTGAGGGAATCAGAAGGTTAAATGAGACTACATTACCCCTTCTATTTTGAAAAAGCGTTCAAAAGGAAAATAAAATCGTCTAATGCTAGCCAGAGTATAGTCAAATTAAGCTCCATAGTACCGAAGGAGTAATTAGGTTAACCCCTTCAAGATACGATGACGCATTTCTTCTGACTAAAGAATTATTAGAAGATTTTATACAGTTTAGGAAGGATGTGTAAGATTGAAAGGGGTAAAAACTATATTATTTAACCCTCTGCTTTCCAAAACTATATTATTTAACCCTCTGCTTTCCAAAACTATATTATTTAACCCTCTGCTTTCCAAACCTATATTATTTAACCCTCTGCTTTCCAAAACTATATTATTTAACCCTCTGCTTTCCAAAACTATATTATTTAACCCTCTGCTTTCCAAAACTATATTATTTAACCCTCTGCTTTCCAAAACTATATTATTTAACCCTCTGCTTTCCAAAACTATATTATTTAACCCTCTGCTTTCCCAAACTATATTATTTAACCCTCTGCTTTCCAAAACTATATTATTTAACCCTCTGCTTTCCAAAACTATATTATTTAACCCTCTGCTTTCCAAAACTATATTATTTAACCCTCTGCTTTCCAAAACTATATTATTTAACTCTCTGCTTTCCAAAACTATATTATTTAACCCTCTGCTTTCCAAAACTATATTATTTAACCCTCTGCTTTCCAAAACTATATTATTTAACCCTCTGCTTTCCAAAACTATATTATTTAACCCTCTGCTTTCCAAAACTCCTTTGTATACTGAATAAAATTGTCTAATGATAGCCCAAATGAAAGGAAGGAACACGTCCTCGAATACCTCAAGGGTTGAAGGTAGTTTAGTGTGGGGTGTCCTGGTGGGGGGGCTTCTGAAGCATACATTATTTCGTTTGCAAAGAAACTACAGCATCGTCTATGCTTGCAGACAACTAAGGGGGGAATCACACTAGAGCATTTATCGCCAATTTTCAAAGGCCAACATTTTTCTGGCAACAATGTAGTATCTTTCGCACTGGTATTGAAAACTAGACTGAAGAAGGGGCAGAATTCTCATAAAAGGCCAACATTTTTCCAGTAACATATCTGGGATGAGTGAGGCCAGCTATGGAAAGTGCCCCAGGTTACATATACCTTTCTCTAGTACTTGTTACTAGTGTTTGAGTGTGGGGTGTATGTGTGAACGGCATTAAGTTGTGTGACCAAGAGTCAGAGCGGGTAGTAGTGGATGAAACTTGCTGCAAATATAACAATAACTTTTATAGCTCCTTGGTGGTCTAGTTGGCTTGGTATTGGACTTCTACGCTACGGGCCCGGGTTCGAAGCCTGGCCTGGTTATCTGGTAAAAATTTTAATACTTTGCATTGCTATTAGAAACTAGACTGAAGATAGATTAATATAGGTGACAGTAATTATATAAGTTGAACTCCTATGCTGCAAGACCCGAGTTGCCGATGAAAAGTTGACGGAAAAGGTGCTCATGTGATACGGGTTTAAATCTGGTTTGCCCTTTTACGCTTCTTACAATAAATTAAGTATGTATAAGCTTGTTCACCACCCTCTCGAGTGCTTTCATTACCAACTGTTAACCCTTTCAGCACAATGACTCCTTTTTTGACATTTATTCTGGCTATCATTAGACAATTTTATAGTTGAAGAAAGTCCTACATTATTCAGACGGTTTATTAAGATGGTACTTATCCCTTTGAGCCCTGGAGGTAGATCATAAACTAAAGAGAATTGTCTCAAGGTAACCAGAATATAACAAGGAAAATAACATCATCGTGCTGAAAGAGTTGAGGCGGATTTACAGAATGACTTCTCTCACAATTTTTTTCTGGTGACATTTTAAGACTGACCTGCACTGGTATCGGCAACAACAATGAAGGTAAATTATTATTAGTGACAGAATTTGTAGATAGGCTAGTTTAGAAGGTGCCAGATCAGAGATACTGAAATACATTGTGGTAAAAATTAAAAAGTGGAGCGTTAGATCACGTAAATCTGCTTAGGAAACAGATTCACTTGCTCGATGTAGTGATGTACATCCATGTGGTGTTTTTTTTTTTTTTTTTTTTTAAATTTTATTTCACTAACGTGTTATTTCCACATAGCGATTTTGATAAGTTCTTTTGTCTTTATATTGTGTCGTCCCTGTTTTGGTTTGTTTGTTTTGCAAGTTTTACATTATAATCTTACTCTAACTCACCAGCATTTGTATTATACTTCTATCCATATTTTGACACCTATAGTAAACTACCTCCAATCTAGTAGCCAATACCAGAGCAAAATAGTCTCTAAAATATGACCACAATAAAGTTACTCATCATAAGTGGGAAAAAGCGCTCACGTAAATTAGTCTTTACAACCTGCATGGACAAAATGTGTCAACTTGTCTGAAATGCTGCATTAAAGTACAAATAGTATTATGTCAAGTTTATATTAATTTTGAGTTCAAAATGGATGTTTTCTATCGTCTCCACAAAGTCACTACAATTATGAACGTTTTGCTTGACTTCAGGAGTTTCTATATGCTGTATTATCCTGTACAGTTGCCCACATACATTTGAATCCTCTGTGATTTTATGAAAAAAAAAAAAAAAATCTTTTGTGGTTCTCAGTGGTCTGGTTAAAAAAAAATAAAAAAATAAAAAATAAAAGACTTCCAAGAATAATTTGTTATAAAACAATTAATTATTCATATAACTAAATGGCTGCATAAGAAACTACACTCGTTAGTCACACTATTTTCTTCTTTTATGCATAAAATCATAGGAGTGAATACAAATTCATATGGTCAATTGCACAATCTTGACCAATCTGTTGAAAGTGCATCAGAAATATCATAATATCCATCAACTTGCCAAATATTGTAGAGCATCAATTATGACTACTAAGGCGGCTTAGTCCTTTATGTTCTAAATCATTACGCAACACCTTACTGAGCAATGGCGGGGCTATAGTCTGTTCACAGTCAGTTGGCAACTCTCACTCTACTTCTAATTTTTGCTGTCATTATAATTACAAAATTAGCTTGATCAGACCACAGAGTTATGGGCACAACTCTCATAGGGCTGGCCTGAAGGGTGAAATTAGAGTTAGCCAAGGAGATTTCATCTTTATATAAAAACAAAAACAAATCTGGGAATTGGGATACTATCTCATCTCTTTGTCTGGACTTTAGTTAAGTAGTTGAGGTGAATCTCCCTCACGTAGCTTTGGTGTGGCCACGGTCAAGGAAGATGTCCCTGACCAATGTTCATGCCTCTCACCCTCGCTAGCCCTCCCTCATGTTAACAGACTATAGTGGGTAACAACTAGTGGTCGCCGCGGGTTCTCAGATATTGTCACGTTTCTGCTAGGTACATATTTACCGTCCTTTTTTGTTAAGATTCGCCCTTTTCCAATTTTATTCAGGTGATCATAAATGCCCTATAACCGTGTTTTAGCTGGTAATTTTGCTAATTATCAATGTCTACAGCTCCAACTTCCTTATACCCAATACTCGCAAGTAGTCAATTGTCATCTCCCCGTCTTGATTACCGACCTGTGACTTAAAAAATATGGCAGGTGTCTCTCTCATTTAAAATATATTATGCTTGTTTACCATTAACCCTTCTGGTATTATGATGCTATATTCCCTATTATTCTGGCGACCTTCAGACAATTATATTCAGTTTAGGAGGGAATTTTGGAAGTCAGATGGTTAATAGACATATACACCATCCCTTTGATTCCTAGAGAACCTTCCAAAGCTGAGTAAAATGGTCTAATGTTAGTCAGAATAAATAGAAGTGTCATCTTATACTGAAAGGGTTGACACATTTTTGGGGCATGTCTCTTTCATTCAAAAAATAGTATTAAACTTCATTAAACCTTTTACAAGTTCTTTTTTATAGGATTTCTCTAATAATAAACTGCATAAAATTACAATAACTGAAAACAAAACATAAATAGAATCAAATAACGGCCAGCAGCCTACCTTTGTTAAGTCAAATGCTTTTATTTTATCATCTAGACCCTTAATCCCTTAACCCCTTCTGTACCGGGAAGTCTTTTGTACTTTATTTGTGCTACTTTTAGACAATTTTATTTAGCTTAAAAAGGGCCTCCAACAGTTAACAGACTTCGAATCAACTCAGTGAACCATTTTTACTACCACATATCCTTCATAAGCTGCACAAAATCGTCTAAATATAGCTAGAATAACATTAAAGAGACGTCGCCGGTACAGAAGGGGTTAACTTTAGGAGGCCTTTCCTGAGCATGATAAAATGACCTAGTGTTAGTCACCAACCAGGGTAAATACTGGAAACTGTTAAGTTGAATACCATTGTTTATAAATAGTCTGAATAAACCATTACATGGTTCTGATTGATACTTACAGTTTCTTACAGTTTCTTACAGTAGATCCTCTGGAAAAAGGCAAACTATGCCTGTGTATCCAGCTCAGTACCAGTGCTTGCACTGCTGCGGTCGTTCACGGTGTTGGCGGCGGCGGTAGCAGACGCAACATTTTTACTATTCTGTATTTTTGTTTTATAATCAAACTTCAAATCTTGTCTTCCCCATGCTTTATCAAGATTACTTTCAAACTCCCTTATTGATTCGGAATCGACTACATACTGTAGTCGATACAATTAACACAAATGTAAATTCAACTTATTGAACTTTTTCACACAGGATAGATATTGTTATAAGCAGGCTAAATAATATAAATCCCTAACAGTAGTAACAAAAATATCTAAAGGTTAAATCAATATACAAATACTATACAGTACTGCATCTCATGGGAAGCAACAACAAATAAAATAAAATAATAATAATAATAAACAAAGTGAACAAATATCAAATGATCTTACATAATAATGATAATGATAGAGCATTATAAAGTAAACTCATGTTTTTACAAAGATTACCAACAGTAAGAACACTTCTGAAAACACAATATCCGGATAAAAAACAAGATGAACTTAACCCTCTCAGTACTATAGTCTTTTCATTATAGGTAGGCCAAAAATCCTGACCATTAATCTGTATAACTAAAAAACTACTAAATTACTTGAGCTAATATTCGTACTATTTTGAAAGAGTTTTAGTCCTTTTTGGAAATACAGAGATAAGTAGCAGCAGCAGATGATGATGATTGTGCATTTATTTTAGTTTATTCAAGTGCATTGGGGTTTGTAAATAATAATAAAAACTATTTGTCTACAGCCTACTGGGCAGAAGCCCTCATAAGGCTGGGATTGGGGTTTGTTGTTGTTGTTGTTGTTGTTGTTGTTGTACCCTAAGCTGCCTGGCCGAACAGCCCCGAGTCCCTAAGGAAGGCCATGGCCACGGTCGGGCTTTCCCACAGAGCTCTCAGAGTGTAAATTGTGTTGTTGGCGTAAGTGGTTGTGTGAAATGCAGTCTTCTATGATGTGTTTAATGGTATGGGGTGCTGTGTTACAACCCGGGCAGGTGTCGACGACAGAGTCATCCAGTCTCTTCTGATAGCTCAGAAGAGCTGGATTGTGTCCGCATCTCAGCCTGGCCAGGTGGACTCTGTCCTCGCGAGGAAGGGAGGATTCAGAAGGATGGATTTCGGGAGGTCGTGCTTGCAGCTGCGTGTTGTCTATGAGTGAGTGGATGGAACGGTGAGTTATATGAGTATGGATGTGCTTCCGGAAGTTGGTTTGGGGTGGGCAGGGAGGGAGAGAAGACAGTATTTGTGTGTGATAGCGTGTGCTGGGTGTTGTTTTGATATTTCTTGGTGTCTGTGGGTGTGTTGCCATGTAGTGTAGTGGGTGGTGTTGATTCGTAGAGGCTGCTTCCAGGAATTGAGTGCCTCTCATGTCTAGATGATCTTTGACTTTGAGAACTTTGGTTTCTTGATGTAGGTGATCTGTGGGTGTAGTAGCTGTGCATCCTGTGATGATTTTCAGGGCTTTATTTTGAATAGTCTGTAAGGTCTTATGATGTGTTTGAGCTAGGTTAGAAGCCCAGGCCGGGCTTGCGTATTCCATAACTGATCTTATGTATTGTTTGTAGACTGTGGTGGTGGTTTCTTTGTTGTGTCCAAATTTTGTGTGGGCAAGTGATCTGAGGGCATTAAGTCTGGGTGTCAGTTTCTTTTTCGTGTTTGTGGTGTGCTGTTTGAATGTCATTTGGGTGTCGGGGTTTGTAATTGATGATTAATGTTAAGAACGGGGGGTTACTTAATAATAGCCCTCTGGCCCTTATAAGGCTAGTGCTTGGTGAGGTGGAGTCAAGTCATGTAGTAGTCTACTAGTCCACGTTATACGTCGTTATATAGTCCTATGATATTCCGGCAAAATTGAATGAATCAGAGTCAGGGAGGATGTCATTTAAAGATCTGCATTGCATGAATTGTCGTTTTTCAATGTCAAATGCTGGGCAGTCACGAGATACAGAGGCTAGGGGACACAATTTCTGGCCTACTTATAATGATTGGAGTATAAGGCGATACTTTAATGTTATTCTGGGTAACAGGAGGCGATAATATTCAGATTATGAATAGTAGTACAGTAATAAGATTAATACAAACACCATTTGAGGAGGAGCATTTCAATTACATTTCATTTAGACTTACATCAGGTCAGGACCTGATGTATCTACAAGCAAAACATTGTCAATAAAGTGCTCCTCCTCAAATGGTGTTTACAAGTATTAATAGTTTAACTAGACCACTGAATCTGAAAAGAAAAAAAATCTCCTGGCTGGCCTGCACCTTATGGGTTATATTCTCAGTTGACACATAACAAAGAGGTCCAATCTATCTCAATCAACCCTTAAGACTGTAGCAGGGTGTCTAGCAATCAATAGGTTCAGCTTTGCCAGTCGCAAATCCTAAATCGTCTAATGATAACACAAATAAATGATATGGCTTGTATGGTTGTAAACAGATTTGCCAAGTGACACAAACACATATAAACGAAGCCTGTACACTTCTCCTAAGATAATATTGTTACATTTCCCTGCAATATAAAGGTAGTGGTGAGCATTACCAGTGGGAAGCAAGTCAAAAGGGCCCACTTCTAAGGGGCCACACTCCTGAATGACCACATTAAAAAGGCCACACTCCTGAATGCCCATAGATCATAAGGGCCACACTCCTGAATGACCATAGATCACAAGGGCCACACTCCTGAATGGCCATAGATCACAAGGGCCACACTCCTGAATGGCCAGATAAAAAGTGCCATACTCCTGAATGACCACAGATTAACAGAGCCCCACTCATAAATGGTCACACCCCTAGGTAGCCACAAATAAAAATAGCCCCACTTTTCAACAGCCACAAATCGAAACTTAAATTTGACCCCGACTGCATGGATTGATTTTCCCGAGGGTTACAAAGAGGGATCGATAACCACAAATCAAAAAATAATAAACACCATGAAAACCCACTCCGACAAAATAATTAACACCACGAACACCCACTCAGACAAAATAATGCCACAAACACCCACTGCGACAATATCAACAAATAATAAACGCCACAAACACACACTCGGACAAAATAATAAATGCCACGAACACCCACTGCGACAATATTAACAAATAATAAACGCCACAAACACCCACTCGGACAAAATAATGGATTCCCCAAGATCTCTGGCGTACAAAAATAGCAGACGATCTATCATCATTCCACTCATAAAAACATACGCTGCAGCATGAAACCTAAAATTGTGCCTAATAATTGTGCTAAAGTCTTCCATTACATATATGCCATAAGTCTATACTATAGAATAGATTTACTAATCCTGATATATTGGAAATTTACGCCACATTAAATTGATAAAACAAGGCCAAAAATGTAGGAAGCAAAAATAAATAAAATATAATAAATATTAAAATATAATAAACAAAGATATATACAGTAAAACAAAAAAACGCTGAAAGGTCGATCTACTGTATTCCCACACTCCTGCCTGTACTACTTAATTCTGTCAACATTATCAGATCGCTGTATTTTCACATTCCTGGATTTGTAATTGGCTCTGTAATCAATAATACAGTTAACATATTAACCGTTCAGTATACAGTATCAATTAAAATGTAAAACTTGAAAACTAAACAAACCAAAACTGGGACAAAGACAATATAAAGTCAAATTAACTTATCAAAATCGCTACACAAGACACATAGCTTCATCTTATTTTGCCTTTATATTGTCTTTGTCCAAGTTTTGGTTTGTTTAGTTTGCAAGTTCTACAGTTTAATTAGTAGACTATTTTAGGCAGTTTAGGAAGGTTCACTTAGAGTCAAACAGTAAGCAGATAGATATTATCCTTTTGGCACCCAGAGGCCCTTCCTAAGCTGAATATAATCGTCTAATAATAGCTTGAATAAATTGAATAATGGTGTTATCAAACTCCTATCATTATACATGGCACCATTTTTCAGTTTGTCATAGTCAACTATAAATCAATGACTGAAAATTTGCACACATACTTAAGGGAGCCCACCTCACTTTTTTTCTCTAAAAGGCCAACAAAATAGACTTGATCAAAAGGGCGTCTTATAGGCCGGCAAATACGGTATACAGTATAATAATAATAAGCCTACCTCATCAAAATAATTCTGGACTATTTTCTAGAACACACACAATTATATTAACACAAAAATAAACCTTCATTACACCCTAGCCGATATTACCATAAAAGCTTTGTTATAAAATATATGTAGGCCTACTGTATATATTTAAAAAAAAAAAAAAAAAAAAAAAAAAAAAAAAAAAAAAAAAAAATTATACATAGCCTACAGGTAAGTTATAAGTGCAGTGGAATTTATGTATAGCCTAAACTACCATACAGTACTTTTTTTCTTATCAGTTACTCTCGATAAACTGTTTCATACATTATTCTGAATTGTGTGGGGTTTGGTTTGTTTATTTTGCAAGTTTTACATTATAATATTCATGCTGGTCGTGAGTTGATTTGCGTTCATTTATATTCATTTCGTTTATTTGCTTTGAATGATTTGTATCTATGATCTACTTTGAACGAATCAGAATAAATTATGGTGCATCTGAAGCCTGTGTCACACGAACAGTTTTACCGGCTACGTGTATCATCGCCTCTTGTCCACAACCATTATCTTATTATCTTGAGGAATTTGTGCTTTTTATTCATGTGCAAGATAATGAGTATGTATTAATGATCACGTAAAGTGGTTTTATTCCACTGTTCATTATTACAGAACAAATTTTATGTTAAAATCATTAAGCTTCAATACAAAGTTGTAAATCAGACAAAAAAGGTGAATAATCCCAAGAAAAATTACAAATAATAATTGCTTGACTTAAAGCACCTTTATTAAAGTTTTGTTGTCAAGAACTTAACTACACCTTTAAGTAAGGAATGACTGTACGGTCCTGTCACAATGGAGGCGAGAAACATTGAATTGCATCAGTCTGGTGTCTGCTACAAGTATCCTAATAATATACAGAATTTGTGCCAATTGATTAGTACGTCATTAAAGTACTCTTCCAACCTGGATACCGCGACTCCGATACACCTGCCGCTACAAGTGCTCGCGTGACTCGGACTATAATGTCAATAACACTAAGAGCCGCCACTGCATTAAAATTGTCACAAACACAAACACGCCTCTATAAGCAACACAACTCAGGTTTTGTTCCCTGTATGTTTTATGCCCTCAGTAATATTAGGACAGTCGTCATGTACCCAGCACCAGCAAACTTGATAGTAAACTTGATACTTATCCTCTGTTTATTTTATTAAGCGTTGTTTCCACATAGCGATTTTGATTAGTTCTTTGGCATTTATCTTGTGTCGTCCCATTTTTATTTTTTATTTTTTTTTGCAAGTTTTACATTATAACTCATAAAGGGCTAGAGCAAACGGGCTGTAAATTCCCACATCTATTACCTGATCAACTCTTCCAAAATTGTAATAATTCGTATTTGTTTTCACCAACCCACCAATTATTTTACAAATCAACCTAACTAGTGAAATCAATTGAAGTAATGAATACATGTGGTACTCCAAGGACTCAAACCTAGGATATATACTCGCACTTTCATTCTGCTTTAGTTAGAAGACATTAGGCGGTTACAATTAAAGTTCCATGGTGCCGGGTATATGACAGTAAAGTTAGTTAGGGCTATTAAGGTTTTTCTAGTGTGATATCAAGGGTAAAGGGTGACTGTGATGCACTTGTGACTCTAAATGTTAGAGCTTGTGAAGGTGTTGTTATTATAATGTAAATCTTGCAAAATAAACAAACCAAAACTTGGACGAACACAGTAAAAAGACAAAACAACTTATCAAAATCGCTATGTGGAAACAACGCTTAAGCAAAATAATAATTTATAAATAAATATATAATATATTAATAAAAAATAAAGGGCATAGTAGAACCTTGTGGTGGTTTATAGGGTAGGTGGCATCTTCAATACAGTGGGGAATCTGGACAGTAGAGTTGGTTTTGCAAACTTTTAAGAAGGTGACAAATTGGGCGGTAAATTAAGACTTTCTTATGTTGATTTTGAGAGTATTTTTTATTTTATTTTTTATTTTGCTAAAGCATTCTTTCCACATAGCGATTTTGATAAGTTCTTTTGTCTTTATATTGTATCGTTCCTGTTTTGGTTTGTTTATTTTACAAGTTTTACATTATATTTTCTATGACACAGTATTTTTAGGGAGCACGACAATTTTAATGCAGCATCAACTTTAGGATTAAACTCAGCTTTAGAGATTATAAGGGTATATTGGAGAGACTTTAATGAGGTGACGACTTTAACGCAGCTGCGAATTTGGATTGCAGAGTTGGTTATGGTGATTTATAGGGTAAGTGGCGACTTTAATGCAGCGATGACTTTAAGACTCGTATTTCTGACAATCCCCATCATTGTCGGTGGTCAGTACTATAGTTTCATAGACCTCCTATACCAGTCAATATGCTAGGCTATACTCCAGTTTTTCCAGATGACAGTAAACGTGTTTATAGCCAAATATCTTGTTTATTAGGAAATATTTGGCAAAAATATGATGCAGAGACAAAGTAGTTTCTTATTTTTCCATTAGTTATCCAGAAATCAATTACTAACGGACTAAAATCTCCGCCAAGTGAAAGTAAAATTCTAGTATCGTGTATCATAACGACTGGCTAGAAATACAGTAATGACTACCGACGATGGGGAATACGAGCCTGAGGAGCATTCACGTTTGGTTCTTCCCCGTTTCCGCCCAGGACCTCCAAAACTCGACTCTCCGCTCACACAACAGGATTTGATTGTGCTCCGTTGATCAACTTACTACAATCTAGGACATACACTATCATCTATATAAAGTATTGTATTGTCCTGTAAATCAGGATACACTTTCATATACAGCCAGTGTACAAATGAGAGAGAGAGAGAGAGAGAGAGAGAGAGAGAGAGAGAGAGAGAGAGAGAGAGAGAGAGAGAGAGAGAGAGAGAGAGAGAGAGAGAGAGAGAGAGAGAGAGAGAGAGAGAGAGAGAGAGAGAGAGAGAGAGAGAGAGAGAGAGAGAGAGAGAGAGAGATAGGATACACTTCATATACAACTAATAGTGAGACATTTCATATAGTCAATGGACAAATGAGAGAGAGTGAGAGTGAGAGATAGGATACACTTCATATACAACTAATAGTGAGACATTTCATATAGTCAATGGACAAATGAGAGAGAGAGAGAGACTTCATAGAGCCACTGTACAAATGGGAGAGAGTGAGTGAGAGTGAGAATGAAAGAAAGCACAGATGGTATAGAGCTGAAGCCTAAAACATGAAGCAATAAAAGTGAGGCATTAGTTTATGACCTTAGAGAGCTAGAAGGTATCGCGCCACCCCACACCTCATCCAGTCCACGCCCTATATCCGACACACCTGGCGCCAGACACACCCGGCACCAGACACACCCGGCGCCAGACACACCCAGCGCCAGATACAACCGACGCCAGATACACCCGGCACCAGACACACCCAGCTCTGTACACAAACCGGCGCCAGACACACTCGGCGCCGGATATATACAGCACCATACTTACCCAGCGTCGTACATACCCGGCGCCAGACATACCCTAGAGACCTTATAGTAACAGAGATCGGCCAACCTCCGCCATATTGGTGCCATTGGTGTTATTAGCCTCTTGCCACACTCAATTGACCACTTGCGAGTTTCAGGCCATAAGGAAGTTCGGCCTATAAACATCGATATTCAACACAAATACAGTAATCATATAGGTTTCTGATGGATAAATAGTATGGTGCATTTGTTTTTATATATTTTTAGAATGACTAGAACCATATTTTAGCTGGTAATTCCTCTAAATATCTATGTCTACAGCTCCAACTTCCTTATAGAACGAAACTCGCAAGTTGTCAATTATGTCCATACAATTGGTTAACATTTTACAATCAATTATGTCCATACCTTGAGTTAACATTTGGCAATACAAGTACAGTACAAGACATAATTTGGTCTTTGGGTCTAACAGCTGTAGGCTATTCTTAAACCTTTCCACCGTGCAACCTTACTCCTTAATAAACGAAATAAGTTAAATTGTTAGCTTTTAAAACTTGGGAGATTTCAAGTTCTCTTTCATTAATTAACACTCGGTTCCAATATTTGTGTTCACCATAGGCTGGACGACACCCAACCCATACGTCTTAGAATATGGCTGTAAAATAATCCTATTATTTGATAATTACAGAATCACCATGGCGCCCAAATAACAAGATGGTCGATCTCCCTTACTACAGGATTTCTAAACTACCCGACATGAGAGGACACTTGACACCTGGCATCGTATGACACCCGACGCCTGACACCAGTTGCCCCTCCCTCCGGCGCCACACACCTGGTGATGGTGGTGGGTCGTCTCAGCAAATGGTTGGCATCGTCTCCCTTATATCTAAATAAATACTGCTTCTCTTGTGGACACCAGAAACCTGCAGAAATAATATGAATTTTTAGAGACATATTACAATAAATGGAAAATATAGTGACTTATGTATACCTGTAATAATCAATAATTATTATGTTCCTTCCAACAACCAACTATACTCCTAAAATCGATTAATGAAATTTACAAACACATGTGGCAGTCCGTGGATTCGAATCCAGGATGCTCACACCGAAAATCAACACCTTATGCATCGCACCACGAAGACAGTTATTAGGTCTTTTAGTAAACATCACTTCTTCCAGTAGAATTCCATAGTGCTTGAAACACTTTCTATCTATCTATCTATTGCCAAATGCCTTGTTCCCACTTATGAGGGTGGCCATACACTTAACACACCCAAGCGGACCTGTCCCCTGTGAGAAGGACAATCTGTGCCAGTTTATTTATGGATTTATAGGATTGACCAATCAACTTAGGGTCTGTCCGACTCCGAGGCCCTGGCCCTCTATGTATCTTTCAAGCACTATTTTTCTACAGTGGTGAGTGGCTAGTCCATCCACTAACCTGCTTCACCCTTAGGTAAGAAGTACAGATATGTATAAATTTGACTCCCCTAGATGGGTTGCCAACCACACTTTGCCACAGATTATTACCCCAGATGAGATGTCACAATTGTCTGTCTGGTACAGTCAAGTTGCTATTTACTGATGGGTGCGAAGAGGTCATATTCAGTAAGAAATATTACCTTTTTTCACCCACAGTAACAGTAAATAGGAACCTGAAGTTAGGGGACAGATAATGTTATGTGAAAAGAGGCATCAGATGTGAAGAGACTGACCAAATATCTCCTTTTGCCTGGATGGAACGTGTCATCTCGGTTGTGAGCCCAGTGTACTACCAATTACACATTAAGGCGGATTTATACAAGCACATTTTCAACAATTTTTGATCCTCTATTTTTTTTTGGTAGAAGATGGTAGATACTGACTTACATGCTGTGGTGTGTGGTAGGGTAGTGGTAGAGGGTGGTATAGGGTGGTATAGAGTGTATGGTAGGGGCTTACATGGTGTGGTGTGTGTGGTAGGGTAGTGGTAGAGGATGGTAGGTACGGACTTACATGGTGTGGTGTATGGTAGGTATGGACTTACATGGTGTGATGTATGTGGTGTATGGTAGGGTAGTGGTAGAGGGTGGTAGGTACGGACTTACATGGTGTGGTGTATGGTAGGCACTGACTTACATGGTGTGGTGTGTGGTAGAAGGTGGTAGGCACTGACTTAAATGGTGTGGTGTATGGTAGGTACGGACTTACATGGTGTGGTGTGCGTGGTGTATGGTAGGGTAGTGGTAGAGGGTGGTGAAGGGTACAGGTTATGCCTCGGTCTCCCCCTTCAGCCGCAGCCGGGCAAAGTCCTCAAAGATGATGTCGTCATCCTGATCGGCATAGCACGTCGTCCCGTCACTACTGGTCACACGCCAATGCAGGGGGGACAAAGTAATATTCAGCATTTAATAAAATATACTTTAAACAAACTGATTAATAAAACTAAAATAAAACATAAATAAATACCATAATATGCACAATAGAATCAAATTAAGATATAGAAATTGTGTGTAAACTAATCAATCATAAATACTGAATCGCATTTGTATAATGAGGAGAAAATACTATAAAGTTAGGAAGAAAATATTGAATGGCAATTCATACCTTTCAGCTTCCCATTTGTTTTATATCTTGAAGATAAATAAATACAGTAGCATTAGAGATACAACACAAATAATTAAATAATTATGTAGAACACAATACCCTGTGCTGTCTCAAGTCAAGGGAAAGAATTAGTATGGTAATGGTACATAGCAAATCCTGTGACATTAGGAGTTAACATCAAACATCCCACACATCCCTTCAGCTCTAGTGAGGGCTGGTTTTTAGGTTACTCATAAACTATACTACCAGGTTCATTCATAATTTCATACTGGTTCATGATGTCTTGATAATTTTGGATGACCTTGATGTATCCCTTAGACTATTGACCAGATTAACTTGCGCATGTAGTGATGTACACCCTATGTGGTGGATTGTGTATTTCAAATTTTATTTTATTAAGCGTTATTTCCACATAGCGAATTTGATTAGTTCCTTTGCATTTATCTTGTGTCGTCCCAGTTTTGGTTTGTTTATTTTGCAAGCTTTACATTATAAATTCAGCTATATAATTTATATTATGTTATGTTATCCTATGTTAAAACCATATAGGCTAGACGTAGTGAGGATGTGGCCGCACTATATAATCGGCTCAAAATTACAAATCCTCATATCCTAAGTATGATTGTGAATGAAAATTATGGAGGTTGGCTGTGGTATGTAGAGTGGCTCTTAAACCTGATCGATGATAATCAATTATTGTATGTAAAAGATAAAAAATACCTTGACCCAACCTGGAGCAATTATGAGTAAAGAGGTGGAATAAGCTACTAAATTAGTTTGAACTGAGAGGACAAGAGACTGAAACTGCACATATGTGTGGAGCACTCAGTCTTAAAATGTTATGTATGTATGTATGTACAGTATGTATGTATAGTATTTTTTTTTATCCTAAGCATGTATGATTAATGAGAAGAAACGATGCTCAGAGTTCCCACATCATAAATACACACACTGTTGGGAGTTGGAACCCTGTGCCTCTAACTTCCTGTCCAGACCAAGGAAGACCTGGGTTGAGGTCCTTAGTAGGGATCTCAATGTTAGGGGACTTGAAGGGGACACTGCAGAGGATCGTACATCATCAAAAGTGGCCAACAAGTGATTAGGTTAATTTGAACAGATTAAATAGTGTAGGTATATTGTAAGTGTTATAAAGAACTCAGGAAATATATCTATAATCTGCAGAATGTTACCTTTTGGTAGAAATATGCAACTGTATGAGTTAAAAACAGTAAATAGGTGGGGAGTCACTGGGTAAAGGCAGAGTCAATACCACTCCTGTACTTCAAATTGCAGTAATATATTTGGCATTTGTGGCTTAGGAGCTTTGAATTGAACTGAACCATCTAACATAATTTACTTCCAATCAACTGTAGTTGCCAATACCAATGCAAAGGAATAACTAAATTTTGTTAGAATATAGTTGTTTATTGAAAATTTCCAGTAAATATTAATGTGAAGGAAAATACTGTAGTTACCGAATGAAAATTACTTGTAAGAGCTGGGGTGTGAGAGAATATGGCTGTAGACTGAATCAAGTTGCAGATTAAGAAAATAAAGTAGCTTATTAAACACTGCACTGAAAGCATAGGTATGACTGTAACACAAGTCCGGGATCACAGCACACCATGCGGCTACCCTCAAGCTACCCACTCATCATCACCCTCCATCACCCCATCAGTAGAAAGGTTTATCAGGTCCAGTATTCGGCCCCGAGGCTTGCTGGTCGGAGAGGCGGAAGGGGATGTGTGGGGTGTGGCAGGAGGTGAGGAGGACGCACTATTATCACCGGTACCACCATCCCCGGAGAAATGCGGATTGCGGAAGACAGAGGCACTCGTTGGTGGTGTTTCTCCCTCTTCGCCTCTCACTGTCCCCCCTCCACTACTACCACCACCTCCCCCTCCACTCAGCCTCTCCACCACCTGCTCCAGTTTGGCCCTAAGTGGTGCCACCAGTGAGTGTAGCCGGAACCAGTCGCCTCCCCTCACCCCCGTGGTGGAAGAAGTGGTGGTTGTGATGCCGACTGTCTTACCGCTCCCTCTGTCATGTCAAGTTTAGGGGCCTTCATATATAAAATGTTTTTAGCCTGCTTTTTCTTCTGTACATCATCCCTCCAGACATGGGCTCATTCTCTAGCCTATAGATTCCATGTTTGGTGGATAGAGGCTGGGGAGCTTGAAATACATGAACATTTGACAGTGATACCTACTATACATGGAGGAGTAGAGTACAGTCATGAGCATATATAAGGTTACACCAAGTCAAATCTTTGAACCATTAAAGCCAAGCTCTGAAGCAGCTGGGCTATAATAAAGCATTGCATTGACTTATTTGCGTTCGATACGGATTTAAATGGGTGCGTCACAATTTATTATCTTGACTGTACCTGTAATGTGCCTAAGAGTTATGATGACCAATGAAGATTTATCTTTCCACAATATAAGGAGATCCGTAATCATATATTTTTAAATATACAGTATAGTATATTTATAGTGATAATAATGATGCAGTTTTTAACACCGTGTACTCCCTCGATTGACAGGGCTAGGGTGTGCCATTGTTACAGGGAATTAACTGGACATTTCAAACTTATATTATAAAATGAAGAGTCCTTAACAGTAAATAAATTGGTAGCTACTGTATATAGAGATAAGCTTGGTACATATATTTATAGATGAATGCAACCCCCTAATAGCAATGGGATTCCAGTAGTATTCATCTCGTTTAAATGTATAAAATTACTACTTGCAATATTAATCTAATACAAATCAAATGTATAATTTATAAAAGAAAGAATTACATTGAGAAAATAAACATAGCCAGAGAGAGAGAGAGAGAGAGAGAGAGAGAGAGAGAGAGAGAGAGAGAGAGAGAGAGAGAGAGAGAGAGAGGAGAGAGAGAGAGAGGAGGAGAGAGAGAGAGAGAGAAGAGGAGAGAGGAGAGAGAGAGAGAGAGAGAGAGAGAGGGGAGGAAGGGAGAGAAAGAGAGAAGAGAGAGAAATGGAGAAGCGAGAGAGAGAGCGAGATGAGAGAGAGAGAGAGAGAGAGAGAGAGAGAGAGAGAGAGAGAGAGAGAGAGAGAGAGAGAGAGAGAGAGAGAGAGAGAGAGAGAATGTGTAACAAGGACGGTACCCACGTGTCAAGCTCGATGAGGTTGGTGTCGACCGGTGGTGCTCCTGTGTCAGAGTCCTGGGTGGGAGAGGAGGTGGACGGCACGGCAGGCTTACTATCAGGGTCTTCCTCGGGCTTCGGGTGCATCAGAGTGAACGGCAACTCCGCCACAAGATCCCTACATGTATAAAAAAATAGGGAAAAATTAGAAAAAAAGAAAAGAAATATGGGTAGGCTAACAATGAATATACTGTACAGTTCAGTTACCATTTTCATGGGTAATTAAACCCATTGCCCTAATTTTGACGCGTGAATGGCTGTTTGCGTAAACAAATATGTATGTAAATACAGACTGACCTGTATACAGTATACAATTTCTTACATTAGTACAGTACAGTAGGTGGATATTTAACCATTTCAAGGGGTAGCGTCCCTGCGTTATGAGAGTTGCTAAGGAGGACCCAACTGTGTTGGTGGTGTTATGGTTTAGATGCTTATGTTCTCGGTGTGGTGTCCCGAGTTTGAATCCCGGGAGGACCATATGCTTTCATTAGTTTATTCAAGTACATTGGGGTTTGTAATTGATGATTAATGTTAACCCTCTCACATCCCGACGCGATTTTTTAACCTATTAGGGATACTTTAAAGCCTTTGTTACCGTCAGGGGTATCTATAAACCTTTAGTTTGTTTACTTCAACCTCTGCAGTTGTCTTTGAGTTAGCTGTGGGCAGAAAACTAATTTTGGAGAGGTAATTATAACAGTGAGAGTAATCTATTTCTTATTGCTAATCTGGCAACCTCTGCGTCCTATGGTCGTGAGAGGGTTAAGAACGGGGTGTTACTTAATGCCGAAGACGGACACATCTTACACCTACCCGACCAATGGTCCGAGGTTGAGTTTGACCTTGACCTTGTACTGCACGATGATTCCCAGGTTCTCCTTCTGCGAGCTGTCCGTAATACTGCCAGGGTAAGGGTAAAGGAGTTATTTATTTATTTTTTATTTTATTTTTTTTATTTTGCTAACTTTGCCATCAACTATTTGATTATGTACGATCGTCATTAATTCCCACAACTGTACTAACTTAATACTAAAGTAACTTAATAGATCTATGTGATTTATTTTGGTGTTTTTATCAAAGAATCAGAAACCAAAATCCGATATTGGGTAATTAAAGGCCAAATTATGTGATGAAAATGTTTGACAAAATCTGCAACATGCTTGCAAAAACTGCCTAAAGAAATGCCCCATGTGATGCTGCTTTTATACTACAAACTCTTGACCTATTCATTTATCCCTCTCATAAACTTGTTTTCTGTATCTTAATCCTATTAAATTTCCAATATACCATTAATAACTACAGTAATGCAAAAATATCATTGTCCTTTCATACAAATTCCAGTTTTGCAGAGATATGTATAGTTGCAATATTCTTACACTCTTCTCTGTTCTCTGACAACACTTGTCCAAGGCTAAACCTTTATTCTGTACAGTTGTCCCTCTGGTAATGTGGTATCTGTGTTATTCAGATAACTACAGCACAATAATTGCAAATGCTTCATGCCTGGCTATACTGCAATTGAATATTACCTGTTAAGCGATCGTCATACTACAAAAATTGAGAAGTGTGGCATATCTACCTGCCTGCACCATACACTGAGGTGTACTGTATACAGTACATAAAAGCGACCAATTAACTGAGGTACCGGAGAGAAAACTGTACATCCTTCAATACTTTACCAGATCTTATTATTCTCTCATACATGCCAGAAACACTTGATAAAAATATCATATATAAACTTTAACATTACATGTAGCCTACTCTTAACAACCTACTTTACACTATTACAGTAATGTTTCAATTCACTCAAACTATTACAGTAATGTTTTCAATTCACTCAAAAAGTTTAACTATTCAAAACTAATAAAAAGATCAAAATAATAAGTTACATATCCACCAACAAATTTAGCTGTTGATTACTTTATTTTACTTAAATTAATGAAAATATAATTACAGTATGTCAAAATGTTGAAAAAAGTAACATTTTGAAGGTAAAACTCAAATATCAGAGTGAAACATATCAATGAGTGACTGGTGTAAACAAATTAATTATTCTGTATACTAAAAAAATAATTAGATTAATCACAAATATGATCAAGTAGAATACTGTAATTTAAGAAAAGTGTAAAATTAACCCTCTCACATCCTGACACAATTTTTTAGCCTATTAGGGATACTTTAAAGCCTTTGTTACCGTCAGGGGTATCTATAAACCTTTAGTTTGTTTACTTCAACCTCTGCAGTTGTCTTTGAGTTAGCTGTGGGCAGAAAACTAATTTTGGAGAGGTAATTATAACAGTGAGAGTAATCTATTTCTTATTGCTAATCTGGCAACCTCTGCGTCCTATGGTCGTGAGAGGGTTAAGAAAGTACAGTATTAGAATAACTTTCTGTATACAGTAGCTGAATGGCGACCACCATGAAGATGGGGCCTGAGCCAAGGAGGCCAAGGAGAAGATCTATACTCCTAGAAAACCCCATCACTGCCGGCGCTAATTACTATATTTTTTATGTATTCCAAGCCAGTCATATAATACAATACAGTACACTAGTTGTTGTAATTGCAATGAGAAATAGTGGAACATTATCACATTACCAGTACAGTACTCTCATTGCAACCACTGGTGTATAGTATTGACTGGCTAGGAATACGGCACATCTAGTGTGTAATTACTACTGACAATGATGGTGTTTGTCTAGGAATACGGGCCTAGTGGAAACAAGTTGATCACCAGCTTGTTGGTGTAGTTGCTTAACAATGACCAGCGATTGCACCCACCTCAGATCCAGTAAGGTTTTCACATCACTGGCAGTTGTTAGTGTCTCTCTTGAGCAAGGGGATGGGGGCGGTTTAGGTCAACCTATAGGTTCTCCTGGTGATAAAGCCATAGACTGGCTGTCCCAAGATCTTGGCCTTGGTGACTGCCTATTCGAGATCTTTGATGTGAATTATAAGCATTGATAAATAAAATTACAACCAACAAAATGTGAGCACGAGTATGGTGTAATAAAAAACTAAGTGGTTGACTGTTATGACTCCAAGGGCTATTCTCAAGATTGATTGTTGGATGACTGAAATATGCCCAATACCTTCCATACACTGTCAGTTTGGCCTCAAGTCTCAGTACCACACAGGCCAGTTTGAATGTGTGTGGGAGTGATTTGAGGATTTGTGCAGGTTTCACAGGCCTGCAAAAACAGTCAAACCACCTACACACACATACTAAAATTAGCTTCAAACTGGCCTGTACAATTTTGAGACTGTCATGTCGAACTGAGTACTTATGGTAGCCTTAAGGACAAGAATAATTAAATGAGTATCTGCAGAGTACAGTAGTATGCTCTATGACAATACTGAACTTGTACAACACTAAAGAACTAATGCTATGTGCCCCAAGGTGTTGTGTACAGCTTGGACACCTGACAAACAGTGACTAAGACCCTACTGTACATCCCTGGCTATGGAGGAGTATGAGGAGGTGTGAAGTTTAGGGAAGGAGAGGTGTACCAGGGGAGGGAGGAAAGGAGAGAGGGAGGGAGGGAGGAGAAAGGAGAACCAGGGGAAGAAAGGAGGTACAATACTCTCACAGTTGAGGAAGCCAAGTTTGTTTAAAGGCTGGAGGAGGAGGAGGGGTACCAGGGAGGTTGGCCAGCATAGTCACCTACAGTACTCACACAGTAGAGGAGGCTAGGTTGGTATCCTCGTCCTTGAGCCGGCCATCAAGGGCCAGACCCCACTTGTCACGGTTGTTGGTGAGCAGCGGCGTCAGTGAGAAAACTTTACTGACGGAGAAGCCAGGCCCTACAGGGCAGCCTGCCCTGTAACACAACCACAGCCCTCTGTCACACCCAGAACCATCACCACCACCACTACACCATCACTCACCTCATTTTTATATTTCACCACATATAGGCCTTTCCCTTATGTATCACTGACAAAGTATAGTAAAACCCATCTCTCTCCAACCCCAGACATCAGAAACCCCAAGGTTTCTCAACTACATTATCCAGTCCAAAAAGCATTCTCTCTTTTGAACAAATTCCAAAAGGTAAATGTTTGAATAAGAATGTGATTTCCAGATACAATATTTACTTTTCTCTTTCGGAAGCTTGAACAGCCAATATCCAATTCAGATTATCTCAATCCTTTGGATTCTGTCTGAAGAACTGAGATAAATAGTATGAAAGACTGACGAGTTTCCCACTTTCAAGAATTTCACACTACTGACCTATATTCCTCCTGTTAGTTCAAAAGACAGGGATTTTACTTTACGATGAAAACTTCATTTCCAATTTCAGCTTTTGTTAAACTGAGCTCAAAGTATCTTTCTGGATATGGACTCCATTTAATACGAGCTTGAAATGCAAATAAAGCTTTCTGATTTTGGTGATGAAGTGAGGTGATGGAGGAAGGTTGGTGTGACTGTGTGTGTGTGTGGCTCCCGCAGCTTGTGTGCTGATCCTATGAAGGTCCTGGTAGAGGGGGCTGTTCTGTTATGTTTTGTTAGTAGTGTTAGTGGGTTAGTAGGTGTTGGGGTGCTACTTACATTGATGAGGACGCCAGGTTAGTGTCCTCGTGCTTGAGTTGGCCATCTAGAGCTAGGCCTCGTTTGTCCTTGTTGTTAAGAAGCAGTGGCGTGAGGTGCAGCACTTTAGAGAGGGTAAAGCCCGGGCCTACAGGACACCCGTCCCTGCGAACGCACACCAGATACACACGTCACCACGGCACCACACCCACGACCGACACACTCATACACACACACATACATCACTGTACACACCCGCCAACACAAACGCTCTCTCTGCTAAGGTGTGTGGCGCTCAACAACTGCACTCTGTTCATCTTAACTGAGCCAAAAATGTTATTAAATATACTAAATTGCAAAATAAGAATGAATAGAATAACTATTCTGTTTTGGACCTGTCACTGGAGACATAATAAAGTCTAAAAGAATGAGGTAAATGTATGAACAATGGTATTCAGTCTGGACACTTTTCTCTCTACTGGAAAAAAAGACCAAAAGATAAAAGATAAATACCTGATCACCCAAAATGCAGTTCAGACTATCATTTCAGTAAAAGACAGGTGAAAATGTGTACTGTAGATAGCGTTTCCTTTTGCTGATTTTGCACGTTTGGACAGGCTCTACCCATGAGTTGGATAGTTATTTTAATATACAGGCATTTTATCTCTGCATGGTTATAGTACTAATTTTTCGTAAATGACAATACATCCCATTATTACCATCACGTCACAGTTCAGTAATCAACTTAAGGAGATGACTATTTCTCGCCCGGTTAACAGTTCAGTAATCAAGGTAAGGAGATGACTATGTCTCGCCTGGTTAACATAAACAGAGTGTAATCACCACAGAACCTGTGCCGTCTATATACCATCGCTTACTTTATTCAAGCAAATACAAGTTCAACATTAAGATAACAATTTACTTTCCTACAGCAAAGTGAGTGAGATTCTTTGTTTATACTCGTGTGCAGGAATAAGTTACCGGTAAGATACACAACTAGAGCGTGGTGGTGGGGGTGTGACAAGTGAAGGTAGATTTACACGGGGGCCTTTTCCTGCAACTTTTGATCCGTAACTGTATTCTGGCACTATTTTGAGATTGATAAAAATATACGGTATTCAGAAAAGATGTCGGAATGAATATAAACACCATATGAGGAGGAGCACTTTTATTGATGTTTTGCTTAGAGCTTCATAAAGTCAATCAGAAAAGTACTCCTACTTATATGGTGTTTATATTCAACATGTTGAGACTATTTTGCACTGACATTGACAGTACTGAATGTGAATATGATGGATAGAATTCTTATTAACAGTTCAAGACAATTTTACACTGGTAATAACTATTAGATTGATAGTACAAAACGGATAGATATCTTATTAACCTTTTGAGACTATTTAATACTGGCATAGCTATTTTGATAAGTTCTTTTGCCTTTATATTGTATCGTCCCCGTTTTGGTTTGTATATTTTGCAAGTTTTACATTATAATTAATTACTAGATTGAAAACAATAAATTTTTTAGATTATTTTGCACTGGTATCGACTACCAGACTGAAAGTACATGATCAAAGACGACAGAATCTTTATAAACATTTCAAGACTATTTTGCGCTGATATTGGCTACTAGATTGAAAGTAGATGACTATGGGCGACAACAAATTATATACTTTGAAACTATTATGGCAACTTGACTGCAGTTATGTTATCATAGGCGACAAACCTTTATAAATATTTTGAGACTATTTTTCACTGGTATTGGCAACTAGACTGCAGTTATAATATCATAGACGGCAGAACTCTTATAAAAGTATATTTCAGGATCTATACCCTGTTCATTATTGGTAGGCCAGAAATTCCGTCCTTTACCTCTCATAACTCAAAAAGGGCTTCAGTAATTGAGCTGTTATTTCTACCACTTGGAGAGAGTCTACCAGTAAATAGGTGAGAAAAAATAACAGCCTGTTTGCCCCAGCCCTCCCTGAGTTATAAGAGGTTACAGTTAAGATGTCTGGTCTACCAATAATGAATGGACTATACCAGATCAAAGTTGTTGATAAAAGTTGCGGGGGAAAAAGTGCCGGGGTAAATGTTTCCTGTGAGGTGTGTCGGCCGAGACATATGACAGGACATACTATCTACACCCAAGCTGGTGGGCGAGAAAAGCTACAACATTACACAAAAATCACATGGAGGTACACGGAAGCCATAGTTAAGTATAAACAAGCACACACCCGTTGGAATCTGTACCGAACCCTAACGAGAGATGAGACAGTGCTTTACAGTATCCCAAGGCCAGCCCTAGAAGAGTTCCAGTGAGAAGCTCATGTGGCCTGGTAAAAAAAAAAAAAAAAAAAAAAAAAAAAAAAAATATATATATATATATATATATATATATATATATAATAATAATAATAATAATAATAATAATAATAATAATAATAATAATAATAATGTAAATATACAAGTAAATACACAAAATACAAAATAAATAAATAAATGCATAATATCCAAAAAGTTCAGTTTTATTTTAAAGGCTGACAAGATTCCAATGGGTGTCCACTTGATGTATTATGACTTGTGACTGTACACAGAAGCAAACAACACCACACACAAGGGAGGAAGGGGGTGGGAGGCGGAGAATATGAGGGGACGGGTGTAAGGGCTATTCTCACACTAAAGAAACTACAGAAAAAAATGATGGAGGGGCTGTGTGTGTGAACGTCTATGTCGCTGTACTGATGTATATCCCGCTACACCGGTCACTACTACCAGAGAACTACAGTGTCGTACCTTCACCAGCAAGCTTAGCGGCTATCTCCACACCTGTAAATGTCTACCCAAATACCAGAAAAAAAGTATTGGTGTTGTAGCTCTATTGTTTTATTCTTTTCAAACTCCATAACAGGCATTCCTCACAAGTCGCCTCATATTAAGTTGTTTAATTATTACACTGTTCAGTAATTAGGGTACAAAATTAACTTAAAATTGTGATGCTTCTTTATCAAGTTGTAAATCAGAAAAAATGGTCCAAAATTGTAAACAAGATTGACGAAAGCTAGTTGCTTCACTTAAAGTCTCAATTTTCAGGAACGTAACTACAACTTTTAGTGAGGAATTACTGTATTATCAATGGTAAATACTAGATTTGCTGTAGGCCTATTTCTAGCCAGTCAATATGCTAATTGTTTATACTGCACTGAGAACACTGTAATAATTATCCAGTACTTCTCATTGCAATTACAACAACAATCCTTACATATGAACCAGTTAGAAGTACAACAAAACTATAGTAACTACCACCAACAATAACGGGGTTTGTATCAGAATACAGACCAATATAACACTGGTGTACTAACCAATACTAACTAACTAATTGTACGGTAATTTTATGTAGAAAGAGAGAGAAGTAATTTGATGTAGATTATGTGTTGTAGTGTGCAATATTCAGTACTATAAAATCACATTCAAAACTCCTGTCGTCAGCAGGTAGCTAAAATTAAAATAACAATATAATGGCATCACCTGCTGAAAAGAGTTGACGTGACTGAAATGTGTCCTTATGGAAAACTAGCAATGTTGGAGAGATGTGCAAGTGCATTTGACAATACATCTAGATTCAAAAGTTCATCAACAGCCTTCAAGAGGAATAGTGTAAATTTAGGATACAAAGTAGGCCTAATTAATTTGACAATAATACAGGCAAATCTAAAGAATAATAGTACTGATAAATGGGTGAGAAGTGCTTCACTGGAAAACAAAAACAAAAAACTATTTGCCAACAGCCTACTGGGCAAAAGCCCTTATAAGGCTGGAGGTGCTTTACTGGAGCCTACTCTTGTTCTTCTTCTTGGTGTTTAAAAGTCTACAGCAGTCCATGTGCAGTGCAACTCGAGGGACCACTTTACATCCATAATAGCATGCCTTAGCCTGTGTTTGTCCCATGACAGTTCTAAAGGAGGCAGTGCTTGTGCCATTGTTCACAGCCTAACATCTATCCTGGCCAGTAGACCTATGAGAGTTCCGTATGGAGCTCAGTGGTCTGGTTAATCTGCTCTACTAACCCATATTCAGTCACCTCTTACTACACACATTAGGGGGGGGAATATTATTTTTGTACTCTGCCCCAGAGCAGAGTAGAGGCCTATAATTGCCCATGAGGGGATTTTGATTTTACCTAGTTTCTCAAGTTAGGTTGTCGAAGAAGTTTTGAATCTGGGTGTAGGCTACATACTGGAGAGCTAAGGGATCTAGAAAATAGGGTCATCTTTCCGCCTGCCACAACTTACAGACGATACACAAGGTTTGCAGAGATCTATACAAAACTGTCCGCGGATCTCTAGTAAGAACAGGACGGATCAAGACGGCTAAGATCAAGTTAACCCCTTCACTGCCAAGACAACTTCACTTTACTTTATTCTGGCCCTCCTAAGATAATTATATTCAGTTTAGGAAGGACCTATGGGAGTCAAGTGGTTAAGAGAGATAGATTTCCATCCTCTGATTCCTAAACGTCATCCTAAAGCAGAATAAACAATTCTAAAGCTTGCCAGAAACAAAATATAATACCATTACATTGAAAGGGTCAATGAATCCTTTCAATCTAAAGTTCTCAAATTATGCTTCAACTTAAAAAATACTCAAGTTGCCACTGCAATAATATCACATGTTCTAAACAGACCTATGCAATTTTTATTAAAAACAAAATAAAATCCATAATTTTCATGGGCATGTGTGGGTCACCTGATGGCTGCTCTTCATGCTGCACGAACCCCGGCAGTGTCCCAGTTGTTATTGTTGTTGTTGTTCCCAAGGCTGTCTGACCGAACAGGCCCAAGGTCCCGAGCAAGGCCAAGGCCATAACCGAGCGCCCCCACAGAACCCTCCCTGCTTTACCACTAAGAATGCCCAGGTGACCGAAGCCGCTCCCAGGCAAGGAGCTGAGGAGGGTGCAGAAACGCCCAGGAAAGTCAAGGGGCAGTGTCCCAGTTAACCTCTTCTGTACCGGCGATATCTTATTAGTTTAATTTTAGCTATGTTTAGAAGATTTTGTGCATCTTAAGAAGGGTCTGTGATAGTAAAAAGTGTTAAGTGATATACTTTGAAGCCTGTTAATTAATTGCTAGAGTCATTTTTTAAACTGAATAAAATTGTCTAAAAGTAGCCAGAATAAAATGACAAAGACGTCGCCGGTACAGAAGGGGTTAAGTCCTATAATACCTGTCCTCATATCCTTCCTCACAACTTTGTCACGGGTCTTCCTTGGTCTAACAACTGCCATCTTTCCCTCTGCTTCTATACCTCTACCACAATTCACCCAATCATCCTAACCCATTCTCCACACAGCCAAAGCATCAGTCTTCCAGTACATATCACCTCAATTATTTACTATACTCTCACAAGGGACTGGAGTTCTTGCAGAGAGGCTCCAGTCCTGACGTTACGGGTGACTTAGTGTGCTAGCTTAATAATCCAATAGGGTTGATAGCCTCTAAATTCCTATTTTAACTAACTATACTCTATACCAAGTCACATTCTCAACTCTACTCTCACTGATTTCTCTCTCACTATACATACATAACATTTTAAGACCGAGTGCTCCACACATACCTGTACGTGCAGTTTCAGTCTCTTGTCCTAATGGCGGCGTTCCAGACAACCCTGTTAAGGGCTGCTTCGCTTGTCAAGTTTTTAAATTTGAGATCGGCACTTATAGTCCGATCCCAGGTCTTCCTCGGTCCACCCCTTGGTGCAGCTCTCTCCACAATCACAGACCTGCATCTTTTCACCCAATTTTGTTCATCCATTCTCTCCACATGTCCATACTATGGCAATACATATCCATCTTACCATTCTCATTTCAGTACTGTATATGCATAGCTTCCTCTTTGATTGCCCATGTCTCACTACCATAAAGCAGTGTACCCTACATCTCGCACCTGCAGCATATAACTTACCCTTACTGTAGAGGGGAAAAAACCCTGTCAAAAGTGGTAACAAATTTTCAAACTTCTTCCACACACCATAAAAATTACTCCTAACTGACACTGACTTCCTAAGATTATTATTATTATTACAAAAAAAATAAAAATAAACAAAATAATAAAAAATAGAATTGAACCCTAGTGCATATATTGGTGAGTTACGGAACAAGTGACAACATTAGAGCAGTGGTGACTGTTTCGTTATTGATGCTACTGCCAAACAATTTTATTAAATAGAGGAGGGTCATCTTGGAGCGAAAGGGCTACAGCACTGCTTCAAAACCACACAATGTCAAGTGCACAAATAAACATACACACAATGTTAGCACACACATACGAACACGGAGGATGCTAGAGCACATGTATCAACATAAGTCAGTGTTAGCGCACACAGATCCCCATTTGTTTGTACAGTAGTGAGTGCAGGATATTCCCAAACACAGTTTGTTAGCAGAAACATCCCAACGCAAATTGTTAGTCAACAGACCTCGGTGTAAAATAAACTATATATCCCCTGATGTGCACACTACAGAACCTTAATATACAGAAACATGACAACTATTCACAGTAATTGTCTCATTATCATCTTATCGCAATTAAAGTAAATTATTAACTAAATTTTAATACAATCTTGGCCATCAATGTAATCCTCAAAGGGTAAATTTCCAAGCAACAGGCTACCTCTGAAGTGAACAAGGCGAGGAACACGTTAGCACTGAGCACGCTAATTTGATTAATTGTACGTTAGGTGGGGAGGCTATCATCCACTCATTTAATTCAGTGGTGACCTATAAACAAGCACAAACAGTTCCCCATACCCCTGGTAACTGTGGCTGGTGGGTCCTATCAGTCTCACACCACCACATGTAGCCGTAGTAACGTCATACTGTGGCCACAGGCCGTAGAGCGATTGGTAGAGCGCTCGCCTGCAAACCTTGAGGTTGACGGTTCGAGTCTCGGGCCAGCCAGTGTGTTATTGGCAGACGCCAGTGCTGTTGGTGGATGGTGCGGTCTAGCTATCTGTGGCAACTGGTCACTGAAGTTCCTGATCATCAGGGCACCCACCCTAGCCCAGCTATTCAGCAGGGAGTGCATGGTGGTAAAAACTGAATCATCATCATACTGTACTGTAATGCCAATTAACACACTAACACCGGACTCATCATCATTGCAGGATATCAATGCACAGATTCTGTTCACCAGAGCAGTGACATTGCTACTTAGAGAACTGTCATGGAGTACACAGAGGCTGAGCCAGGCTATCATGGATGTACAGTGGTTCTTTGAATACTATTACTGTGGTATCACTTTAATTAACATGTAAAACTTGTAAAGCAAGCAAACCAAAACAGGAACTGCGCAATATAAAGACAAAAGAATTTATCAAAATCACTGTATGTGGAAATAACGCATTGAAGATTTAGCAAAACAATACAGTACTATGAAATAAAGAAACACAAAATTGGATTATCAAGTGTAATATTTTTGTTGTCATAGATTATGCAGTATACCTGTATATCTTTGATATTATTTTCGTCATCTGTTAATTATTTTTTCTTGGATTTCTTAATATGACATCTGGGTGATAAATTGCCACATCTCTGTATATTAATGGATATCTTAGTGCGCCCTTTCTCATAGCATGTATATTTTTTCCACACACAAGAAGACAAGAGAAGATAATCACACAGTTGAGAGAACTAGAAGTTTAAATCACACATCCAGAAGAATCGTTAGTACAGTACTGTACAGTATAATAATAAATCATTGTCAGGGTTATCCATAGTTAATCATAGTCGGGAGAGTTGGTATTTATATGTACTGTAGTTGGGAGAATCATTACAGTCTCTTCATTCTAAGTTGGGCAGAAATCATAACCCATAACCTCTCATAAACTCTAGAATGACTAGAGTAATCGATATAATATTTCTACCAAATAGGAAGACTTGGCTAGGGAATATGTGTATAAATTGACAGCTCATTTGCTGGTTACGAATTCTGCCCAACCTAGAATGAGCGGACTATGGTCCTCATATATAGGTCTGTTCAGTTAGAAATATTGGTAGCTTGTGGTATAGTTGGGGGAATGGTGGGTAGTTTATCATATACAGTAGTTTGGATAATTGGTAGTTTATCATATAGTTGGAATAATTGGCAAGAATCATACACTTGGGAAAACTGGTAGTTAAATAGTTAGGAGAATTGGTATTTTATCACATACGGCCATATTCTTATATATCACCAGAGATATAAATTTATCTTTCATAAACAAACACTCTACTCCATAGTCTGAGTTTGATATGGGAAAGGCACTACCCACATGCTTAAGAATAGGGCCGCTAGGTGGGGACAAGGACTAGGAATAACACAGGAACAACTGAGTAGGCCTGTAGGGTAGAGGATTTTTTTTATGCAACCTGAGTTCTGCATTTTTGTACACATGGCAACACAGCATTTAACCCTTTGAGTACCAGCGACGTGTTATTTTTAATTTTTGTTTTCTATATTCCAACTACAGTACTCCCTCTTGGGCATAGGCTGAGAGCCTGCACACTCAACCGCTGAACACCGTGAGGTCTTGTTCCAGTCTAGGGAGCGAGACATGTGAAGCACCCCGGCTCGAAGCAACTCCTCTCTGAAGCCGCTCCGCCTCCGCGCTTCACCGTCTCATTCCCCAGACTCGGACCCTCACTCTGGCTATATTTAGACAATATTATGCAGCTTAGGAAAGATCTGTGGTAGTTAAAAGGGTTGTTGAGATAGGATAAAGTCTTATTATCACTAGAGGTCCTTCCTAAGCTGAATAAAATTGTCTAATAGTTGCCAGAATATGATGAAAAGGACGTCCTTGGTACTAAACGGGATAATCTTCTTGATGTATATTGATTGGCTTCATTTACTGTATACACTGTTGACATGTACAGTAAAGTAGGTCGTATAAGAACCCATTGAGAATTATCATGCATTTTCAGTGTATTCTTGCTCTCATGAGACAATTTTATTCAGCTTAGGAAGTATCTGTGGGAATTAAAAAGGGTAAAGACTATCTCAATCAACCCTCTGATTTCCACATACCCTTCCTAATCTGAAAAAAAAATTCTGCTGATAACCAGAATAAACTGTCAAAATGCATCATTATCCTCAAAAGGTTAAACTAAGCCATATATTCTGGCATGAGAGTCCATGGGCGTATAAGACCATCACTTAAATCTTGCCATTAACGCCAGAGCATATAGCAATGCTAATTAGGCCACCACTTAAATTTTGCCATTTATGCCGGAGCATACTGTATGGTTGTTGTTGTTGTTGTTGTTCCCTAAGCTGCCTGGCCGAACAGCCCCGAGTCCCTGAGAAAGGCCATGGCCACGATCGGGCTTTCCCACAGAGCTCTCATTGAGTGTAGATTGTGTTGTTGGCGTAAGTGGTTGTGTGAAATGCAGTCTTCTATGATGTGTTTAATGGTATGGGGTGATGTGTTACATCCCGGGCAGGCGTTGACAACGGAGTCATCCAGTCTCTTCTGATAGCTCAGGAGAGCTGGATGGTGTCCGCATCTCAGCCTGGCCAGGTGGACTCTGTCCTCGCGAGGAAGGGAGGATTCGGAAGGATGGATTTCGGGAGGTCGTGCATGCAGCTGCGTGTTGTCTGTGAGTGAGTGGATGGATCGGTACTGTATGGTGATTCTATTCAGTTACTGTATCTCCGTTTGGCTAATATTTACGTTGTGATTTTTGCTATTGTTTCGTTTGCTGTGATTTGGCATGCATTTTAGTTATGTTGTCGAGTTTCAATAATTAAAATTCAGTCAGTCAGTTAGTCAGTAGCCAAACCCCCACTCCCTTAAAGAGGTAGAGAGGATCAGACAACTAGTATAATTATTTGTGTGGAAATATATAGCCCGATTGCTTCAGCCCTCCCCAAGTTACCAGAGTCTAGGTAGTCCAAACATCTAGAGTAATCATAATAAATAGACTACAGTATACAATATATCAGGTTAGGGTGACTACTATCGCTGTTGCCATATGTACAAACTGCCTTATCTGGGTTGCAGTAAATACATTTTGGGGGTCAGATAGGGTACAATATAGAGCTCAGTGTTTGGTGTTCAAGGAAGAGTCACACTATTCTCACTGCCAACAAACTTGAATAATTCACTAAGCCACACCTCCTAATGACTCGACCTGGGACATGGTGGAGCTTAGGCATGTATTCCAAGACAAACCCCATCGCTGTTGGTGATAATTACTATAGTTGTTCTGTATTCATAGTTGTTCAAAATGATATGGCAGTTGTACTTGAAATACACTACATATACAAGTTTAAAGACTCCTTCATCCACAGATAAAGTCTTGCCACAACACTGCCATATCATGTCATCACTGTGGCTGATGTTGGTATAGCACAAACAGTGCTTCAGCAAGACTTAAAGTCTCCCTGAAGCAATTACACATGCAGTATCCGCACCACACCAGCCTTAACCGTGCTACAACAAGGCAGTAACAAGATATTACTGTAACTGCTACAGAAGCTGACTGCACCACCAAAGTGGCGGGCGATGGGATTTCCAAATCTCTACGCATGATGAGTACTGGAAGTATTATTACAGTACTTTCACTATAATTACCACAACCAATGCATCATACTGATTGAATAGGAATACCACAAAACAATAGTAATTACTATGGACAATGATGGGGTTTGTCTTGGAATACGGGCCACAGACTGAGCCTCCCCCTTTGACAACTATACAGGTGGAGGTTCAGGTCAAGTTCCCCCAAGTCCCGGGGTGAGTAATGAGGCGATGTGGCGTACCTCCAAGTTTGCTAGCGTTGGGTAAAATGCTTCCCCCGGCTACAGTTTATCGGCAATATTGTTCTAGTAATAGTTCATGCCTTTTACTGGAGAAGGTAGAGTATCTAATGGTGTTTAAATTATTATTAACCCCTTCAGCAAGTTGATGCATTTTAACCCTCTCACGTCCTGATGCAATTTTTGAGCCTATTAGGGATACTTTAAAGCCTTTGTTACCGTCCGTGGTATTTATAAACCTTTAGTTTATTTACTTCAAACTCTGCAGTTGTCTTTGAGTTAGCTGTGGGCAGAAAACTAATTTTGGAGAGGTAATTATAAGAGTGAGAGTAATCTATTTCTTGTTGCTAATCTGGCAACCTCTGCGTCATAAGGATGTGAGAGGGTTAACATTTTATTTTGGCTAAAGTTAGATGATTTTATGCAGTTTAAGAAGGACCTATGTTATGCAGAAGCTTTATTGAGATTGTATTTAGCCCTCTTGAGTCCTAGAGATAGATTATAAGCTGAAGACACTAATCTATTTTTAACTAGAATAAAATATATATTTGGTCATTACGCTAAAGGGGTTAAGCATATTCTAGTTCTGTCAATATTTCATGGCTAATTTACACAGATATTGACAATAAGACTATCTTAGGTGGTTGAATTCTTAAAAAAAAATGAAAGTTAAATTAGAAATGCCCATAAAACCTGCTGAAAGTGTGACTCTGGTTTGAAGATGTGCAGGAAGGAAAAGCTGTGTGGGGGAGACCATTATAAAACATATATACTCTATAAACAAAATTGCACATCATTAGAGTTTAGCCGGCGTCACACAAACAAGTTTATCAGCTACGTGTATCGGAACCTTGAATCCACTACAAGTTATCATGTTATTTTGATTGATTTTTGCTGTTTATTCTTATATTGAATTGACTGTATACAACTAGAAGCTCTAAGATACAAAATACATTCATAATGTATGTATGTATGTATGTATGTATGTATGTATGTATGTATGTATGTAATTACTCAGGCCCATTCCCTACTTTTCCTTTTCTTTTTTAGTTTTCTTTTCTTCTTTTTTTTTTGGGGGGGGGGGGGGGCGATTCATAATGAGAGCGAAAATGATCAAATAGTGGATTCGAATTTAGCTACATTTTGACTCGGATAATGTGGCTCCGATACATCCGTCGCTAAACTGCTTGTGAGATGCCGGCTTGAAAGGAATATATATACACATAGATAAATAATAACAATAAAAAAAACAGAGGTGCAAATGTTTCTTGGACTATAACTCAAATTACTATACAAAAATGGAGTTTACGATTAATGATTATTTTTTAGTAATAATGAAGCAATCCTTATTATTGACTAATTAAAATTACATAATTACCTGCTGCTGTATTAGTGAAAAATATGTAATATATTAGACAAGAGTAATAACATAACTTCAATCAGAGTAAAGGCTCAAGGGAACTTTTGCTTCTGACTGTGCATATAGAATATTAAAACTACAAATATAGGCTCCACCAGCTCAGAATTATAATAACAAATATGATTACGATAAGTCAATTATTCCAAAAACGTTATATATAAAATATCATAGAGAATAAAGGGTAATGCATTTGGGTGACCTGACACTCAACCAAGAGATCAGCAGACTGTTGGAAGGGGCCTAACATACGCCTGCAAAGATGAGCACATCTTCGCACGGGAACGTTCCTCCCCTTCGAACAATCTGCTGCACCAAATCACAACCAACAACGAGGGGGGTCGCGCTCTTCGGTGCCGCTAGCAGTGCGGCGAACTCAACCTAAGGAAGCTAAGGATTACTTCAACCAGTGCCAACATAACAATTTAAGTTAGATTAGAAATTTAACCTGTACTGTATTCTGAGACAAACCCCATTATTGTAGGTGGTAATTACTATAGTTTTGCTGTATGCCATGCCTAGCCAGTCAATATGATATATTAGTTGTTGTTATTGCAATTAGAAGTAATGGCATATTATCATGGTAGGCTACCTTACTTAACATTGGAATTACATCATACAAGTTTAAAGACCAGTTCATCCACAGAGAGTATGGTTTCAGTTATATATCCTTAATGGCGGAATTCCAGGCAACCCTGTTTTGGGCTAACTCTGTCAAGTTCCTTATGTTAAGATCGGACCGAAGTACCTGATCCCACATCTTTCTACGTCTACCCCTACGTGCACCTTCCACCACGTTCATAGTCCATCTTTTCTTCCCCTAATTCTGATCAACCAGCATTATATTGACTGGCTAGGAATATGAGAAACCTACACTAATTATCACAGATAATGATGGGGTTTGTCTAAGAATATGGGCCTTTAAGATGGCACTGGCTTAGATCAACAGGTTTGTGTTTGCATTGGCTGAAATGGTCTAGTGGTTGAAATGGTCTACTGGTTGAAAGGGTTTATTGGTTGAAAAGATCTACCGGTTGAATTGGTCTAGCGGTTGAGTTATCCAGACACCCTACAAGAAGGGTGAAGATTCTGCTAAACAAGTATAGGTAGAATGGAGAAAAGGATGCCAGGATACAACAAATTCAGTAGCCTTGTGATCAGTAATATAATAATGTAAAGTTGCGGTCATTCATACTGATAAATTTTGAGCCCCAAACATCCATTAGGTCTATCTATTGCCCGATACTCAACTCCCGTTAAGGGTGGCCATACACAAAACGCCCCAAGTGGACCTATTCCCCATTAGGACAATCCGTGCCAGTTTATAAAGGACTTACAGGACTGACCACTCAACTTAGGGACCATCCGACTCAGAGGTCTTCTATATATTTTTAGCACATTTTCTAGTGGTGGGCAGCTAGTTCATCCACCAACCTGCTTCACCCTAAGGTAAGCAGTATGGATTTATTTAAGATTGTCTCCCCTAGATGGGTTGATGACCAAGGCTGATGGGTCCCATCCACCCAGATTTTAACAAGGTTTACTCCCAAAGACAGGTTGCCAACCAAGGCTGACGAGTCCCATCCATCCTTTACCTTCAGGCAAAGATTTATATTAAAGCAAAATGTAAAACTTCCAAAAAAAAATAAAAAAAAAAATACTGTATAAACACACAAGAAATTATCAAAATCACTATGTGGAGATATATCATTGAAGGTTTAGCAAAACAATACTATCAACTTCCTTATAACCCAAAACTCCCAATCAAAGCAGCATAATTTCTCCATTCTCCTATAACATGTCACTTTGAAAATAACACCCAAGTTTCATAACTCGAAAAGGACTAGAGCAATCGTGACGGTATTTCTATAAAATTTGGGAAGTGGTAACGCATTCAGTACCTGGGACCAGTGGCGGCTCGTATAAGATAATATGGAGGGACTGCTTTCCTATATCAGTAAATTTATGTTATAAACTTAAAACATTACTACTGTACTTACTTTATTCTCTTTGCATTCTGTTCAAAAGATAACAATGGTGTAGGTCTTAATTTTGTCATTTCCTATCAATATTTTTGCTAAGTGTCAAATGAGAAAAACTAATGTTTTGCAAACATCTAACTATTTGCCATTATGCTCAATCAACCTATGATTATAATAATAATACAGCATAGCCTAGTTAGAAATAACCAAAAGCCACGATCGAAGCTTTGTAATAATAATGTAAAGCTTGCAAAACAAACTAACTAAAACAGGGACCACAAAAATATAAAGACAAAATAACTTATAATTCTGACATTTTCAGTATTTTTGCTAAATTATTTGTTCATAAACTTCAGAGTTCCTTTATAAGCTAAGAAAATCGCCTACAGCCAGGTAGGCCGAACTAGAAACATAGAAAATCATCACTGATTATGAAAAAAGGGAAAAATTGTTAAGTCTTAAATAGGCTAAGGGAATGCCTGCAAGGTGTTTAATAAACTGAATAAAATCGTGTCCCTAGACTAATGGTAGGCCTAGTCTATATAAATCATAAGCGTCCTTCATGCTCATGTATACTAACCAAATGTATAATAGTCAAATACTAAGAATACTGAAACAAAGCTACGATCATAGCTAACAGAATGCTATTCATGCACACGCATAAACACTGCATATGTTAACACAAGACTGAGGGCTGACGCTGGTGCAGCTCATAGAGTCTTTTGGTGCCGCCACTGCGGCTGGGAAAACTCTTGTACGGTACTAGGTGTTATACTTATGAAATCTGCTTAATTGAGGTTAGAATTTAACAAAAATTAACATAGCAAGCTGCTGAATAGTATACAAATGCTTAGTATTTTCAAATGTATGTTGTCAAATATTAACCTCCTGTGTCTATCATAATCATCTGCCTGACAGTACTGTGAGCCAGGGAGGTCTGCAGCTCAACAGCTCTCATGGACGAGCCGCCACTGCCTGGGACGTCCTTTTCATCCTATTCTGGCAACTATTAGACGATTTTATTCAGCTTAGGAAAGACCTGTAGCAATAATAAGACTTCAAACTATCTCAACCAACCCTTTGAACAATCACAGATCCTTCCTAAGCTGCATAATATCGTTTAAGTATTGCCAGATTAAAAGATAACACACGTCGCTGCTGGTACTCAAAGGGTTAACCAATAAAGTAGGCGTGGAAATTTACAGCGCATTTGCTCCGGCCCTTCCCGAGTTACAAGAGGGTAGGTGTAGGTCTAGACTTGTTATTAGCATTGTACTCACTCGCTCTCGACCTCCGCTACCGTGCACTTGTACTGGGCCGTGGAGAAGAGGCATATGTCCGCAAACTGACGAACTGCGGGGAGAGTTGAATAGACGGGAAACACATTACAGTAACGGCAGGTTATACACTACAGGGTGATACACAGGAATCACTTACCCAGGATAGGCAACAGATAAGTCAACTGGGTAAAAGCCAGTACCACACGAGCACTTTTTCCCTCAACATTTATCCTCAACACTGGTCTGGCAGCTTAGGAGGTCAACATTTAATATATTTTGTATGTATGTATGTATAATACTCTGACACCTTCCCCAGTTTATTTTTATTTTTTATGGGGGTGGACGACTCGAGACAGAGCCCGAACAGGGACATCACAACACATTAGAAAAACAAAACACAAAATTTCACACATATCTAGGTCGCCCAGGAGAAATACCCAGAGACCCAGGCCCATTTGGGGTCCCCAGCAAAAGATTCCCAGGTCCCAGATCCCCCGGAGAGGCGCCGATTTCCGTAGGCAGAAACGCAGCGAAGCTTCACCACCACAAGCCCACCCACCAAGTTTCCAGGCGCACCCTTCATTACCACCGGCTCCCCGGGCCAGGCGCCTGATAGACTACTATCTAGTCCAACTGACCCTCTCTCCCAAACGACCGCGTTTAATTCATCTATTCACAAGCATTCTCCATTCATTCCTGTTTATTACCACTTCAATTGCTTGATCTATAGTAATTCCTCTATCATCCAAAGCTTGTCTTACACAGTCTCTCCATCTCAATGGGGGTCTTCCTGCCCTTCTATCTCCCCTTGTATCTGACTCGCATATTCTCTTTGTAATAAATATTAATATATTTTGGTTGCCTAAATTCACCTATCATCAGTCTAGTTTCTGGTACCAGTGCAAAATATTCCATAAATGTTACCAGAAAAATGTTGATCATCGAATGTTGACATGAACCAAGGGCTTTCCAGCAGTCTTCTTTCTTTGAGAGGTCATTCTCCTACATGGCTCCGAGGTTGTATAACAGGTTGCCGCTGTCCATGAGACAACTGAGTTCTGTTGAATGCTTCAAGAGACAACTTAAGACTTTTCTCTTTGAGAGAAGCTATGATCTTGAGAGAGGTGTCATGACAGATGGCTATAGAGTTTAGGCTATTTTGCCACTGCTAGTGATTGTTAAATGTGTGTTGTATATAAGCCTTCTTTTGATGCATTGATTTTGTTCTTTTTTCTTTCTCTTTCCGAGCGCTAGTGAATTCTTCGGAAAAATTGGCGCTTATGAGAAATAAGTAACATGCTTATTATTATTATTATTATTATAAAAGCTCTCGTGTGATACCAGCTTTACTGAATTCTGAGCCACCCTGTACAGTATATAGTCAAATATTTTTAAAGATCAAGAAATTGGCTTGTCCCCTTTTTAATTACTCGGCTATAATAATGTAAAACTTGCAAAATAAACAAACCAAAACTGGGACGACACAATATATCACTATACAGTATTTTAATAGCCAAATATGTTTTTAATCAAGAAAACTTGACATTAATATGACGCAGAGACATAGTAGTTTCTTGTTTTTCTATTAGTGGTACAATTTCTACCAAGTTGCAAAAAAAATGAGAATAGTCGGTTTGCTTTGAGCTGACAGTAAATTTTTTTCCCATCTTGATTATTCAGTAATTCTGTCCAGTGAGGTTTGCCAACCTGTACCCAATCTTAGCCGTTTCTGTCCGTCTCTTTTCCTGTACTACTTTCCCTACTTCGGGGGCAGGAGGCTAGGAATCTTCCTCCCCTTGTAAATTTCACCTACTAGACGAGACAGAGAAAGGGGCGAGGGAACGCAAAAATGGTCCCGGGCCCTAAAAATTGGAACTTTAAATGTTTCTGTTCGGGCTCTGTCTCGAGTCGGCCACCCCCAGCTATGAGGTATTGTGCCTGAGTATATACATACATATACATATACAAGAAGATTTTGTAGTAAATTTTGAAATATGATGCAGATAAAGTAGTTTCATATTTGTCTACTACTGTAAGTATGTATAAGGAAATCAGCTGCTAAGTGATTAAATTTAGTCATCTGAGAAGAAAACTCAGACTACAGTATTAATATTATTATCACAAATATTTCTGTCTAGCCTCCTGGTTTACTGTCCTCATAAGGATTACATTTATGACAGCAAATGTATTAAAAATGTAAGAGTTAATGATATGCATGATATTTAATGATGTACAGTTTGCCGCACATATTCTATTCCGTTGGGGTCGAGATTTGGCAGCGCTCTACCCACTCCCTCACTCCACCTCCTACCAAAAGGAGATGGAGTGAGGGAGGGGGCGCTGCCAAATCACGACCTCAACCGAATAGAATATGTGCGGCAAACTGTACATGTAAGTATAAGGCTGTAAACTTTGAAGTATGTGGGATAATATAGAGCACTGTTATTACTACCGGTACTGTATATTGACATGGGTGGGTTTGGTACAGATTCCTATGGCTGTACTGTATACAGTACATACAAGACCTTGTGAGTAAACAGTCACAATCAAAAGTTGTGTCCTATCTCTATAATATCAACTCTGGTTATCTTACTAGTTACTGTATGAGTACAAATATATTCTTAGCAGACAAACAAAGCCTTTATAATCAAGGTTTACTTAGTGTGGTTCAAGAAGAAACATTTATTTGAAGTCATAAGGTGGGCCCTCGCTTTTGTTTGTGATTGTAAAACACTGTACTGTACAGTATTATGAAAACCTGTAACCTAAAGTTCGCCCCAAGGTTGACTTACTTGATACTTTAATTTTCTTGACGCTTTTATTAGAGTTGTTCTGTATATGTACGTTGACCGCCACCGTCTCCCCGTGGTAGTAGAGCTGCCGGGACAAAACAAAATGGCATCCAAAATATGGCAGAGGAATATATAATACCTAAAATAACCTAATATAAGTAAATTTAAAATAGCCTAACCTAATCAAAACCTAAAATAGAATAACCTAATCCTAAAATAACAAAATAGAATAACGTATAGGCCTGCGGCGATCCCATTGCCCGCAACTTCGATGGTGCATTCAGCCACTTTAGTAATGGACCAATGATCCCCTTCAGAACACTCCTGTGCCCGGTGTGCTGCCGGCCATGGCCATCACAGGGGTAATAAAAATGTCGTCCAAGTGAGGGATTGCTCTAGGTCTATTCCTTTAGTGCTAATATTTTGTTGGCAGACATGGAATTTTTACTGACTTTCATACACAAAATTATTAAGTTAAGTTAATAAACTTAGTATAGGATACAAATGTATAATAGGTAAGATAAATTTGCTACTAAATTAATCAATCTAACTTGACTTATAAGTTTTCTAATTGATTTTGCATAGTACTATAATTGGACCAGCAAGTTTGAACTGGATAGTCAACCCGACAAAAACAAATGATTAATATTTGAAAAAAAGAAAAAAAACAAAAACTCTGCTGACCTCCTTGTCTAGTGAAGCCTCTAGGTGAAGTTTGTTTGGTGACATCATGAACTCTTTACTGACTTCAACACTGGGCTGGTCTCCCTGCTTCATGGGAGCGTACATCACCTTCCGGATCGCCAGACGTACAGAGTTACTGCAAAACCAGATATAAGTTAAGGTACAGTTACATAAATGCTGTGGAGAACTGGCTATATCAACCTACCATAAAAGGAGGTCCTGATGTGGCGGCGTCTACGCCGTGGGGCCACCTCCCGAGGCTGCCAACCGCGGATGGCTGCCGACCCTCCACAGCCGAAGACAAAATCAACGACCAGTGGAGGAAAACCGGATGCCGGCCGCAGGGAGCAGTTTCGGGAGCCAAACCGTCACAACCATCCCCTGCCCCCTCCCTGGGGGCACGGGTCCTTGGAGCGGCTTCGGTCGCGCCGGGAATTTCCACACCCTCCACCACACACACACATCACACAGTTTTTCCTACACCGAGAAATGACTCTCCGGCTGTCATTTCTCGAAGACTTCTTCTAGCCGGAGACATTGAGAGCAACCCAGGACCCACGTTCACATACATATGTCCAACTTGCTCAACCCATCACTTCGAGTCGCCATACTAAGGGTTCAGTTCTCTGCAATTCATGTGGGAACTGGACCCACTTCACCTGCACAACACTTGCCTCCAAGAAACACTACACAAACACAGGACCTGTTCCTCATGCCCCTCCCTCTCCCAGTCAAATCCCTCGCCTAAAACCCGTCCACCTCTCCTCCCCAACCCACCTAACCTTCCCATATCATCCACTCCCCCCCCTAAAACCCGTCCACCTCTCCTCCCTAACCCACCTAACCTTCCCATACCATCCACATCCTCAACTCAACACCCCACACCCCATCCTATTCCATTCCAACCTCCATCTCCTGCTCACCAATCCCCACCCCCACCTCACCCATCCCAACCCCCAGCCCCTCCCTCACCCCCACCCCCCCCCATCACCCTCACCCCCACCCCATCCTCGTGCAGCAGCACCCACATACATCGTGCAAATAACATTAACATTCTTCAACTGAACATAGATGGCATCAACACAAAGAAACACGAACTCTCACACTTCATCAAACAAAAAACATACACATTGCCATCTTACAAGAAACAAAACTCCGCACAACACAAAAAACACCCACATTTCATAATTTCACCACCATCAGACAAGACCGGGCTGTCGGCGGGGGCGGTGGACTCATCACCCTGGTACACAAAGAAATATCATACATAGTAAACCAGTGTACAAACCAAATCACTCCTCCCCCCAAATGATAACACAACAGAAATACATTAAATTAAAAGACGCAATGGCAACAACTCCAACAGAACCATCATAAACACATACATCCCGCCCCAAACATCCCCTACAGTACCAAATGAATACAGACCACACTTACAACACATCACAAACACCCCACACACCCCACACATCATCCGGGTGGTGACTTCACGCCAAGACATCGGCATGGTTTGTCGACAACCCCGACACAGACAGAGGGCTGGTACTACAAAACCAAACCGATAAACTCATCATCCTTAAAGACATCCATAAACATACCAATATGCCTCACCAAGCCCTCTATAACCCATCATCTCCAGACATCACCTTTTGCTCCCCAGAACTCGCCCCCACAACATCCTGGGGGGTGGTCAGGACCTTAGGCTCTGACCACCTCCCGATCATTATCACCACCAAAACCAGACTCACCCCAGTAGCCACAAACACACATACACCAATTATAAAAGAGCTAACTGGGAAGCATTCACAAATGAGACAGAACAACACTTCACAACTCTAAACAGTACACCCATCACTAACATCAACAATGCTGTACACATACTCAATAAAACTATCCAAAACGCTGACAAGAAACACATTCCAAGAGGTAACAGAAAAAGACACAACCCCAACTTCACACCAGAAATTCAAAAACCTCATCAGACAACGCGACATACTGAAACACTCCCCAGCACCCCACACACAAGACATCACACCAACAAATTCAAGCACTCAACACCCAAACTAACAACAAAATACAAGAACAACAAAAAAAATTGGAATAACTTCCTACAAACACTTGATCACAAAACAAACCCCAAAAACTACAAAACACTAAACAGCATCACACTTGCCAACAGCAACACAACACCATCACACGCTGCAATCACAAACAACAG